>OY796659.1:44408215-44583436 GCA_963680705.1 Rhagium mordax | reverse complement strand
TAGTAGGTATGGCGATACTTGAGACAGGGCTCCGCTGCGCCCCCAAAATGGGGCCCCCGGCCTCCGTAGGGCTCCGCTGCGCACCCTCTAGAATGGGCCCCCAGAATATGTATTGCGGGTTGCATAACACCCCCATAGTAAGATACGACTTTTTAACCTTACTTTTTGCGAGCCCCCGAAAATTGCATTGTTAGTATTTTTAAATATTGAAAAAAAAAAGTTGTTGAGTGCAGCGAGATTCGAACCGCCGACCTATGGGTTGGTACGAAGACGTCTTACATGTTTAGCTACAGAGTAACTAGTTTACGAGTGTAATTGTGTATTCGAGCCTGAGCCAAACGGCTAAGTAGAAAATTACCGCACTGGAAAAAAACGTGCGCGATAGAAAAAAAAAACATGACGGCGCGTTAGGTATGAGAAAAAAAAACATGACTGCGCAGTAGATATGAGAAAAAAAAAACGCGGCGACGTAGTAATATTTATTACATGCCTAGAATGTATAATAAGCATAGGTTGCGCCATCTAGTATTAGTGCAATATGTAATACTGTTTGCGTTTCTGCTGACGTTGACGTTTCTATTGACAGTTAACCTTAAAGGGCCGTTGCACAAGACAAGTTGTAAGTAGATTAATTATTAATTAAATTATAGGCATAGAAAAAGTATAGTCTGTAATTCGTTTGGAATGGCATATTCTGCGCTCGCGGACCGTCCTCATCGCTTCGCTCGGATGACAAACTTCCGCTCGCGCAGAATATGCTTCATTCCAAACTAATTACAGAATATACTATTATTCTCTTGGAACTCATAAAGCTTTATACAGAGTATGGCAGGTTCTGAGACAAATTATTTAATCTATTGTAGTATTTGCTCTGATGCACAAGCGGCTTAATCCAACAACCGGCCGGCGGTGTTGCATCTCGCATAATATTAATAGGTATATAAAGAACAAAAACGTGCGATAACCTCGCGGCAAACGTTCTCGTATAATTAAAAATCTGATTCAAAATGAATTTTCAGCCCAATAACAGCAGATTCATCAGTAATACGTTTTGAATGACGAAATTAATTGCAATATTAACAGTTTTGCAAAGGCGAGTTTTAAATATTATGTTAAAATCTCTCAACCTGATAATACGTTTTGAATAACGATCACGTGACATTTTCAGATCACATCTCGCCGACACACATCGGCTTAGAGTTATTAAAACTCCAAGTACCAAGGCCGTCTAGTCAGTCTTTCGAGCCTTTCGGCATTCATTGAACGAGTCAGTTGTCTGCTGCTGCTGCTCCCTAAAAAAAAAAAAAAAAAAAAAAAAAAAAAAAAAAAAAAAAAAAATGGAGAAGTTTATTATTGTAAAAGACTTTATGAAAAAGGTGCGTCGTTTTCACTTGACGGGGCGCACTCTCGAATTTAAAATTAAACCTGTTCCCGTGGACAGCGAACCTATAGCCTGGGTGCGAGACGCCGTCAACCAGGTCATCCAGAGGGGCACCGAGGGACTTGCTCCTGGTGATAAAGTGGGGTTCTCCTTCTGCTGCAAAGATTTTAAACGTGGAGAAGGCTGGGTTCGCTTCAGGGCTGTGGAAGAAATTACATACGACGATATCTGGGGCGTCATTAGCAGCGTTTACCAGTCTAACTCCGCAGGTCTCAACACTGAAACTTTTTGTCTGGGTGTGACCACTGTGAAGATGCCAGCGGGGAAAGGAAAGGGTCGCCTCTACAACACCTTCGAGGAGGAGTGCGGCATGCGGCGGGGAATAATATGTATAAACAATAAAGACAATTTATGCCTACCAAGGGCATTAGTAACGGCCGCGGCTTGTGTAAATAAGGACCCTGAACAAACCAAAGTACGTAGGGATATAGGGAAATTGCAGACTCAAAGAGCTCTTCGACTGTGCACCGAAGCGGGTGTCGTTATCCCCGAAACAGGATGTGGTATCACTGAACTGCAAAAGTTCCAGCAGCATCTAACAAACTATAAAATTGTAGTTTACAATTATGGGTCAAAGGGCCGCGACACTATCTTCAGAGGAGCTGCAGACGGCCCCGCCCTCAATCTGCTATATCACGAGGGCCACTTTAATGTTATAACCTCCCTCACAGCTGCCTTCTGCTGCGGCTATTTCTGTGAAGAGTGCCACGTGCCCTACGATACGAAAAATAAACATAGATGTGGGGGTAAATGCCCCAGCTGTCAGGGGGTGCCTGTTTGCCCCCAGAGCCCTAAAATCACATGCCAGGATTGCAAAAGGTCGTTCAGAGGCCAGAACTGTTATGACAATCACAAAAAGATAGGGTCCATGGGACGAGGTACGGTCTGTAGCCAAATCAATCGATGCGAATCCTGCTACAAGACAGTACAGAGCGGTAGGCAACATACTTGCGGAGAGGTGTACTGCAAGATATGCAATAGACATGTCCCCCAAGACCACCTCTGCTACATTCAGCCGGACATAGGAAAGCCAAAGATCAGGGATACTTTATTTGTGTTTTACGACTTGGAAACACGGCAAGAAAAGGTTCTGGAAGACGGCTCCCTCCAGCATCAGCCTAACCTCTGTGTTTTCAAGCAGTGCTGTAACGAGTGCTTAGAAAAGGACATTAAAGTGTGTAAAAAATGCGGGGTTCGGTTACAGGTTGTCAAGGGAGAAGATTCGGTGGCCTCATTTGTGCACCTGCTACTTGAATTGAGGAAGAAATTCAAACAGATTGTAGTTGTCGCCCACAACGGCCAGGCTTTCGATCATCAGTTCTGTCTGAATTACATTCTGACAAAAACAGACTTGAAGCCTGAACCTATCATGCGCGGAACGAAAATTCTTATGATGGCCATGGGGAATGTTAAATTCCTGGATTCCCTCAACTACTTCCCCATGGCGCTTTCGAAGCTACCTAAAGCCTTCGGACTGGGAGATAATTTCAAAAAGGGTTACTTCCCCCACCTCTTCAACACAGAGGAAAACGCCAACTATGTGGGGCCCCTACCTGCTGTAGAATTCTATGATCCTGATAACATGAAGCCGGATGCTAGAGAAACCTTCCTCAGGTGGTACGAGGTGCACAGAAACGATGAATTTGACATACAGCGCGATTTAGTAGACTATTGTATATCGGACGTGGAAATTCTGACCGCGGCTTGCCTCAAATTCCGACAACAACTGTTGGAGACAGGTAGTGTTTGTCCCTTTACAGAGGCCTGCACAATAGCCTCGGCATGTAATAAGGTGTTTCGTCGTAACTTCCTCAAACCAAACACCATAGGCATCATACCAAAAGGTGGTTACAGATGGCGAGATAACCAATCAAGGATAGCCATACAGTGGTTGATATGGGAAGAACATTGCAGAGACATTAACATACAACATGCTGCTAAACAACAAGAAGCCAGAGTGCAGGGTGTTAAAGTGGACGGGTTCTGCCCTGAAACCAAGCAGGTGTTCGAGTTCCACGGTTGCTATTATCACGGATGTACTAGTTGCTTTAAACATGGGCGTGATGAACCTATGCACGACGACCCTTCTGCTACATTAAATTCCCGTCACGAGGCCACGGTAGCCAAAACAGAAAGACTTCGAGAGCTAGGCTACGAGATCACCGAAATGTGGGAATGTGGTTTTCGGAAGCAAATAATTCAAAATAAAGAAATTGGGGAAAATACCGAAGGACATCCACTGCTATCTCAATCTCCTCTCAACCCTAGGGATGCCTTCTACGGAGGGCGCACGGGAAATACTTCTGAATATTATAAGTGTCAGCCTGGAGAGAAAATTAAGTATATGGATGTTTGCAGCCTTTACCCCTGGGCCTGTAAATATGGCAAGTTCCCTGTCGGACACCCCGATGTTTTTGTGGGCGAGAAATGCCCCAAGGATATCACCAACATCGACGGGGTAATAAAGTGCAAAATTCTTCCCCCACAAAACCTTTACCACCCTGTGCTCCCAGTCAAGATTAATGAAAAACTTATGTTTGTCCTATGTCGTACTTGCGGTCAGACAATGAATCAATCTGTCTGTAATCACATAGAAGAAGAGAGAGCTCTTGTCGGTTCGTGGGTTATTGACGAAGTGCTAAAAGCTGTTGAAAAGGGATATGAAATAAAGGAAATATATGAAATTTGGAGATATACCGTAGAGCAGTACGACAAGATGACAAATGTTGCTGGTTTATTTACCGCTATGATGAATAAGTTCATCAAAGTTAAGCAGCAAGCCTCCGGCTGGCCTAAAAACTGCCCCGCAAAAGAACAAAAAGACAGATACATCGAAGAGTTTCTGGAGCGCGAGGACGTTAAATTGGAATTTGCTGAAATTATCGAAAACCCCGGCCTCCGCTCTTTGGCTAAATTAATTTTAAATTCATTTTGGGGTAAACTTGGCCAGAGAGAGAACCAACCTAAGACAGCCATAGTCCGCACCCCCGAAGAATTCTTCGGCATGCTGTCAAACCCCAGTATACATGTTAACTCGGTGCTACCGATAAATGAGGATACGCTCGTTGTTAGCTGGGGACATAAAGAGGAGGCCGCCGACCCACTATCTACTGTCAACGTCGTAATTGCGGGTTATGTTACAACCCAAGCACGCCTTAAACTTTACAGCTACCTGGAGCAGCTGGGCGACCGTGTTTTGTATTACGACACAGACTCTGTCATATATGTGTCTAAGTCCGGTGAATACGATGTCCCTACCGGAGAGTTTATCGGCGACATGACCGACGAACTCGAGTGTTACGGTCCAGGCTCCTACATTACGGAGTTTGTGTCCGGAGGGCCGAAAAATTATGCATATAAGGTGTTCTCTACTAACGACCAGAGAGAACACCTTGTATGTAAAGTCAAGGGCATCTCTTTAAATTACTCGGCATCTCAGCTGTTAAATTTTGAGAGCATAAAGGAGATGGTCCTAACAACTGTAGACCCTGTATACATTACCTCCAAAAATATCCGTAGGACGAAAGAGCATGAAGTCATCACACAGGTTGAGACTAAGATTTATCGTCCAAATTCTACAAAGAGAAAATTTTTCGACGACCATAGCTCCACCCCCTACGGATATAAAAAGTTAAAAATATAGGTGAGGCCTGTAGGTGTCTATTATTTTATCACTCTTGTAATTTCAAAACATGTACACCTCTAAATAATTTGTAAAGCTATGTTTTTACTGTATATACTCTGCATTTAATCATATATTTCAATATACACCTTATATTTAATCATATATTTTACTATGCCTTTGTATCAACCTCAGTAAAATTGAGGACCCCTGTATATACATAGTAATATTTAACATACCTTTGTATTCTATAACCTCTGTTTATACAAACTCTGTAAATTGAGGACTATATTTTAATAAATTATTCTATTTATATGTATGTGTTTTATTTGAGATCAATTACCTTTCCTCTTCATCCAAAAATTATATGTCTTCAGTTCTCCTACGTTTGTGGCAGTAGAGCTCTAAAGATTTTTATATGTCTTCAGGCCTCCTACTCTTGTGGTAGAACTGTGAAAGAAAAGGTGGCAGTCGGACTAATTATAAATCATAAGTTGCGCCGAAGTATTTTTCATATAAACCAGTAAAATATTCTCATATAACCTCAACGTTTCATGGGTCTTAAGCATAAAGAGTTTTTGAGGATGAATAACAAAGAAAAAACGATGGAAAAGCTTAAGTATAATAAATTATAATATTTTGTATAAATGGTAATAATCTGCCTAGGGCGAAATATCCCCAAAGGTGGTTACAGCTGGCGCGACAGTCAATCAAAAATTGCTGTTCAGTGATTCGTTTGGGAGGAGCATCAAAGACAAATTAATATTACACACACAGCCAAACAACAAGAGGCCAAAGTTCACGGTGTCAAAGTGGACGGTTATTGTGCCGAAACTAATCAAATTTTTGTAGATACTTTGTCATAACCAAGGCTGATGGAGGAGGAATTTCTAGAAAATCCCAAGCATTTTTGAGAATAAGGGCTATAGAAGCCAAATACTTGATGAAAGAAGCTGGAGCAGATATCCACATCGGATATGCGTGTACTATAACAGAAGAGCATTTTATGATAAAATTCAGGGGTGGTTGTAATAGATTCTTAAATTAATCTTTACAGTCATTAAGATAATATATTATGTACTCTTGTTTTTAAATTATTATTTTTTCCGTTTTGTGTAGATAATTGTATTAAGAGTACCTATATAATTTATCAAAATTATATTTTAATAAAGTAATTAAATAAAGTATTTTTAGTAATATGCCACATACCATATAGTAATAATTAAGTACCCCTTAAAGACTTACCTCAATGGTTTAATTTATAGCGACTCACGCCTTCATAAAATCAACAAACTGAAAAACTGGAAATAAGTCCATTAACCTTTAACTGAGGGAGTGGAAGAACGGCTATGCCGAACTCCTTCCAATTGTGTAATTTTTCTTTTACACAATAAACATTATTATTATTATTATTATTATTTAACTACTCGCGTTGGTGTAAAAAGTACACCAAAAGTGCGCTGCAAGCTGCCGATTTTTTCTGAATGCTTCCTCGGCGTCACCGAACCAGCTAACCCTCGCGTAATGTGTCTTCTACCTGTATCTGCAATATCGCACTGACTGTTGAAAAGGGAAGTGAGATATTTTGCAAGTTTTGTCGTGGTGTACAGAATACACCAATGTATTTAAGTACGTTTGCAAGTTCTTTTTTTAATTTTTTGCAACGAATTATTTCTTGTCAAATTTGTGAACATGTTAATGTTAAAAGTATTTAGTTTTTATGGATTAATAATCTATTTTTAGGGATAAATATTTTTATCTTTTAGAATCTATTTTTTGTTATATAGAGGATATTATTTGTTGCTTTCTCTATTTTTTTCACTTTTTTTTTGTGTCAGTAAACATGCTTGCACCTTAGTTAACCTGTGTTTTTTTTCATAGATGTATTTTTTAAAGTACATTAAAAAATGATAAAACATTTTATCATTATAAAAAATTAACGGTGTACAAAATACACCGCGCGAGCAGAAACGTGAAAATTTGGTGCGCGAGTAGTTGCGAGTAGTTAAAGGTTAATACAAATACCAGGGAATATTATGGAAATCCTACAATTCATAAGTTTTTATAATTCTTCACCTTCAAACACAATTTATTATTTTTTATTCATACGAGATATTTACAACTTATTCTAAATTAGTTTTACACTTTTATACTATTCGACATCAATGCAGCATTAGCTGTTAGTTTAGTATGAGCTAAAAGAAATATTAAAATACCTACGTGCCAACATTATTTTCATTTATCTTAGCAAGAATAATTGTCAAATCGAATTATAAATGCACACGGCATAAAAGAAGACATTTTAAAAGTTGAATTAGGTACAGATACATGACATTATATTGCACACAAATAGAGATATTGGGGAACAGAAACCCACTGATTGATTATTTTTGTAGCAAAAGTATAATATGAAACAAATTGAGTTATTACGTTATTATTGTATTAACATTGATTGTTTCTCACCATAGCTGTAAAATATTACTAAGAAAAAAAACCCCTTGTTACACGTCTCTTAACTCAATGGCACGTATAGCTAGAAAAACAAAGAAAAGGACCTAAACTTCTTATTCTTATTCTATGTCGAACTCGACATAGAATGACCTCCTTTAAGAAACAACAAAACAATATATTACTAATCTCATTAGCTAAGCTACGCAATGCAATTCACGGTTATAAAAAATAATATTCAATATCTCAAATAATAAGTAACATTAATTAAGTAGTAATACAGATTATTCAAAATTTTCTAAAAGTTAATTAACATCCTTAATTAACTACATCACTCTAATTACATAGCCGATAGTCCCTACCAATATTAATCAAGATAACATATTGTACACCCTCATTATTACCCATGTGGCCCAGAACATATTCTACGGCCTTCCTCCTCATTGTGGCCTAGAACCTACCAAGCCTTGTAGTAGGTTTTGGTAGGTTCTAGGCCACAATGAGGAGGAGGGAAGGCCGTAGATGCGGTTCTGGGCCACATCGGTACGGGTGTACAATAATGTTATCTTGATTGACTATCGACTATGTATTTAGAGTGATGTAGTTAATGAAGGATGTTAATTAACTTTTAAAAAATTATGAATAATCTGTATTATGTTACTTATTATTTGAAATATTAAATATGATATCATTATAATGAGGAGCATTAAAAAATTCGGAGTTTTTATGGAAAAATTTGTAGAATACTTTGATTAATATTGGTAATGGACTATCGGCTATGTATTTAGAGTGATGTAGTTAATTAAGGATGTTAATTAACTTTTACAAATTATGAATGTTCTGAATTACTACTTAATGAATGCTGCTTATTATTTGAAATATTAAATAATTATAAATAACACCACAGATAATGCGACTCGCTTTATCCCTGAAGACTCTGAAAGTCTTGTGTGGGAGGGGGCTACACATTTAGAGACAAGGGACACACATCCAATATCCGAGAGAGGCCAGAACTGTTATGACAATCACAAAAAGATAGGGTCCATGGGACGAGGTACGGTCTGTAGCCAAATCAATCGATGCGAATCCTGCTACAAGACAGTACCTCGTCCCATGGACCCTATCTTTTTGTGATTGTCATAACAGTTCTTGCCTCTCTCGGATATTGGATGTGTGTCCCTTGTCTCTAAATGTGTAGCCCCCTCCCACACAAGACTTTCAGAGTCTTCAGGGATAAAGCGAGTCGCATTATCTGTGGTGTTATTTATAATTATTTAATATTTCAAATAATAAGCAGCATTCATTAAGTAGTAATTCAGAACATTCATAATTTGTAAAAGTTAATTAACATCCTTAATTAACTACATCACTCTAAATACATAGCCGATAGTCCATTACCAATATTAATCAAAGTATTCTACAAATTTTTCCATAAAAACTCCGAATTTTTTAATGCTCCTCATTATAATGATATCATATTTAATATTTCAAATAATAAGTAACATAATACAGATTATTCATAATTTTTTAAAAGTTAATTAACATCCTTCATTAACTACATCACTCTAAATACATAGTCGATAGTCAATCAAGATAACATTATTGTACACCCGTACCGATGTGGCCCAGAACCGCATCTACGGCCTTCCCTCCTCCTCATTGTGGCCTAGAACCTACCAAAACCTACTACAAGGCTTGGTAGGTTCTAGGCCACAATGAGGAGGAAGGCCGTAGAATATGTTCTGGGCCACATGGGTAATAATGAGGGTGTACAATATGTTATCTTGATTAATATTGGTAGGGACTATCGGCTATGTAATTAGAGTGATGTAGTTAATTAAGGATGTTAATTAACTTTTAGAAAATTTTGAATAATCTGTATTACTACTTAATTAATGTTACTTATTATTTGAGATATTGAATATTATTTTTTATAACCGTGAATTGCATTGCGTAGCTTAGCTAATGAGATTAGTAATATATTGTTTTGTTGTTTCTTAAAGGAGGTCATTCTATGTCGAGTTCGACATAGAATAAGAATAAGAAGTTTAGGTCCTTTTCTTTGTTTTTCTAGCTATACGTGCCATTGAGTTAAGAGACGTGTAACAAGGGGTTTTTTTTCTTAGTAATATTTTACAGCTATGGTGAGAAACAATCAATGTTAATACAATAATAACGTAATAACTCAATTTGTTTCATATTATACTTTTGCTACAAAAATAATCAATCAGTGGGTTTCTGTTCCCCAATATCTCTATTTGTGTGCAATATAATGTCATGTATCTGTACCTAATTCAACTTTTAAAATGTCTTCTTTTATGCCGTGTGCATTTATAATTCGATTTGACAATTATTCTTGCTAAGATAAATGAAAATAATGTTGGCACGTAGGTATTTTAATATTTCTTTTAGCTCATACTAAACTAACAGCTAATGCTGCATTGATGTCGAATAGTATAAAAGTGTAAAACTAATTTAGAATAAGTTGTAAATATCTCGTATGAATAAAAAATAATAAATTGTGTTTGAAGGTGAAGAATTATAAAAACTTATGAATTGTAGGATTTCCATAATATTCCCTGGTATTTGTATTAACCTTTAACTACTCGCAACTACTCGCGCACCAAATTTTCACGTTTCTGCTCGCGCGGTGTATTTTGTACACCGTTAATTTTTTATAATGATAAAATGTTTTATCATTTTTTAATGTACTTTAAAAAATACATCTATGAAAAAAAACACAGGTTAACTAAGGTGCAAGCATGTTTACTGACACAAAAAAAAAGTGAAAAAAATAGAGAAAGCAACAAATAATATCCTCTATATAACAAAAAATAGATTCTAAAAGATAAAAATATTTATCCCTAAAAATAGATTATTAATCCATAAAAACTAAATACTTTTAACATTAACATGTTCACAAATTTGACAAGAAATAATTCGTTGCAAAAAATTAAAAAAAGAACTTGCAAACGTACTTAAATACATTGGTGTATTCTGTACACCACGACAAAACTTGCAAAATATCTCACTTCCCTTTTCAACAGTCAGTGCGATATTGCAGATACAGGTAGAAGACACATTACGCGAGGGTTAGCTGGTTCGGTGACGCCGAGGAAGCATTCAGAAAAAATCGGCAGCTTGCAGCGCACTTTTGGTGTACTTTTTACACCAACGCGAGTAGTTAAATAATAATAATAATAATAATAATGTTTATTGTGTAAAAGAAAAATTACACAATTGGAAGGAGTTCGGCATAGCCGTTCTTCCACTCCCTCAGTTAAAGGTTAATGGACTTATTTCCAGTTTTTCAGTTTGTTGATTTTATGAAGGCGTGAGTCGCTATAAATTAAACCATTGAGGTAAGTCTTTAAGGGGTACTTAATTATTACTATATGGTATGTGGCATATTACTAAAAATACTTTATTTAATTACTTTATTAAAATATAATTTTGATAAATTATATAGGTACTCTTAATACAATTATCTACACAAAACGGAAAAAATAATAATTTAAAAACAAGAGTACATAATATATTATCTTAATGACTGTAAAGATTAATTTAAGAATCTATTACAACCACCCCTGAATTTTATCATAAAATGCTCTTCTGTTATAGTACACGCATATCCGATGTGGATATCTGCTCCAGCTTCTTTCATCAAGTATTTGGCTTCTATAGCCCTTATTCTCAAAAATGCTTGGGATTTTCTAGAAATTCCTCCTCCATCAGCCTTGGTTATGACAAAGTATCTACAAAAATTTGATTAGTTTCGGCACAATAACCGTCCACTTTGACACCGTGAACTTTGGCCTCTTGTTGTTTGGCTGTGTGTGTAATATTAATTTGTCTTTGATGCTCCTCCCAAACGAATCACTGAACAGCAATTTTTGATTGACTGTCGCGCCAGCTGTAACCACCTTTGGGGATATTTCGCCCTAGGCAGATTATTACCATTTATACAAAATATTATAATTTATTATACTTAAGCTTTTCCATCGTTTTTTCTTTGTTATTCATCCTCAAAAACTCTTTATGCTTAAGACCCATGAAACGTTGAGGTTATATGAGAATATTTTACTGGTTTATATGAAAAATACTTCGGCGCAACTTATGATTTATAATTAGTCCGACTGCCACCTTTTCTTTCACAGTTCTACCACAAGAGTAGGAGGCCTGAAGACATATAAAAATCTTTAGAGCTCTACTGCCACAAACGTAGGAGAACTGAAGACATATAATTTTTGGATGAAGAGGAAAGGTAATTGATCTCAAATAAAACACATACATATAAATAGAATAATTTATTAAAATATAGTCCTCAATTTACAGAGTTTGTATAAACAGAGGTTATAGAATACAAAGGTATGTTAAATATTACTATGTATATACAGGGGTTCTCAATTTTACTGAGGTTGATACAAAGGCATAGTAAAATATATGATTAAATATAAGGTGTATATTGAAATATATGATTAAATGCAGAGTATATACAGTAAAAACATAGCTTTACAAATTATTTAGAGGTGTACATGTTTTGAAATTACAAGAGTGATAAAATAATAGACACCTACAGGCCTCACCTATATTTTTAACTTTTTATATCCGTAGGGGGTGGAGCTATGGTCGTCGAAAAATTTTCTCTTTGTAGAATTTGGACGATAAATCTTAGTCTCAACCTGTGTGATGACTTCATGCTCTTTCGTCCTACGGATATTTTTGGAGGTAATGTATACAGGGTCTACAGTTGTTAGGACCATCTCCTTTATGCTCTCAAAATTTAACAGCTGAGATGCCGAGTAATTTAAAGAGATGCCCTTGACTTTACATACAAGGTGTTCTCTCTGGTCGTTAGTAGAGAACACCTTATATGCATAATTTTTCGGCCCTCCGGACACAAACTCCGTAATGTAGGAGCCTGGACCGTAACACTCGAGTTCGTCGGTCATGTCGCCGATAAACTCTCCGGTAGGGACATCGTATTCACCGGACTTAGACACATATATGACAGAGTCTGTGTCGTAATACAAAACACGGTCGCCCAGCTGCTCCAGGTAGCTGTAAAGTTTAAGGCGTGCTTGGGTTGTAACATAACCCGCAATTACGACGTTGACAGTAGATAGTGGGTCGGCGGCCTCCTCTTTATGTCCCCAGCTAACAACGAGCGTATCCTCATTTATCGGTAGCACCGAGTTAACATGTATACTGGGGTTTGACAGCATGCCGAAGAATTCTTCGGGGGTGCGGACTATGGCTGTCTTAGGTTGGTTCTCTCTCTGGCCAAGTTTACCCCAAAATGAATTTAAAATTAATTTAGCCAAAGAGCGGAGGCCGGGGTTTTCGATAATTTCAGCAAATTCCAATTTAACGTCCTCGCGCTCCAGAAACTCTTCGATGTATCTGTCTTTTTGTTCTTTTGCGGGGCAGTTTTTAGGCCAGCCGGAGGCTTGCTGCTTAACTTTGATGAACTTATTCATCATAGCGGTAAATAAACCAGCAACATTTGTCATCTTGTCGTACTGCTCTACGGTATATCTCCAAATTTCATATATTTCCTTTATTTCATATCCCTTTTCAACAGCTTTTAGCACTTCGTCAATGACCCACGAACCGACAAGAGCTCTCTCTTCTTCTATGTGATTACAGACAGATTGATTCATTGTCTGACCGCAAGTACGACATAGGACAAACATAAGTTTTTCATTAATCTTGACTGGGAGCACAGGGTGGTAAAAAGGTTTTGTGGGGGAAGAATTTTGCACTTTATTACCCCGTCGATGTTGGTGATATCCTTGGGGCATTTCTCGCCCACAAAAACATCGGGGTGTCCGACAGGGAACTTGCCATATTTACAGGCCCAGGGGTAAAGGCTGCAAACATCCATATACTTAATTTTCTCTCCAGGCTGACACTTATAATATTCAGAAGTATTTCCCGTGCGCCCTCCGTAGAAGGCATCCCTAGGGTTGAGAGGAGATTGAGATAGCAGTGGATGTCCTTCGGTATTTTCCCCAATTTCTTTATTTTGAATTATTTGCTTCCGAAAACCACATTCCCACATTTCGGTGATCTCGTAGCCTAGCTCTCGAAGTCTTTCTGTTTTGGCTACCGTGGCCTCGTGACGGGAATTTAATGTAGCAGAAGGGTCGTCGTGCATAGGTTCATCACGCCCATGTTTAAAGCAACTAGTACATCCGTGATAATAGCAACCGTGGAACTCGAACACCTGCTTGGTTTCAGGGCAGAACCCGTCCACTTTAACACCCTGCACTCTGGCTTCTTGTTGTTTAGCAGCATGTTGTATGTTAATGTCTCTGCAATGTTCTTCCCTTATCAACCACTGTATGGCTATCCTTGATTGGTTATCTCGCCATCTGTAACCACCTTTTGGTATGATGCCTATGGTGTTTGGTTTGAGGAAGTTACGACGAAACACCTTATTACATGCCGAGGCTATTGTGCAGGCCTCTGTAAAGGGACAAACACTACCTGTCTCCAACAGTTGTTGTCGGAATTTGAGGCAAGCCGCGGTCAGAATTTCCACGTCCGATATACAATAGTCGACTAAATCGCGCTGTATGTCAAATTCATCGTTTCTGTGCACCTCGTACCACCTGAGGAAGGTTTCTCTAGCATCCGGCTTCATGTTATCAGGATCATAGAATTCTACAGCAGGTAGGGGCCCCACATAGTTGGCGTTTTCCTCTGTGTTGAAGAGGTGGGGGAAGTAACCCTTTTTGAAATTATCTCCCAGTCCGAAGGCTTTAGGTAGCTTCGAAAGCGCCATGGGGAAGTAGTTGAGGGAATCCAGGAATTTAACATTCCCCACGGCCATCATAAGAATTTTCGTTCCGCGCATGATAGGTTCAGGCTTCAAGTCTGTTTTTGTCAGAATGTAATTCAGACAGAACTGATGATCGAAAGCCTGGCCGTTGTGGGCGACAACTACAATCTGTTTGAATTTCTTCCTCAATTCAAGTAGCAGGTGCACAAATGAGGCCACCGAATCTTCTCCCTTGACAACCTGTAACCGAACCCCGCATTTTTTACACACTTTAATGTCCTTTTCTAAGCACTCGTTACAGCACTGCTTGAAAACACAGAGGTTAGGCTGATGCTGGAGGGAGCCGTCTTCCAGAACCTTTTCTTGCCGTGTTTCCAAGTCGTAAAACACAAATAAAGTATCCCTGATCTTTGGCTTTCCTATGTCCGGCTGAATGTAGCAGAGGTGGTCTTGGGGGACATGTCTATTGCATATCTTGCAGTACACCTCTCCGCAAGTATGTTGCCTACCGCTCTGTACTGTCTTGTAGCAGGATTCGCATCGATTGATTTGGCTACAGACCGTACCTCGTCCCATGGACCCTATCTTTTTGTGATTGTCATAACAGTTCTGGCCTCTGAACGACCTTTTGCAATCCTGGCATGTGATTTTAGGGCTCTGGGGGCAAACAGGCACCCCCTGACAGCTGGGGCATTTACCCCCACATCTATGTTTATTTTTCGTATCGTAGGGCACGTGGCACTCTTCACAGAAATAGCCGCAGCAGAAGGCAGCTGTGAGGGAGGTTATAACATTAAAGTGGCCCTCGTGATATAGCAGATTGAGGGCGGGGCCGTCTGCAGCTCCTCTGAAGATAGTGTCGCGGCCCTTTGACCCATAATTGTAAACTACAATTTTATAGTTTGTTAGATGCTGCTGGAACTTTTGCAGTTCAGTGATACCACATCCTGTTTCGGGGATAACGACACCCGCTTCGGTGCACAGTCGAAGAGCTCTTTGAGTCTGCAATTTCCCTATATCCCTACGTACTTTGGTTTGTTCAGGGTCCTTATTTACACAAGCCGCGGCCGTTACTAATGCCCTTGGTAGGCATAAATTGTCTTTATTGTTTATACATATTATTCCCCGCCGCATGCCGCACTCCTCCTCGAAGGTGTTGTAGAGGCGACCCTTTCCTTTCCCCGCTGGCATCTTCACAGTGGTCACACCCAGACAAAAAGTTTCAGTGTTGAGACCTGCGGAGTTAGACTGGTAAACGCTGCTAATGACGCCCCAGATATCGTCGTATGTAATTTCTTCCACAGCCCTGAAGCGAACCCAGCCTTCTCCACGTTTAAAATCTTTGCAGCAGAAGGAGAACCCCACTTTATCACCAGGAGCAAGTCCCTCGGTGCCCCTCTGGATGACCTGGTTGACGGCGTCTCGCACCCAGGCTATAGGTTCGCTGTCCACGGGAACAGGTTTAATTTTAAATTCGAGAGTGCGCCCCGTCAAGTGAAAACGACGCACCTTTTTCATAAAGTCTTTTACAATAATAAACTTCTCCATTTTTTTTTTTTTTTTTTTTTTTTTTTTTTTTTTTTTTTTTTTTTTTTTTTTTAGGGAGCAGCAGCAGCAGACAACTGACTCGTTCAATGAATGCCGAAAGGCTCGAAAGACTGACTAGACGGCCTTGGTACTTGGAGTTTTAATAACTCTAAGCCGATGTGTGTCGGCGAGATGTGATCTGAAAATGTCACGTGATCGTTATTCAAAACGTATTATCAGGTTGAGAGATTTTAACATAATATTTAAAACTCGCCTTTGCAAAACTGTTAATATTGCAATTAATTTCGTCATTCAAAACGTATTACTGATGAATCTGCTGTTATTGGGCTGAAAATTCATTTTGAATCAGATTTTTAATTATACGAGAACGTTTGCCGCGAGGTTATCGCACGTTTTTGTTCTTTATATACCTATTAATATTATGCGAGATGCAACACCGCCGGCCGGTTGTTGGATTAAGCCGCTTGTGCATCAGAGCAAATACTACAATAGATTAAATAATTTGTCTCAGAACCTGCCATACTCTGTATAAAGCTTTATGAGTTCCAAGAGAATAATAGTATATTCTGTAATTAGTTTGGAATGAAGCATATTCTGCGCGAGCGGAAGTTTGTCATCCGAGCGAAGCGATGAGGACGGTCCGCGAGCGCAGAATATGCCATTCCAAACGAATTACAGACTATACTTTTTCTATGCCTATAATTTAATTAATAATTAATCTACTTACAACTTGTCTTGTGCAACGGCCCTTTAAGGTTAACTGTCAATAGAAACGTCAACGTCAGCAGAAACGCAAACAGTATTACATATTGCACTAATACTAGATGGCGCAACCTATGCTTATTATACATTCTAGGCATGTAATAAATATTACTACGTCGCCGCGTTTTTTTTTTCTCATATCTACTGCGCAGTCATGTTTTTTTTTCTCATACCTAACGCGCCGTCATGTTTTTTTTTTCTATCGCGCACGTTTTTTTCCAGTGCGGTAATTTTCTACTTAGCCGTTTGGCTCAGGCTCGAATACACAATTACACTCGTAAACTAGTTACTCTGTAGCTAAACATGTAAGACGTCTTCGTACCAACCCATAGGTCGGCGGTTCGAATCTCGCTGCACTCAACAACTTTTTTTTTTCAATATTTAAAAATACTAACAATGCAATTTTCGGGGGCTCGCAAAAAGTAAGGTTAAAAAGTCGTATCTTACTATGGGGGTGTTATGCAACCCGCAATACATATTCTGGGGGCCCATTCTAGAGGGTGCGCAGCGGAGCCCTACGGAGGCCGGGGGCCCCATTTTGGGGGCGCAGCGGAGCCCTGTCTCAAGTATCGCCATACCTACTGAAGTGTTTCTAATATTCTTCATGAATACAAACAAGCACACCAACTTCAGCCACCAACAGTGTGTCACCGACAAAGGGCAGTTTTGGACAATATCGATGAAGGAACTAAATGTTCTCTCAAGCGTATAATCCATTCCTTTTTTGAAAGAAATGAACCACCAACTGTAAACAAAATTTTAGCAGCGGTGCATGAGGGTGATTATTTACATCATCTTAAACGGAGTACTTTGTGGCGATTAATAAGAAAAATTGGCTTTCGGTGAATGAACGGACTCTATTTCTTCGTGTTGTAATGTAATTATTGTATTTGGCTTTATAGGTTCTCAAAAAGGTCACGTAATAGTGCCCTAAGGGAAAAAAATGAGTTTATTGTTTGGAGGCGAAGATTCCTGCGAGACATCAGGAAATGCCGGGAAGAACATAAGAAGTTGCACTTTTTAGATGAGATTTGTGTGAACGCTGGCCATGCTGTAAGTAAAGTATGGAAGGACGTTTAAAAGATCCATCGAGCAAGGGAAGTCATCTTGTAGTCCTCCACATAGGATCCGAGGACGGTTTCGTTGAGAATGGTTTGTTATGCTTCGAATCAAAGAAAACTACCCTTTGTCGATGGTACACTTTTAGTGACTGAAGTTGGTGTGCTTGTTTGTATTCACGAAGAATATTACAAGAACTTGGAACACTCACACCTGCTGCGTTTGCAGTGAACTCCATGCATTCCATCTTTGGATTCTACGGATGCTCCCCATCGTAGGAAGATGTTTCAGATGTTTCCTTACCCATCACCGAAGAATGTCTGGCCAGTCGTGTTTTTCAATGGAGAAATAGGAACTGCTCGCCGGTTCTGACAGCTCAGTAGTGTTCAGTGTAAAAAATAAAAGTGATATTATTTTTCCAATTATATTATATACGTTTATCTTATTAGTTATCGTTGTTTTAATTTATTTACAAATTTATATATATGTAGGGCTTTTAAAGTCTATTTTTTTCTATTGACTTAAGTACCAAATGTATTGTAATGATGAATAAAGCATTCTACTATTATATTATATTATCTTAACTTTCTTACACCCACGAGCTGTAATATATAGAACCTTGTGAAAATTAAGAAGAAATAGGTAGGTATGTGTTGTTTTATTTATTTGGACATGTCAAAACTTATAAGTAGTTAAGTTCTCGCCTTCTAGCAAATGATAGGTTCTTTAAAGCTTTAAAAACAAAACAAGATGTAGATACTTAGATATAATATATAGTTGGTATCGTTTTTATTGCTTGAACATTCCACCGACTATTCGTAAAAAGATCCGAAAGTAATCTTACGATAGATATTAATAAATACATGTACTGTGGTGGAAACCAAAAGGTAAACGACTCAGCAGATTTGGCTATTTTTGAGTAGTGTGCATTGGGGTCATTGGGGTTTATCCAGCGGAGTAACCTATGTGAAATTGTTCCAGTAAATCATTACAATACATTTGGTACTTAAGTCGATAGAAAAAAATAGACTTTAAAAGCCCTACATATACAAAAATTTGTAAATATATTAAAACAACGATAACTAATAAGATATAATATAATTGGAAAAATAATATATGATATCACTTTTATTTTTTACACTGAACACTACTGAGCAGTCAGAACCGGCGAGCAGTTCCTATTTCTCCATTGAAAAACACGACTGGCCAGACATTCTTCGGTGAAGGGTAAGGAAAAGGCGCTGAACATCTTCCTACGATGGGGAGAATCCGTAGAATCCAAAGATGGAATGCATGGAGTTCACTGCAAAGACAGCAGGTGTGAGTGTTCCAAGTGCTTGTAATATTCTTCGTGAATACAAACAAGCACACCAACTTCAGTCACCAAAAGTGTACCATCGACAAAGGGTAGTTTTCTTTGATTCGAAGCATAACAAACCATTCTCAACGAAACCGTCCTCGGATCCTATGTGGAGGACTATAAGATGACTTCCCTTGCCCGATGAATATTTTAACCGTCCTTCCATACTTTACTTACAGCATGGCCAGCGTTCACACAAGTCTCATCTAAAAAGTGCAATTTCTTATGTTCTTCCCGGCATTTCCTGATGTCTTGCAGGAATCTTTGCCTCCAAACGTTAATCTCATTTTTTTCCCTTAGGGCTCTATTACGTGTCCTTTTTGAGAACCTATAATGCCAAATACAATAATTACATTACAACACGAAGAAATAAAGAGTCCGTTCACTCACCGAAAGCCAATTTTTCTTATTAATCGCCACAAAGTACTCCGTTTAAGATGAGGTAAATAATCACCTTCATGCACCGCTGTTAAAATTTTGTTTACAGTTGGTGGTTCATTTCTTTCAAAAAAGGAATGGATTATACGCTTGAGAGAACTTTTAGTTCCTTCATCGATATTGTCCAAAACTGCCCTTTGTCGGTGGTACACTGTTGGTGGCTGAAGTTGTATTGCTTGTTTGTATTCATGAAGAATATTAGAAACACTTCGAACACTCACACCTGCTGTCTTTGCAGTGAACTCCATGCATTCCATCTTTGATTTCTCCGGATTCTCCCTATCGTAGACCTTACAAATGTTCAGCACCTTTTCCTTATCTTCCACCGAAAAATGTCTGGATAATCGTTTTCTGGGTGAAGAAATTATACCTTCTTCAGCCATCATAAACCTTAAGAAAAACCGTTTTACGTACCTTATTTAACTCCCAGATGAAATGTCACAAAAACTAATAACACAGTTGCGAATCACGCCGTCTGACGCCGGCTTCCCATTTATTCGCGTTTTTCATACGTTTCGCCTTTATGCGTTCTGATTGGTCTGTTGCAAAATGTATAAAAGTTTAATGCTTTGCGCGAGTACTTGTAGAGTCGGTCTTAGTCGGTCAAATCTAGCGATTGCTTTGTAATTCGTGTTCTATAAATACGACTAATAGAGAAATTCCATTCAAATTTAGCGGGCATTTTTGGGGAGGAGTCTATTTGCATCTGTTGGTGAGACAGATTATAAATGGCTATTGCAATAATAAAAAACGGCTAAAATGTAGCCCATTATCCAAAAAAATTAACAAAAAATGATTATTTTAAAGAGTCGCAAAAATGACGGTGACGTTATGCAAATGGTTGCTGTCGTGGTGTGACGTCATTTAATGTTTGATGTCGTGTAAAACTCGTTAAAATAGCATTTAATGTAGTATTTTGCAGTGGAAAAGAAAGATATTATTGATATTAAGCATCCAAGGTACTGTTAAATAAATCAGTGCCAGTCGTCCACAAGAAAAACACCAGAAAAATTATTTGTCTCATTACCAATATACGATCAAGCGCTAAAAATGAAAATTATGGTTACGTACCATGAGAAGGAGTGAAATTGATATATCAGAAAACACTAAAGGGGTTGTACGTGGGGATCATTTCAACGTAAGTGCGATTTTGTACCTTTTTAAAATCGTACAATTTTAGGTTATGTATTTTACTTTTTTTTCGATTAGAAGAAGATTTAGAAAACTATATGATGTTTAAATGAATGGGTAGTTACATACATTTAAAAGTTCATGTATTTTGATTGTCAAGCTGGTAGAAAAAGGCGCCTTCCACCTAAACGTAGTACAGCAACAAGGAGAGCAACATTGGCCATCTACAAAATCTGTTCCACTCACTTTTCCGTGAAAAATGTTAATATTTAACACCGAAATCGCACATTGAATCAACACCTAAATAGTATGATATATGCACAACGGCGAACATAAAAGATTCTAAAGTTCTGTCAAAAAAAAAAAACAGTGATTGACGTCACGCCCAGCACGGTGAGATGCGAATTTCATCGTTTGTTCTCGGTCAGTGGTCGTAAACTTAAAAATAATATAAATTTTAATTAACAAATACATAAATTTAGGGTATATTATTGATAAAATTTTATTGTTATTCATTTTTTTACAGCATTAAATATCTTTTATAACCAATTTGCTTAAAAATCTAGCATATTATGCGCATACCCTATGGTCAGTTTGAATTGTCACTTTGAAGTGACAATTGTCACTTTGAAGTGACAATTGTCACTTCGATGTGACAATTGTCACTTTGATGTGACAATTGTCACTTTGAAGTGACAATTGTCACTTCGATGTGACAATTGTCACTTCGATGTGACAATTGTCACTTTGAATTGGCAATTCCATATGTTTGTAAAAAAATAAAGTTGTTGGCCCCTATACGCCTTCGTAGTATTTCATACAAAAGCCACACATGTAAACAATGAACAACTACTACTTCTAGATTTATTAGTAGGTAATCAGGAATTTTAAAAACAAATGCCATTTTGCTCTACATGGTTAAAAAAAATGTTTAAAATGTAATAAAAAAGGATAAAAATATACAAGATACCATTTAAAATAACAAAATTTGGAGTAGATATTCCTAGTCGAATTTAAAGTTAGAAAAAATGTTTGTTTGACCTAAAAAAAGAGAATACTTAATTATGCACCTCTCCCAAATGTCAAAATTTTATCTTTCTAAATAAAGTAACATATTTCCTGCATCTCTCGGTGTATAGAAAATGTAGTAGTATATATATCCCTAATAATTTTCACCATTGTGTCCTACATAAAATAGCAAATCTCAATATCTTGGTTTCAAGTTTGCTTCTCATGTTGTAGCTTATATATTTCTTTCATGATTAATATTGCTGATTCTAATAAAATAGATAACCTGTATAAAGGTCTTCTTCAAAAGTATTTGCTCACCGAATACACCGTAAATACGCATAGTGGTTATTTATGTTACTAACGTTTCTGTTAAAAACGTTACTCTTGACTAACTCATGGTGCAATATTTAAATAACATGGCAATTATTATTGAAGCCATTATTGATGTAATTTATTACACAACTGTCTATTTTGCATTATGTCAGTTTACGAATTTTTCATCCAAATTTTCTCATTAAATTGAACAACCGTGAGAAAGAAATCATAAACAAATGTTGACCTTGTTTAATAATGGTCAATAACATGTCACTATACCGTTAATTTGGTTAACAGTAGCGACCGCACAAGTGATCGTTGGATAACATCCTGGCTTGCAACGATGGTCTAGCGCTCGGACACAATAGATTTTTGTGTAAATTATCAATTAACACCGCATAATAGCTACACTAGATGAATTACCTTTATGGAGATACAACCCGCCATGTGCTCATAATTGGTGGCTAACGTACCTGGAATAAAACAGAAACGGAACTTATTATTTGTGATTATACAGATGACATTAATAATACAACACAATGTAACGAACCTTTAATTAATTTCATTAACAGTATTAATTGGTCTTATTCATTCAATAATTTTGGTGAGTTATCGTTCATTTATAACAGTGAACAAAACATTAGGTACTTTACAATTAATGAAATTTTCTCGAATTAATTATAAAGAATCGCTTCTTCATAATAGACATAAATATTGTAAAATCACTCATTATTTTGCCAGTCCAAGAGCTCTCGACAAAAAAGTGCAAGAGTTTTGGAAAGGCTGATATTTTCAAATTGGATTACACTTTGGCCATAGAAAGCCATTGAATATGTTAGTAAGTCAGCTATGGGCGCTAGCGCGTAAGTAAAGGTGCAAAATGAATGAGTATCCCCAAAATGTTTTGGAAAAGCTCAACATGTATCTGATAGTCGATGCAATAGAGAACAAGAAACTAATAGTCAGATAGCATATAATCGAACACGTGGCGTCAGCATTACTGCGTATGTGGCGCAAAAATAAAGTTATTGCAAATGATTTGGCAAAGCTAAAATTTAGCAATATGTTATAAAATGAAATCCATGAAATAAACACTCATACTTAATTTTCATGGAAACCAATCTAAGCCCTTAATTTTTATTTGTATAGATAATTTCATATTGAAGATTGTTAAATGTTCCAACAATGTCACAGAATTAATA
The DNA here is from genome assembly GCA_963680705.1 of Rhagium mordax. Classification (NCBI taxonomy): domain Eukaryota; kingdom Metazoa; phylum Arthropoda; class Insecta; order Coleoptera; family Cerambycidae; genus Rhagium; species Rhagium mordax. The sequence goes on along the minus strand of OY796659.1, from coordinate 44,560,312 downwards.
ACAATCAGAACCCAAACTTAAAGTCGGCACCTTTTATCATTTGTAGCCAGATTCGGTGACCTCCAATATACATCGGCCATATTCTTAGTCAAAACGTTCAGGGCCTTACTTGAATAATTTGTAGCTCTTTCATAATAGTTATTTGTGTATCAAGGCCAAAAAGTTGATCTTTCTCGGCCGAATCTGAAGTTTGCGGCCGAGGCGCAGCCGAGGCCAAGCAAACTTCGGATAAGGCCGAGAAAGATCATTTGGCCGAGGTGCACACAACATTTTTTAGGCAGCTGTCTCAAAAAGTAAAATAAAAATATTTTTAAAATTGTTTCGTATAATCTACTGCAAACATGGAGAAAATTTTGCGAGGAGCCTAGTAGGCTGACATTTTTAATTCGTTTGACAAATGAAAACGTTACTGAATAGTTTATTGACAAGCCGTGCCGTTTCTGTCATTAGTAAAAATGAGTGATAGTGATAGCGAAATTTATGAAGCTGGAAATCTACGTCTGTTTTAGTTTTTCTTTAAGCCTAAATCCATTTCAAATATTATTATTAATGATCAATTAATACATGATACCGTAAAGAAAATGCGGCCGTGAAGTAAATGCGGCCGTGAAGTAAAAGCGGCCGTGAAGTAAAAAAGCCAAAAAACATATAATTGACAAATGAGTACAAAAAGATGACACTTTAGGAACGCTGTCAGATCCGTAAAACGTCACTCTTTGTACAGCTGCCTAAAAACAGTCTTATATGGTTGTATTATTTCATCCATTAAGCATTATTTTTCATAGGCACTTCAATTCAACTCATACGCAATAGATATCAGGGTTTTGCTATTTAGGAAACACTATTACCGATGACAAATATTTTCCTAAAATTAATTCACAGTCGAATTGGGTCATTCTACCACCACTTTTATTACACTGAATACTTAATTAACTGATTATAGATTGACGAAATTGTCTAGAGGCTTGCGAACACTAGTTGTATAAAAATCACCAGCGGCGTACTGTCGCTAATACTAGCCTGGCACATTCTCTTCTTAATTACATGGCCGACTAAAGCCGTGTATAGACCAAAATAAGCGTTCGCGAGCTATTCGCGAGTAGCTAGCGAGCAGCTCGCGACCTCTTTGTCTACACCAAAAAAAAGTATTTTGTTTGCGAGCAGCTCGACGATTTTTTTGCACGTTCGTCAAAAGTTCGTGTCTTTCTTGAATTGCGTATCAAAATCGCACCAAATTTGGTGGAACAAATTTACTAAATGACATTTAAATTGTTATTGTTAAATTCACTATTTCCTCTTCTGACTAGCCCATCTTAACAAAATTTGCCTCAAAATAAACACAAACAAGTCGTGGCAATTTTCACCGCGTCCAGACCGGCTAGAAGTTCGACATATGTTCGCTAACAAACTCTTTGATGTACCGCTTCAACACCGAACCCGATACGAGTTTGCGAGCTGCTCTGGAACTACTACCGAACACACGTCTACACTGAGTTCACGAGCTATTCGAGAACTGTTCTAGAACAGCTCGCGAACTTGGTCTGTACCCGGCTTAACGTGCGCGAAGACGGTGCGCGAACTTTTCCCGCCAATAGGAGATGGTATTCTGATTGTTATTAATTCTGTGACAATGGCAGTTGGATGAGTTAGTATAAAAGAACTAAGTATATGCGTACCTAATATGCATTTATTTAATAAACATATGGAGCTGGTGAGTATAATATTTAGTACTATTATTATTATACTATTGTTTGGTAGAAAAAGAAATTATCTATTAGAACCATCTATTCTGGTAGTTAATAAATATTCTGTAACTTGTGTATATAAATATCTAGTGGTTAAACAAATTTCATATGCATTCTAGCTCTTTGGATAATAATTATGTAATTGACGCCCACAACTCAAGTGGCTTGCGAAATTTTCTAAAATAATCAATATGCAAATATCTGCACGCAGGTTGCATATAATATGTAGAGGAAGTATAAATTATAACAGATATTTTACTTCTCGGAATTGGATATGCAAAATGAAACGACTGTTAGTTACGACACTATTAAATAACTAATTATTAAGTTTTAAGTTTAATTGATAGGTAAAAGTCGCCTTGGCAAAAATTATTGCATTTAAATTTAAAAAACACTAATCGAAAGCTATTCGCTCCTAAAATATCAAACTAGGATACACACAAATCAACTCAGATGGCCAAATAAAAAAGATTTTGAGAATTTAAAGTTTGTATGGCTGCGAAATATTGTATTGTGGGCAAAAATTGAAATTTTTTTATTTAAATTTAAGTGATTAATTTTGAAAATTTCTATAGATTCTACAACCAGGTACATGATAGGAAAGCTCTGTCCTAGGTTAACATCTGTCAACATTTAAAATATCTTACAGAAAATTTTAAAATATTTCAAATTCTGACTTAAATAATAATAAATATGCTCCAAATATCAGCTGTAATTATGTCAAAATTCATTTTTGACTTCAGATTTGCGATCAGTGACTCAAAAACAACATAAACATTATACAAATATTTTTAAAAAACTTTCCCACTTAGGGGATTATCGAGGATTATATAGGGGTCGTAGAAAAAAATCAAGTCAACCAAATTTTTTTTGTTAAACTCGGTTTCAGCGCATCAAATTACATGGATAAAGTTGGGTTTGATCCCTAGGACAGAACATTTTTTATTATTGTATGCCTGTGTAATTATTAGTTAAGATAAGAGAACTATTAAAATTAAGATAGTCGATGAAAAATTAGGATTAGTTGCATGTACATAAAGAGAAAAAATATTTATTTCTTTGCGTGTTCATAAAATAGGTAAGTATGATGAGTTAGAGTATATTAAGAATTGTCAGTATTATTAACCAAGTAATAACTGAAATTATTAAACGATTGCCAGTAATTATAAGAGGGGAAAAAGGCTTGTTATGTTGTTTGGCTATACATAATTGTACAGCGGCATACAGTCTTGTTCTATTGATTTATTAATTGGAGTTCCAGCGCTAATAGTTTTACAACTTTCATTCATGGCAATTTCATTAAAGAAAATTGTCATTTTATCGTTCCAAATGCACTATTTACCGATAGAAAGGTTGTTAAACTCGTTTATCTCAATATTTACTTACGTGTCTAAGTCTCCTGCAATATACACAATAATAGCTGTTTGAATGACATAACAGTAATGATTTACTGTATTTTAATACATCAATATATTTACCAAAAAAATAAAGGACATACAAAATCAACAAAAATAAAATGTAATTTTATTTATATACAGGGATCTGTGAATGCAAGTGTTCGCCTTAAAAATTATGTATATAAATTAACCAACAATGTTCACTTACATAATAATACATAATGAGGAATACTATACTGGTTGGACACATTAATGTGAGATCTCTGTTACCTAAAATTAATGAGGTACAATCTTTTTTAAAGGATAATAATTACAATATTCTAGCGTTAACAGAAACTTGGTTATCTCCAAATATTGACAGTAATTTAGTGAATATTGAAGGTTTTACACTTTTAAGAAAAGATCGATCTGGTAGAGGTGGGGGAGTTTGTTTTTATGTCTCAAACCTTTTAAACTTTAAATTAATTGAAATGAATGACAACATTGAACAATTATGGATTTCAGTCAAAACTTACAATGACGTTACTATTTATGGGGTAGTTTACAGGCCGCCAACAGTAGAGTACAAGTATTTTTTAGCAAATATTGAAGAGTCGGTATGTAGTTGCATACCTTGTTGCGAGAGATTTGTTATGTTAGGTGATCTAAATATTAACTTACTTAATATTGAGAGTCCTTGTACCTTATACTTTAATTCGTTGCTTGAGCTATTAGGACTTACACAAGTAATATCTAAACCTACGAGAATCACTGAACAAACGGAAACTCTCATTGATTTAATAATAGTCTCTGACCCTACGGTAGTACTTAATGCGGGAAATATTGATTTACACATTTCTGATCACGAGCTAGTATATTGTACTCTAAGACTGGATGGTAGGGTAGATCCTGTTGTTGTTACATTTAGAGATTTTAGTAAATTTAACATTGAACATTTTACAAATGATTTATTATCTGTTCCTCTCCATTTTATCTACAGGTTTAATAATGTGGAGCAGAAGATACAGTATCTTAATGACTGTTTAATTGATTTGTTCAATCAACACGCCCCTTTAAAAATAACTAAAAGAACTAAACCCAAAAAGCCGTGGATAACAGAAAATGTAAAATTTCTGATATCTTTAAGAAATAAAGCTAAAGTTAAATTTAAAAGAACAAAACTACCATCGCATTGGGATTATTACAAAGAATTAAGAAATTATACGGAGGTAGCGATAAGGAATGAAAAAAGAGCATATTTCAACCATAAATTTAGAAATAGCGATACAAAAACCATGTGGCATGAATTAAAGTCTCTGAATGTAAATAAACAAAGACAAATTAGTTTACCAATGCACCTAAAGGAGGCTAATAATATTAACAATTTTTTTATTAGTAGTATACCTAGATCTGATTATGATAATTCTGATTTAATTGATTACTATCATAATAATACGTTTAATAATATACCAGCTGACTTTGACTTTGTTTTGGTAGATGATAATTTAATAATGGAGATCATAGGTAAAATTAAAACACATGCTGTAGGGTCAGACGGCATTAATTTGGTCATGTTGAAGTATTGTTGTCCCCATATTATTCCTTATATAACGCATATAATCAATACCTGTTTAATATCTTGTAACTTTCCTTCCCTGTGGAAACAAGCTTACGTAATTCCTGTTCCCAAAGTGTCAAATCCTATGGTACCTAAAGATTTACGTCCAATAAATGTACTACCCACCTTGTCAAAAGTTTTAGAAAGAGTTATCTACCTGCAGTTAAAAGCACATTTAGATCGTTTTAATATTTTACCAGCTCATCAGTCAGGCTTTAGACAATCTCATAGCTGTACAACGGCTCTATTAAAAGTTTCGGATGATATTTTGGAGGCCTCGGATAACAACAAAATTACTGCCCTGGTGTTGTTGGATTTTACGAAAGCGTTCGATACCATTGAACATAGCTTACTAATATCGATTCTACATTTTATAGGTTTAGATATAAAAGCACTTAATCTTATAGCAGATTATCTATATGATAGAAGACAGCAGGTGAAAGTAGATAGTGATTTGTCAGAGCTACGCTCAATTAATGTCGGAGTTCCACAAGGCTCAATTTTAGGCCCACTGTTGTTCAGCATTTATACAAGTAATTTTTGTCGTAAATTAGTACACTGTGAATCGCATATGTACGCTGACGACACCCAATTATATATGTCATTTGAAAGGGATAAAACGGACGATGCGGTTATTAAAATTAATCATGATCTTAAAATTATAGAAAAACTATCACAAGAACACTTTTTGTTCTTGAACCCTAGTAAATCGAAACTAATTTTATTTGGAAATAAGTCAACAATAGCTGATATTAGTGAAAGTTTCATAATCAGTGTAAATGAAGCTGTTATCCCGATAGTTCAATGTGTTAATAATCTAGGTTTAATTTTTGATAATTCGTTTAGGTTCACAGCTCAAGTTACAAAGAACATACAAAAATCTTACTCTGCTTTAAAATTAATTTATCCACATAGAAACTATTTGTCAATAAAAACAAAAACTATACTATGCGAGTCCTTGGTTCTATCTAACTTTTCATATGGTGCACCTGTATACTATCCCTCTCTGGATGTTTTGACTAAAAATAGAATACAAATAGCGCAGAATTCTTGCCTTAGGTATATTTTCGGATTACGTCGTAGAGATCACATATCTCACAAGTTAAAAGATGTGAAATGGTTAAATATGAATAACAGATTAAAATTACTGACGTTATGTTCATATCATCAGATACTTTGTAGTAAAACACCTGCTTATCTTTATAATAAAATCCGCTTCCGAACGAATATTCATAATATTAATATTCGGAACCGCAACTATATAACACCCCCCAGTCATAAAACCAGTCTTTATGAAAGATCTTTTCATTATAACATCTCCAAACTTTATAATGTCATACCTGACAATGTCAAAAAAATGAATTTAAAGAATTTCAAAAAACATATAGCAAGTGACCTGTACAATGCGCAGTAGTTGGTATCAAATTAGAATTTAGGATTTACTATGCTTATTTATTTTGCAAAACTTTAATTGTATACTTTGGTGATGGGTAGTTATTATTTAATTGTTAATTCACTAGCATCTCAGTTTGTAAACTCTTTTAGTTTTAGGTTTTTGTAGGTAGTTTTTATATATATATTATCTGATAATTTAGGTTAGTGTATTAAATCGGGGAGCAGAAACTATTTCTGCTTGCTTGAACACAACCTAATGGTTTTTCTTTCTCACATACTTATTACTTATTATTTATTTATTAGTACTCTGTATTCTTTTTATTTATTACTTGAGAGAAAAATAAATGCATTATTATTATTATTATTATTATTATTATTAATATTCTAAATGAAGAGTATAAAACATGTATAATATGTAACATATATACATGAGTATATCAGAAAATCGTAATGGTCGTGGTTCAATTCTCAAATAATCTGTTTGTCTACAAAAGTTGAATGATACACCTATACGTGTATATTTATCTTTCCTGAACTATTAATAATTTGCTGCAGTTACATTATTTTATCCATACAAAATTATAGAAATATGTATTTATCATTTTCTATTTTTTTCGAATAAATATAATGGATTATAGTATTTATCAATCATCCTTCAAATAGTTTGTATTTGTCTGATAACAGATGAAAACAACTTGAAACTAGTTATGTGTGTGAAGTAATTCGAACCTGAAGTGCTATGAAAAAAATTACGTAGGTATCTATTCGAAGGTCAAGAGTAACTATACTAACTATTGCAAATACTTGATATAATTCACAGTAGAACGAAGAGTTTGCGGAGTAAAAGAGACTGAGATCATCCAAGAGTTCGATGGTGTTTTAAAGTAATCGAGCTTGTAAATGTTGTCGACCATTCGTAGAGGCCGATTTTCAATTAAAACTAAAATTTTTAATGTAGGTGCTAATCTCAAATATCTGATAATTATTTCAAGCAATGAAGTTGGTACGCTTTTATAGCAACAGTAGCTAGTGCAAATGAAGTAGCGCTTGGCTCTTTATAGAAAATTAAGTTTCTCTGCCATAGAATTACAACTATGCTAGCAACATGCATGTGTCAGAACTTATGCATTACTTTAGACTACTTTAGAGAGTATACAAAGCATGACGATGGGATGGTAGTTATTATTTGAATCCGTTTATTTCCCTTTCTTGGGAATAGTAGTACTTAAACAATCTTCCAGTTGATAGTGAAAATATATTTTTTTTAAATGTGGAAGAGCCGGCAGAGCACTGGAGTTAGCTCTAGGCACACAGATTCAACACCACAGCTGGGATGTTATCAGGCCCGGTCCATTAATTTGTAATCAGGTTTTCTAAAATATTGCATGGTCTATTTCTAGTGGAATATTTTCGTGAAAATCTAATGAAACGTATAGGCACAAAGGGATGTACTTTATTTCTTGATGACATCGTTTTTGAGCCGATTTCTTCTGTTAAAAGAGGAAAGTGCTAAGAAATTCCACCCAATGGCTTTAGTCATAGTCCAAAAAATCGGCATCCATTCGGGAATCAGGTCAGTTAATTGTTTACTCTATTGTTGTTATAGATTTGCTATTATATTTATCCTTAATAAATAGTTGCATGTTCCGATTTGATTGTTTTTAACAAGTAATATAATGAGTTAGCTGTTAACATGAAAAATTAAAACATGAACGCTAATTTCTAGTCTGCCCTCTAGTTTTATTCTGATAAATAATTAAAAATGCATATAAACGATTCACTTTGAATGATGTCCTGAACGAATCATCCGATGTGAAAAACTAATGAATCATCAAAAATTATCATCTAAAGGCACATTTTATACGGCATACTTTGAATTTGAATTTATAAAGTGAAGAGAGAGGGAACCATGTAAATAATAAATTGTAATTGTAAAGTAATTAATTAAGATGAACAATGAACGAAGAAGGGTCAGATTCTGATTTAATTTATCAAGAATGAATCCTCGAGGATGATCAACCAATCAGAGTGAACCGAACCGCACTAAACCATTACATTATTACTGTAGCCATCGTAGTTAGTGAAATGTGACTGTTCGGAACTTACGGTTCCCGCTATTGCTTTCTTTTCGTCTCTTTACATAAAATAAAACTTTTTGAAACTTTAAGAGAAATTCGATTTATTGATTACGAATATTGCAATTTTCAAAAATATCTTTGAACCTGTAATGTAATATCTTTGACCCTGTGGAATCGTCTTGGTTCACTCGTATATTTTTTATTTTCATTATTATTTATTCCATTCATTCTAAAATGGCCGTAATAAATATACGAGCTAATAAATTACTTTCCTTTTAATAGAGTTAACATGAACTTTCATGATTAAATGAAAAATTCCAAATAATACATTATTGTAAATTATTATAATTTATTTTTGTGTACCAATCTATTATAAATTTTCATATTGGCATTTAATTTTGTATTTATAAGAAGAGTATACAAAAATATGTGTTAAATTACGAAATATACAGGGTGTCCCAGATTTAAACGGACATAGTGAAATGGGAAATAGAGCACACTTTGCTGAGTTCAAAACACCCCTACACTTACCCTTTAAAGTGAATGAGTAGAGTAGTATTACCGGAAGGTGATCCCCCCACCACTTTTTCTGGGGTGGGGGCAATTAGATTAATTAGATTGGTGTGGGGGGCAATTAGAGTAGGGGGAGGTAATTTGTAATTGCAATAGAGGTAATTAGGTAATTAGGCAATTAAAGTGGAGGGAGGTAATTTGTAATTGCAATAAAGGTAATTAGGTAATTAGAGTATTGTCGGTAATTAGTAATTTGTAATTGTGTAATTAGACTATTTGCGCATTAATTACACTATTGTATATAGTCTGGAGGGGATTAATTATAAAACCCAATTGTTGCGAGAAATGAAAGTAATTGGATTATTGCGCTCTAATGTAATTGCGTAATTAGTAATTTGTAATTGTGTAATTAGACTATTTGCACATTAATTACACTAATTGAATTGGAACAATTGTTGTATAGTAATTAGTGTATGTATAGTATAATTGTACATTAATTAGTGTATGCTTAGTCTGGTGGGGGGATAATTAAAACCCAATTGTCGCGAGAAATGAAAGTAGTTGGACTATTTGCACATTAATTACACTAATTGAATTGGAACAATTGTTGTATAGTAATTAGTGTAGGTATAGTGTAATTGTATATTAATTAGTGTCGCATGCAATACGCAAATAAAGTAATTAGTCTGATGTAATTGCATCAAGTTAGTGTCACACAACAGTTTGAGTACCTACAAATTCATTGTTAGAATTCTATAAAGTAGGTGTCGAAATATTGCAATAAATTTGACATCGAAATGCATTTATTTTCTAGGGATAAAAGAACAAGCGGCATTTATTTTCTAATGATCAAAGATTAAGTCAGCTTTTAGTTTTTACTGTCGCATATCTCGAAACAAAATAGTTGGTTAAATTTATAGCTCCCATTTGTTCGACAGACAATGGGTTTGAATAAAGGACACAGGTACGTAGGCCGGGTGGCTCACGTGAACGGTACCTATCTGAAATCGAGGGTATGCCATTAAGGCGGTCGACTTTCCCGTTAAACAATATAGCATAGGCGGCTAGTGCAGGCAGTACATAAGGGTAAATCATTGTTATAAGACACTTCTTCTATAATGACTTTGTCATAGGGAATTAACTATCTCGTAATTATTAATATTGTTACATTTTATTGTTTGGTGTCTTTAAATCGGATGGGGTTTACTGTTGCTTTTGTATACATTTAATGACTACCTACATAGGGGTCTTTCCTTAAAATTTTAAGTTAGCAAGGTTATAGACAAAAGAAATTAGACAAAAGAAATCGATGTACCACATTATGGGTTCACAAAACAGGCGACATGAATCATTTAAATATATTACGTAAAAGCCGTACGGCTTCTTGGAAAGCATTCTTGAGTACATTCGTTTTATTATTTATTTATTATACATAAAAAATATTTCATATGACATAACCATGTAATGGTACAATAATATATTTTCTAGACAGTGACAATTAATTTTAAACGTCGTATGAGCAGAGAAACCCTCGATTTCAATTCAAACAAATCAAAATAATTTTTTAATCTGTTTTACTGAATAATGGGAATGGCTCTCTTCAACCGTCTGTAAAACTATTTTATCTGGTGGCGCGCGTCATAATGACATCATTATGTCATTTGTTTATAGTGACATAAGTAAGTTCATTATGATATTTGTATCATAATGAAATTCCAGAAAGCACTAGTGCCATAATGAGATTCAAAAAGTACTATTACAATAATTTTATTTAACTTACGTAAAAATTCTATATCTTTACCATCAATAAAATAAGTTTAGAAGATAATATACGTGCTAGATCAAAAAATTTTATTCAAAATACAATTTAACTTAACTAATTATTATAAATTGCAAAAGAGCAATTACAACTGAACCTTCATTTATCGTCACATTCTTCGTGTTCTTACTGTAACGTGCTTATTATAAAACACGTGTGACAGGCATTACAGCAATTATTCAAGAACGGTGAACGAAAGAATTCAGAGTGAAGGTAAAATAATTATATTGTTGAAATAATTCAGCCATTTAAAAATCGAAAATATATTTAATATTAATCATTAAACCAGGTATACATATACAATAAGATACATATTTGGCGTGTTAGCAGAGACAGTTACATAACAATACAAAAAACAAAAATGTATAATGTATAACTAAAATAACAAGCATATTACATTGAATATAAAAATAAATATAAAGTATAAATTGTACAATACTTACGTGTAAATGATAAATAAATAATGGTACATTCTTATTAAAATATGAGAGAAAAACAGTGAGTGCGTTTCATATTATACACATTGTCGAAATTTGCCGGGTCATTTAAAATATCCACGAATTCACATGTAGAGTAAAAGCAATAATGTAGCAATATTTTTTTGCAATCTAAATTTAAAACAATTAAAATTTAATGATTTCAATAAATTTGGAAGTACAATATACAAATTAAGATTTAATGAGTTCCTTGTCGATTTTGTTAGTCTAAATCTATAGGGACTAAGAAAGTCCGCTTGTCTAGTGGTTAGTTATGAACATCCGAATTCCTGACAAAAAAGTTGTAGTTTTTATGGATCTCAAGCAATCTATAATATACATATAATGTAGGTATCGACGCAAAATTCAACGCAATAATACAATTTGGTATTTAATTTCTAGTCGAAATGCATTCATTTTCTAAGGATAAATATATTGCACAAATAGTGTATATTCCAAGTATAAAAAAAAAAGATGTAGTCACAACACAAAATCATTTTATATCGTGAATCAAGATAGTACAATATATTTCATATTTCGTGTACGCCGACAGCTGCAAACATATAGGGTGTACCGACTTTAGATTATACTATTCTTTGCGACTCTACAAATCAATCGAAATCGAATCAGGATGGATTACAATTGGTTCTATTCGAATTCTTTCAACTTCAACATACAAAAATTAATTTTTCATTGATTTACAGCATATTAATTTACAATCTTTAACATATAGGGTGTACTGTTATGTGCCCACTGAGGATTAAATTATTACAGCCACATCATGGTGGGGGGGTGTACTAGACCCCCATACAAAAAATTTTAATCAAAAGTACAGAAGACTTCAGTTATAGGGATTTTAAGAAAAATTTTATTTAATTTTTGTCACGTGACAGGGGCCTTTTGAAATTATTTACGTTTAAACCTTCTAGAACAAAATTTCGTTCTGATTTTTACTATAAAAGAAAAACCAAATTTTGGGAATATTGAGTTCCCGCCGAGCATTCATAACATCAACGTCGGTTCTTCTCCCGAAACTAACTCGTCACCAATAAGCGTCGGCGTAGTAGTTCCGAAACTTCATACGTGTGTCATCCATCGCGAGTGCCTACCTTGTGCGTGTGTGTCTGCTGTGAAGTGTTTCTAATCTTAATCAAATACAACTCATACGTGTAATAACCAACGCGAGTGCTAACCTTGTGCGTGTGTGTTCGCTGTGAAGTGCTTCTTACAAACTCGTCACCATTAAGCGTCGGCGTAGTTTAGCTTTGAACATTCATACGTGTATCATCATCTCGAGTGCTTACCTTGTGCGTGCGTGTTCGCTGTGAAGTGTATACAACCTAACCCTAGTTTAACTCATTCGTGTGTAAACCATCGCGAGTGTGAGGTGTTTATAACCTACACCTACACTTTACGAACCTTTCTATATATATACTCGTATTGACCGTGTGTGTCCGTAGTCAGGAATTTTTCTACATATACTCGTATTGACCGTGTGTGTCCGTAGTCAGGAATTTTTCTACATATACGCGTATTGACCGTGTGTGTCCGTAGTCAAGACTTTTTCAATAAATACTCGTATTGGACGTGTGTGTCCGCTGCCGAGGATTTTTTCGAACTTTCAACAAATACTTCTGTGTATCTAGTGCGTGCTTCTTTAAACCAATACTTACGTCGTGTTAAGCCCTAGTGAGTCTTCTGTAACGCTCAGTATTATCAAAGCGAGACGTAACCTTACTCCAAGAGGGTAAGAGAACTATTTATTGGCTATTGAACTAGAACATTGACATTGCCGCCTGGCATAAACTGTATCGCGATCGACTGATACTATTACATTGGCTACTTATAGAATCATAGAGCATTTATTTTATATTGTTAATGACTTATTGTATTAAACTGTTTATGTTGATGTGATGTGTAACTGAAGTAACCCGTCCAACTTTCAGGTGGTCAAGGCCAAATATACTAATATCAAACAGAGCTAGGAATTTATTCCAATATTTTTTACTAGTCCAGTCATTAATGGTGAACCCTTCCGGTTACACCGGTTGCTATTCATATAAAGCTCAAGTGCCAGTGCTATTATTTTTTAAGTTCACCTTAGACCTTCATTATAAGGTAAGTGCAAGTACTATAACTCCTTTGTTGATTAAGCAACACACCCTGAGATCAATCACATCAAGTACGACCCGGGATCGAGATCTAGTTAACACGCTGCCACTGGCGCCCAACAACTTTTTTTTATCCAGGCACCTTCGGGGAATTTTTCCAAACACTTTCAAATCTCGTACCCCTAAGGCGTTGTCATGGCGAGCCCAACTAGGGGCCTTGCTGAATAAAGAGTTATTCAACGAATCAAAAGCTACAACAAAAAAGAGTTACTTGCACTTCTAACTTCAAAGACTAAAACTCGACTGTCAAACGTTACGGTGCGCATAGAACGTGTGCGTCAACCCGAAGAAGCGGTGCGTCGGCCGATTAGGAATGACTGATCCCACGTATCGACCAATCAGCGGTGACCAACTTTTTATGAGCGACACTTCAACGAGCAGTTCCGAGTGTTCAACGATCACTTATTTAGACGATAAACAAACAACGAACGTCGGCCACATCCACGGACCATCTCGTGTCAGCTGGGACGCCGATTATATCAACTGTATACAACCAACACATCCCAACACGGACAACATGGATTTATCTCGTATTTCTGTGTGCCCTCCGAGTCCAGGGATGACACCCATCGTTCCAGAACGTCTTATCGACCGGCTGGATACAGAACCAATACAAAATATTATGACGCAACATGTGCGTTCACTGGTGGAAGATGTACCAAACGTCAATCCTGATCAAAATAATGCGGTACCAACACCGATAATACGTCCCCGAGCTCAGGAAGTACCCATCATGGATGCGCCTGTGCCGCAATTTGAAGCCTTTTTCCGGCAAATGGCCGAAACAATGGCAAATACATTCAAGCAAACAATGGCAAACGCTGCACAACCAGTCAACCGACATGACCGTCTAGTAAGCGCCCCAACTTTTTCAGGACTGGACCACGAAGACCCAGAAGGGTTTATTCAACAAACAGAGGAATATTTTGCTCGGCAAAATATAAGAGAAGATCGCGACAAGCTGGCAGTAATCTCGGATTTACTACGTGGCGCGGCTAAAAAATGGCACGAGCCTTATAAAACCATTTTACCCAGTTTTCGCGCCTTTGAGGAAAGGTTCTTGAATAATTTCAATTCAGTATCGCGTATCACACGCGTAATGACGGTACTGTACGGTTCGAAGCAGATTAAGGATGAACCCGTAGGCGTGTTCATTACAAAAAAAGCCAATTTGTTTCAACGAGTCGACCCTTACAAGCCTGAGGTACTACAGCTAGAAGTCATTTTGGATCAGCTGCTTCCAGATATTCGTTCGCATCTGCGTGGGCACCAACTGCGCAGTCTGGACGAATTAACAAGCATAGCCACATTGATTGAAGCTGACCTCAGCGAAGTGGATGTCACTAAGACATTCCGCTCATCAAAACCAGCGACAGATCCCCCAGCGAGAAATATGGTCTCCAATAGGAACACTACTGGACCCCCATCTCCGTGCAGGTATTGCCCCGGAGAACAGTGGCATTTCTACAAGGACTGTCCTACAAGGCAGCAACGCTATTCCCAAGGGAATCAGCTAAATGCTAATCAAAATTACAAGGTATCGGGAAACTCCGAAGGGGCCCGGGGAGCCACAGCCTCCTTACCTCCCCCAAACGGCCCGAACACAGCTCCCAGTCAGCACTAAACGAGTCTTCCCCCCTTGGGAGGGAGAACTCGGAACCAGTTGGATCCACACACCCTTTGCTCGGATCGCCAGCCACTAGGGAAACGCTCTACGTCGAACCTGCGATGATTCATCAATGCGGAATGGAGTCAGCAACCCAGCCACTGCCTAAGCAGTCCGTTGCACCCATCTACCCGTTGTTAGGATTGCCAGCTACTAGAGACACACTCTACGTCGGACCTGTGACGACTCCACAAGGAGGAATGGACTCAACATCCACAACTACTAGCTTGGACCCTATTGCTTTAACTCACCCGTTGCTTGGGTCACCAGCCAATGAAGACACACTCTACGTCGGACCAACGGCGATTCCACGATGCGGAATGGAGCCAGCAACCCAGCCACTGCCTAAGCAGTCTGTTGCATCCATTTACCCGTTGCTCGGAATACCCGCCACTGGAGAAACGCTTCATATGGAACCTGCGATGATTCAACAATGCGGAGGGGAATACGCAATTAGGCCACTGCCTAGATTAACCATAAGTATTGCTGGCCATGAGTGTCAAGCACTCATCGACACCGGCGCTACTGGTAATATAATCCGATCAAGCCTAGTGAACATGGTCATCAATGACAGGGCTCATCCGACTATCACACTAGCCAACGGAGACAAAATATTATCAGTAGGAGAAACGGAGCTAGCAGTAACGATACAAGGTGTTTCTACAACACATAAGTTTTTCGCACTACCCAATCTAAGCGAGGAGGTCATGCTTGGCGGCCCATTTTTACAGCAGGAAAATGTCATCATTGACTACGCTCGACAATGTATATATTTTGGACGACAACAACGACTAACCGCGTATTGGAATCAGGTTGTGCCAAAAACCGAAATACCACAAGAACTACACCCCGAATTGGAGATCCCAGCCGAATACGCCAGTGAACTAAAACCATTATTTCACGAATTCGCAGATCTATTCGCGGAAGTTCCAACTCAAGTTACAACATCAACAACTACTAGCTTGGAATCACTCACCCGTTGTTAGGATTGCCAGCCAATGAAGATACACTCTACGTCGGACTAACGGCGATTCCACGATGCGGAATGGAGCCAGCAACCCAGCCACTGCCTAAGCAGTCTGTTGCATCCATTTACCCGTTGCTCGGAATACCCGCCACTAGAGAAACGCTTCCTATGGAACCTGCGATGATTCAACAATGCGGAAGGGAATACGTAACTAGGCCACTGCCTAGATTAGATGACAAAATACGAGAACCAACCGATGAAGATCGGCTACTTATGCCCAAATTCACACCAACTCTGAAGGTGAATGCTGTAACTCACGCAGCCTTAATGCAAGATGTATCCCGTGCACAAGGGCGTTCACGGCAGATACGATCCAATCTTGACAGATGGGAGCGGATTCGAGATGCAGAGCAAGAACCCGAAGAGGAGGAAGAGCAAGCGTTCTACGCTCATTATCTGGTACAAGACGATCTATTATGGAGGACAACTAACGAGGGAAAACGCCTTGTAGTCCCCAAAAATGCCATAACAGAAGTCATTAACCACTACCATGTTCGTGAAGCAGCTACTCATCCAGGCATAACAAACACTCTCAGACAAATCAAGCGGGGTTATTATTGGAAGGGCATGGATACCCATGTCCTGAAACAACTCCGGGAATGCTTGGTCTGTAAGACTGTAAAGGGGAGGCAATTGCAGCCGCATGCCCCTTTCAGAGCAACATCGCCGCAACATGCATTTGAAGTACTCAGTATCGACATTCTGGGGCCCTACCAGGAAACCCTTCAACGAAAAAACCGTTATGTCATCATGGTGGAAGACATATTGACTCGGTGGACAGAAGCCTCTGTATACCCCGCAGTTAACGGACCAACGGTGGTCGGATTCTTGGAAAACTTAACAGCACGATATGGTACCCCCAGAAAGATTTTATCCGATAATGGTGGACATTTTAAAAGCAGAGAATATGTACTCTGGTGTGCCGAACAGGGAATCAGCATACAGTACGTAGCTGCTTACCATCAACGGGCAAATCCTGTTGAACGCAAAGTACAAGATTTAAAAAAGGTGATGAAAACTTTGTTATTAAATAAACCTCCCAACACTTGGGACTTGTACGTGGCACCGGCCCTAAAAGTGATTAGGAACCGGCAAAATGCCGCTACAAAACAGACACCAGCTTGCCTGATGTTTGGCTTCGAACCCCCAGCGCCTGGCGACTGGGATACACCAGCATACTTAGCCGAGCGCGAACGTTTAGCTGGAATTTCCCCACAGGATCGCCTGGAACAGGCTCGACGAACCCAAACAGGCTATCAAGAGCGATACGCCCCACGAGACAAAGCGACCCCAATTCAGTTTCAAGAACACGACCAAGTCATGGTGAAAAACCTTCGACCTCATAAAAATACTTTTGAGCCAGCGTGGCAAGGGCCACACCCAGTCGTTCGTAAAGTCTCTGACGAGATTTACACAGTGCAAAAGGGACGACATCGCACCGATGTACATGTGGACCACTTGAGACCTGCGCCAAAGGTTCCAGAGAGGGATATTCATCATGAGACTGAAAATAGCTCCCCATACACATCGTCTGATGAGGATCTTCCGTTACCGGAACCTCCTCCAAGCCCAATTCCAACATTGGCATCCCCCATTACAAGCCCAATTCCAACATTGGCATCCCCCATTACAAGCCCAATTCCAACATTGGCATCCCCCATTACAAGCCCAATTCCAACATTGGCATCCCCCATTACAAGCCCAATTCCAACATTGGCATCCCCCATTATAAGCCCAATTCCAACATTGGCATCCCCCATTACAAGCCCAATTCCAACATTGGCATCCCCCATTACAAGCCCAATTTCAACATTGGCATCCCCCATTACAAGCCCAATTTCAAAATTGGCATTACCCCTTAGAAAACCTCGCCTAGACCGAGTAACAACACGACCTGGCTCAACTTCAGAGTCAGGAACCGTAGAGTCACAATCAGAGTCATTACGTCCACTACTAAGGGAAGTAGCGCGATGTCGTCCTCAACCACCATCCGCGAGCCAAACACTTAAGTCTGGTTCGTCGGCACCTAGTCAGCCACAATCCGAGAGCCAAACACATATGTCTGGTTCGTCGGCACCTAGTCAGCCACAATCCGAAAGCCAATCGCTTAAGCCTGGTTTGTCGGCAACTAGTCAGCAACAGATGTCAGTTCCAGCACGAATGCCTATTCGGCGAAAACGACGTACTAGGATTGTCATCAAATCATCGGACTCCGAATAGTCCCCATATAATGTCGGTTACGCTAATGTCCAAATGAATTAACCGCGAGTTCTCATATTTAGTAGGGCTGACATTCTTATATAATCATTAAATAGTTAGTTCATATATTTAGTAGGGTTTAAAATTTTTTAGATCCGACCTAGAATAAGCTAATCTTAAGTTTTTTATACATTACTTTTTAAGCTCATCGATTTCTATCCAACAGCCAAGGATAGCAAACGCCATCGCCAAAAGCCAATCTCGGTGGGGGGGTGTTATGTGCCCACTGAGGATTAAATTATTACAGCCACATCATGGTGGGGGGGTGTACTAGACCCCCATACAAAAAATTTTAATCAAAAGTACAGAAGACTTCAGTTATAGGGATTTTAAGAAAAATTTTATTTAATTTTTGTCACGTGACAGGGGCCTTTTGAAATTATTTACGTTTAAACCTTCTAGAACAAAATTTCGTTCTGATTTTTACTATAAAAGAAAAACCAAATTTTGGGAATATTGAGTTCCCGCCGAGCATTCATAACATCAACGTCGGTTCTTCTCCCGAAACTAACTCGTCACCAGTAAGCGTCGGCGTAGTAGTTCCGAAACTTCATACGTGTGTCATCCATCGCGAGTGCCTACCTTGTGCGTGTGTGTCTGCTGTGAAGTCTTTCTAATCTTAATCAAATACAACTCATACGTGTAATAACCAACGCGAGTGCTAACCTTGTGCGTGTGTGTTCGCTGTGAAGTGCTTCTTACAAACTCGTCACCATTAAGCGTCGGCGTAGTTTAGCTTTGAACATTCATACGTGTATCATCATCTCGAGTGCTTACCTTGTGCGTGCGTGTTCGCTGTGAAGTGTATACAACCTAACCCTACTTTAACTCATTCGTGTGTAAACCATCGCGAGTGTGAGGTGTTTATAACCTACACCTACACTTTACGAACCTTTCTATATATATACTCGTATTGACCGTGTGTGTCCGTAGTCAGGAATTTTTCTACATATACTCGTATTGACCGTGTGTGTCCGTAGTCAGGAATTTTTCTACATATACGCGTATTGACCGTGTGTGTCCGTAGTCAAGACTTTTTCAATAAATACTCGTATTGGACGTGTGTGTCCGCTGCCGAGGATTTTTTCGAACTTTCAACAAATACTTCTGTGTATCTAGTGCGTGCTTCTTTAAACCAATACTTACGTCGTGTTAAGCCCTAGTGAGTCTTCTGTAACTCTCAGGATTATCAAAGCGAGACGTAACCTTACTCCAAGAGGGTAAGAGAACTATTTATTGGCTATTGAACTAGAACATTGACATTGCCGCCTGGCATAAACTGTATCGCGATCGACTGATACTATTACATTGGCTACTTATAGAATCATAGAGCATTTATTTTATATTGTTAATGACTTATTGTATTAAACTGTTTATGTTGATGTGATGTGTAACTGAAGTAACCCGTCCAACTTTCAGGTGGTCAAGGCCAAATATACTAACATCAAACAGAGCTAGGAATTTATTCCAATATTTTTTACTAGTCCTGTCATTAATGGTGAACCCTTCCGGTTACACCGGTTGCTACTCATATAAAGCTCAAGTGCCAGTGCTATTATTTTTTAAGTTCACCTTAGACCTTCATTATAAGGTAAGTGCAAGTACTATAACTCCTTTGTTGATTAAGCAACACACCCTGAGATCAATCATATCAAGTACGACCCGGGATCGAGATCTAGTTAACACGCTGCCACTGGCGCCCAACAACTTTTTTTTAATATACAAATTTGTGGTGGTCACTTAACTAACCCCAGCCAGTATCCAGGCACCTTCGGAGAATTTTTCCAAACACTTTCAAATCTCGTACCCCTAAGGCGTTGTCAGTACCACTATGGTACTTTCCGAATTCATACTAATATTTGATAGTTGAAGTGTATTGCTACCGGGTCCATGATTTTTGTTTTGCTGTCAAGCGTAAAACGACCATAAATTAACACAATGGCATTAAATAGTAAACGGCTTCTTCAAAAGCATTCAAAAGCCATTTTAAATGTATTGCGCACTAAACAAAAGAATTACCTACAGCGACTTGGTTGATATAACAGCTGCCAAAATCATAAATTAAATGCAAGTAAATCTGTTTTTATGTTATTTGGTCCTAAATAAAAAGGGGGGGGGTTACCCGAAGTTGACTTATTAGCACTTAAAGAGCTAATAAATCAAACTATACAGGTTTTAGAACAAAGGTCCATTTCATTGTTAATTTTAAATAAACCTTACATTAATAAAAATGTCTTTGGTTAATACAATATTTGGAAAACAATCGTAAGGAGGGATTAGAAAAAAAAAATAGAAATAGAAAAAATTTATTTACCATAAAAACTGTTAAAAGAACAGATAAGGTTTCATCCGTTACACTGCGTGTATTATGATTGTGAACGTCACTGTTAAGGCAGAATTTGTTGAGGTTATTGTATACAAAACTAAGTAATTTATAAATATATATACAGGGTACTGTCATAATTTTCTTATCACGAAATGTGTGTCGACAAGAATGTCTATACGGTAAATTAAAAATAATTCTGATAATCCTCTTTTGCATTACAAATACTCTATTAGCTTCCACCGCCTGTCCCCAGATAATAATGTTATAATTGAGTATTGCATATACAAGAGAATAATATGACGTAATCAGACCCTTCTCATTGACTTCCTTTTTTATATTTAAGATGGTAAATGTACTTTTAGCTAGCTTTGAGCATAGACTATCTATATGAGTGGACAAATTAAGTGCTGAGTCTACGATTGTTCCTAGAAACTTCGTTTTGTAGCTTGTTTGTACATAATTAATATAGAAAACTGGTTTAAGTCTTTCGTTTCGTAGAAAAACAAATTTGACAAATTGGAGTGGTATAATGCAATTGTAGTTGTAATCAGTGTATGTATATTCCAAGTAGTGGGGGTAGCTCGACTACTATAAAAAGATGTAGTAGCAACACAAAATCATTTTATATCGTGAATCATCTACAGCTAGCAAGTCAGCCTATTGCAGTGATTTCAAGTGTGCAAATTTACTCGTAATTCTTTCATTGTATTCATTTAAATATGGCAATTTCCGAAGTTGACTTATTAGCACTTAATGAGCTAATAAATCAAAATATACAGGTTTTAGAGCAAAGATCCATTTCAGCGTTAATTTTAAATAAATCTTATCTCATTAAAAAAATGTCTTTGGTTAATACAAGATTTGGAAAATCAATCATAGTAACTTTGTTTGAGGAAAGCTCAATAACGACTTTTAAATCATTGTTACCGAAACGGCTTGTGGGAATTATATGTCCGAACACTATCGATAAAATAAATTCGTCAAATGGTAAAACTACATTAACATATTTAGGACAAAGTCCTCCGGCTTATACTGAAGAGCAGCTAATATATCAACCAAAGTCGCAGTATTTTTTGTATAGGATGCAATATATTTAAATGGCTTTTGATAGCTTTCCAAGAAGCTGTTTACTATTTAAGGTCTTTGTGTTAATTTATGGTCGTTATATCTCCCCGCCTTTCCACTACATGATCAAGTTGGTAGTACCTCGATTCTTCAAAGTATTTAGCTGTTATGGAATACAGAAGCGGCAGCTCGTTTTACCATATAAATCACTGCAATAGGCTGACTTGCTAGCTGTAGATGATTCACGATATAAAATGATTTTGTGTTGCGACTACATATTTTTATAGTAGTCGAAAGAGTATGAATCATTTTGAGGATTATCGAAGCACACAAAAGCGTCCGTTGAAATATATGGTCTATGTATATAGAGTATATTTTGGGGATATCGCATGTAGCAAATGGCTTTCTTGATGTCAAGTAAAAATATTTTATCAACAATAATCACGATGTACTTGCAAATGTTTATTTTCTCAAAAATGTAATTGTGTATTTAAAATAAAACTGTTTTAATTATACTATGGTTGTTTTTAGTTGTGTAATAAAAAATAGGAAATAAAATTAATGTAATCTTTTAATGCGTATTTCATTTATTTAACCTTATAATATAATATAAAATATACCATCATAACTACATATACATACAATATTAAATTTGATGTAATAAATATGACAATAAAAATAAAAGAACATTATTTATGTATCTACATTAGCTTCTTTGTCAGATTGGTTGATATTTTTCAATGATATTCTTAGGTAGGTACTCCACTATGCCACATAGAAAGTGTTTTAGACCCACTCTGCCCACATGTTCACAAAACTCATCCAAATTTTAATACGTCGAACTTCTTCAGCATCGAAGCAGACATTTATGTGATAATTTAAAGAATGTTGTGAATCCCTCCTTATGTCATCTAGTTTACAAGACAATCTTTCAATGGCAGATTTAATGTCTTCTATCAGACTTCATATTTGAGTTGAATATTGCATCCACATCTTTGCTACCTAAGTACCTAGAAATTAAAAATAAAAATGTAAAAAATATATATAAAACAGTACTAATTGGACTTACGTTGCAGCTGTCGGCGTACACGAAATAAGAAATATATTGTACTATCTGAATCTTTGTAAGCTAACAAGTGATTCTATTTTTAAAAGACTCCATTGTTCCACAATATTCCATTTCTACTTAATACTTAACTAACTTCAATACTATTATGATTATTTTTGTTTAAGAATTAAACACCGAAACGTATTAGTGGACTAGATTTTGCTTCAGGATAAGCCGGAGGACTTTGTCCTAAATATGTTAATGTAGTTTTACCATTTGACGAATTTATTTTATCGATAGTGTTCGGACATATAATTCCCACAAGCCGTTTCGGTAAAAATGATTTAAAAGTCGTTATTGAGCTTTCCTCAAACAAAGTTACTATGATTGATTTTCCAAATCTTGTATTAACCAAAGACATTTTTTTAATGAGATAAGGTTTATTTAAAATTAACGCTGAAATGGATCTTTGCTCTAAAACCTGTATATTTTGATTTATTAGCTCATTAAGTGTTAATAAGTCAATTTCGGAAATTGCCATATTTAAATGAATACAATGAAAAAATTACGAGTAAATTTGCACACTTGAAATCACTGCAATAGGCTGACTTGCTAGCTGTAGATGATTCATGATATAAAATGATTTTGTGTTGCTACTACATCTTTTTATAGTAGTCGAGCTACCCCCACTACTTGGAATACACATACACTGATTACAACTACAATTGCATTATACCACTCCAATTTGTCAAATTTGTTTTTCTACGAAACGAAAGACTTAAACCAGTTTTCTATATTAATTATGTACAAACAAGCTACAAAACGAAGTTTCTAGGAACAATCGTAGACTCAGCACTTAATTTCTCCACTCATATAGATAGTCTATGCTCAAAGCTAGCTAAAAGTACATTTACCATCTTAAATAAAAAAAAGGAAGTCAATGAGAAGGGTCTGATTACGTCATATTATTCTCTTGTATATGCAATACTCAATTATAACATTATTATCTGGGGACAGGCGGTGGAAGCTAATAGAGTATTTGTAATGCAAAAGAGGATTATCAGAATTATTTTTAATTTACCGTATAGACATTCTTGTAGACACACATTTCGTGATAAGAAAATTATGACAGTACCCTGTATATATATTTATAAATTACTTAGTTTTGTATACAATAACCTCAACAAATTCTGCCTTAACAGTGACGTTCACAATCATAATACACGCAGTGTAACGGATGAAACCTTATCTGTTCTTGTAACAGTTTTTATGGTAAATAAATTTTTTCTATTTCTATTTTTTTTTTTAATCCCTCCTTACGATTGTTTTCCAAATATTGTATTAACCAAAGACATTTTTAATAATGTATGGTTTATTTAAAATTAACAATGAAATGGACCTTTGTTCTAAAACCTGTATATTTTGATTTATTAGCTCTTTAAGTGCTAATAAGTTAACTTCGGGTAACCCCCCCTTTTTGTTTAGGGCCAAATAACATAAAAACAGATTTACTTGCATTTAATTTATGATTTTGGCAGCTGTTATATCAGGTATTTCTTTTGTTTAGGGCGCAATACATTTAAAATGGCTTTTGAATGCTTTTGAAGAAGCCGTTTACTATTTAATGCCATTGTGTTAATTTATGGTCGTCTTACGCTTGACAGCAAAACAAAAATCATGGACCCGGTAGCAATACACTTCAACTATCAAATATTAGTATGAATTCGGAAAGTACCATAGTGGTACACCCTATATGTTAAAGATTGTAAATTAATATGCCGTAAATCAATGAAAAATTAATAATTGTATGTTGAAGTTGAAAGAATTCGAATAGAACCAATTGTAATCCATCCTGATTCGATTTCGATTGATTTGTAGAGTCGCAAAGAATAGTATAATACTAAAGTCGGTACACCCTATATGTTTGCAGCTGTCGGCGTACACGAAATAAGAAATATATTGTACTATCTTGATTCACGATATAAAATGATTTTGTGTTGTGACTACATCTTTTTTTTTTATACTTGGAATATACACTATTTGTGCAATATATTTATCCTTAGAAAATAATGCATTTCGACTAGAAATTAAATACCAAATTGTATTATTGCGTTGAATTTTGCGTCGATACCTACATTATATGTATATTATAGATTGCTTGAGATCCATAAAAACTACAACTTTTTTGTCAGGAATTCGGATGTTCATAACTAACCACTAGACAAGCGGACTTTCTTAGACCCTATAGATTTAGACTAACAAAATCGACAAGGAACTCATTAAATCTTAATTTGTATATTGTACTTCCAAATTTATTGAAATCATTAAATTTTAATTGTTTTAAATTTAGATTACAAAAAAATATTGTTACATTATTGCTTTTACTCTACATGTGAATTCGTGGATATTTTAAATGACCCGGCAAATTTCGACAATATAGAGGCAATGTGTATAATATGAAACGTACTCACTGTTTTTCTCTCATATTTTAATAAGAATGTACCATTATTTATTTATCATTTACACGTAAGTATTGTACAATTTATACATTATATTTATTTTTATATTCAATGTAATATGCTTGTTATTTTAGTTATACATTATACATATTTTTATATTGTTATGTAACTGTCTCAGCTAACACGCCAAATATGTATCTTATTGTATATACCTGGTTTAATGATTAATTGAGACTGACGAGATTATATCGTTGCTTTTAGTTCCTAATTTTACGTTACTAATTAAGTATAATTTTTTTTTAACCAGTGTTTCAATTTTTTATCCTTAAATGCGGAATTCCTTCTAATCTTATTATCCCTCTATTTTTATCCTTATTTCATTCTTCATAGATAGGCCGCAATTATGGCAACACATACTGCAATAAATACGAAGACGATTGTTGGAATAATATTTGCATAAAATGTATGACAGGAGCAAATATACTTTGTGATCGAGTTGGTAATTAAAAAAAAAAATATTGTTACATTATTGCTTTTACTCTACATGTGAATTCGTGGATATTTTAAATGACCCGGCAAATTTCGACAATATAGAGGCAATGTGTATAATATGAAACGCACTCACTGTTTTTCTCTCATATTTTAATAAGAATGTACCATTATTTATTTATCATTTACACGTAAGTATTGTACAATTTATACTTTATATTTATTTTTATATTCAATGTAATATGCTTGTTATTTTAGTTATACATTATACATTTTTTTTTTGTATTGTTATGTAACTGTCTCTGCTAACACGACAAATATGTATCTTATTGTATATACCTGGTTTAATGATTAATATTAAATATATTTTCGATTTTTAAATGGCTGAATTATTTCAACAATATAATTATTTTACCTTCACTCTGAATTCTTTCGTTCACCGTTCTTGAATAATTGCTGTAATGCCCGTCACACGTGTTTTATAATAAGCACGTTACAGTAAGAACACGAAGAATGTGACGATAAATGAAGGTTCAGTTTTAATTGCTCTTTTGCAATTTATAATAATTAGTTAAGTTAAATTGTATTTTGAATAAAATTTTTTGATCTAGCACGTATATTATCTTCTAAACTTATTTTATTGATGGTAAAGATATAGAATTTTTAGGTAAGTCAAATAAAATTATTGTAATAGTACTTTTTGAATCTCATTATGGCACTAGTGCTTTCTGGAATTTCATTATGATACAAATATCATAATGAACTTACTTATGTCACTATAAACAAATGACATAATGATGTCATTATGACGCGCGCCACCAGATAAAATAGTTTTACAGACGGTTGAAGAAAGCCATTCCCATTATTCAGTAAAACAGATTAAAAAATTATTTTGATTTGTTTGAATTGAAATCGAGGGTTTCTCTGCTCATACGACGTTTAAAATTAATTGTCACTGTCTAGAAAATATATTATTGTACCATTACATGGTTATGTCATATGAAATATTTTTTATGTATAATAAATAAATAATAAAACGAATGTACTCAAGAATGCTTTCCAAGAAGCCGTACGGCTTTTACGTAATATATTTAAATGATTCATGTCGCCTGTTTTGTGAACCCATAATGTGGTACATCGATTTCTTTTGTCTAATTTCTTTTGTCTATAACCTTGCTAACTTAAAATTTTAAGGAAGGGCCCCTATGTAGGTAGTCATTAAATGTATACAAAAGCAACAGTAAACCCCATCCGATTTAAAGACACCAAACAATAAAATGTAACAATACTAATAATTACGAGATAGTTAATTCCCTATGACAAAGTCATTATAGAAGAAGTGTTTTATAACAATGTAATACCCTTATGTACTGCCTGCACTAGCCGCCTATGCTATATTGTTTAACGGGAAAGTCGACCGCCTTAATGGCATACCCTCGATTTCAGATAGGTACCGTTCACGTGAGCCACCCGGCCTACGTACCTGTGTCCTTTATTCAAACCCATTGTCTGTCGAACAAATGGGAGCTATAAATTTAACCAACTATTTTGTTTCGAGATATGCGACAGTAAAAACTAAAAGCTGATTTAATCTTTGATCATTAGAAAATAAATGCGATGTCGCTTGTTCTTTTATCCCTAGAAAATAAATGCATTTCGATGTCAAATTTATTGCAATATTTCGACACCTACTTTATAGAATTCCAACAATGGATTTGTAGATACTCAAACTGTTGTGTGACACTAACTTGATGCAATTACATCAGATTAATTACTTTATTTGCGTATTGCATGCGACACTAATTAATATACAATTACACTATACCTACACTAATTACTATACAACAATTGTTCCAATTCAATTAGTGTAATTAATGTGCAAATAGTCCAACTACTTTCATTTCTCGCGACAATTGGGTTCTAATTATCCCCCCCCCAGACTAAGCATACACTAATTAATATACAATTATACTGTACATACACTAATTACTATACAACAATTGTTCCAATTCAATTAGATGCAGTGTAATAAATGCGCAAATAGTCTAATTACTTTCATTTCTCGCGACAATTGGGTTTTTAATTAATCCCCTCCAGACTATATACAATAGTGCAAATAGTCTAATTACACAATTACAAATTACTAATTACGCAATTACATTACAGCGCAATAATCCAATTACTTTCATTTCTCGCAACAATTGGGTTTTTTAATTAATCCCCTCCAGACTATATACAATAGTGTAATTAATGCGCAAATAGTCTAATTACACAATTACAAATTACTAATTACCGACAATACTCTAATTACCTAATTACCTTTATTGCAATTACAAATTACCTCCCTCCACTTTAATTGCCTAATTACCTAATTACCTCTATTGCAATTACAAATTAACTCCCCCTACTCTAATTGCCCCCCACCCCAATCTAATTAATCTAATTGCCCCCCACCCCAATCTAATTATCCTAATTGCCCCCCACCCCAGAAAAAGTGGTGGGGGGAGCAAAAGTGGTGGGGGGAGCACCCGTCCGGTATTACTCTTCTACTTGAATGGTTTTCGAGATACGGGGTGTTTTATGGTTCTTGGCCAATTATTCATACCGCCATATTTTCGGAATGGCCGCACATATCGTAATAAAATTTGGTACAAATATTACACTCTTTTAGTTCAATTAAAAGCATAATTTATTTTTGAAAAATTCCAGGACCGGACTCGTTTTTTTTTTAATGTTGCTATCAGTGCTTCGAACAACACCCTGTATATCATTTATTGGAAAATGTTAGTAAACATTGAAAAAGAGAATGGATCAGTCTGTAAAATAATGTCATAATATTTGATGGCACACTTACTGTTATGTTTTAATAAATTTATGAAATTCTCATTTCACCAAATTTTAAATTCTACAAATAAAGTAGTTAGCAAACTATAGTCATTATATTGCTAATTTCACTGAAATAGCCTACAATAGACCTTATTATTTGTTTTTCTGTACATGAACAGTATTTAAGCTTTTTTGAGCTTAAATTTCCATTCAAAATAACACAATCCATATCACTCATAGAAAAAACTTAAATTAGCTATAAGTAGGCTTGTAGTAATATGTACGATTAAAATTAGTTACGTTAATACATTTTTGACGTTTAAGGAACAATAATTTGTTTTAATAAAACAACAAACTTTACATTAGGTACGCGTATCTTAAACTTTTTAGTTAGATGTTTTATTCACTAGTATTAAAAATTCCAAGTAGGCGTTTTTCTTGTCACTAAATGAAAAACTGGTGTTTTTCCAACGCAGATTTAATATTAATGTGTGGTGTGGAATTTATAATAACCATTTAATATTTTAAGGAAGGTTAACTGGTGAAGTTTATTTAACCTTTCTGAGAGATATTTTGCCCGATTTATTGAGAGAGATTGATACCAAGAATATGTGGTTTCAGCATGATGGTGCTGGTCCTCATTTTGCTTTAGCGGTTAGAGATCATCTCAATCTGCATTATAGCCCAGGAATATTAATTAAAATTTTAAAGGTACCCTAAACAAATTCCTTGCAAAGAAATTTTTGCTGTGGTATGTCAACTAGGTGTTCCCGTATAACATACCAAAAGTCTCTAATTTTTCGACTGGAGCTTCAATGCGTCACATCGATTTTTCTAAAAGGGGTCTAAGTAAATAGATTAGTTATATGAAATTCTGTTTTAACACCAACTTTTATTTGTAAATCAGTGTGTTAATATTTTAACTTCCCTACTGGTTGACACGCTTTAATTCGCTACTGTTTTTTTTTTGAATTTGATATATTCGATAGGAAGTGCCCAGGTGCTGCGCCGCAGCGCCCACACGTGAACTCATACTAACAATCGCGTTCTAACAGGTTGTTTCACATTTTCCAAATGTGGTAGTCGAAGTGTATTATTTGTGTGTTATCTATTATCTAATTGATGTTATTGACTTTTATTGAGAATTAGCAATCGCGTTCTAACAGGTTGTTTCACATTTTCCAACTGTGGTAGTCGAAGTGCATTATTTGTGTGTTATCTAATTGATGTTATTGACTGTTATTGAGAATTTTATTGGTTATGCAGCAGCACCAAAAGATTAAGGACCTAATTTCATTCTATAATTCTGGTAAGTTTAATGTTAATAATAAATAAAACGAGAACGTGAGTAGTAAGAAACGCTGCGAAGTGGTTTTGGTGTATAAATATTTGGAAGTAGGGCGTTTTTAATTTTCTAGGTTTTCCATTTGTAGGTTAGACTCAATAAAACAATGGAGAACTGTTTGCTATGCAACCAACCACTTGCAATTAAAAACACGACCACAATAAAACGGCGCCTTGATACCATTCTTGTTGCAATTAAAATCAGAGAAGATGGATTAGCAGCATCTTTAGAATCCCCTGATCCTCCATACCGATTGTCGAAAGGGATACACATTACCTTCCAATTTGAAGAAAATACAAAAAGTTAGGGAAGCTGAAAAAATCGATCTGTCTCGTGCCGCAGTAGAAAAACCATTGCTACGTTCCCAGGTTCCTAACTTCGATTTTAAGAAAAAATGTGTTATATGTGCCGGAACAGCCGATGTGATTAAAGAAGAGAAGAAACCAAAACATAGGCGTGAGGATATTCGCGTTATTCATACAATCGAAATTAAAGACAGTTTGGTTATCGCTGCTAGAATTCGCAATGACGAAAAGGGCAGATTAGTTCTATCAAGAGTCGAAGGTGAGTTTGATTTGGTTGCTGCCGAAGCCCGCTATCACAATCGTTGCTTGACGAGTTTAAAAGAAGTCGTAGTACATGATTCCGCCGGAAGGCCTCCCGATGCTTTAAAACATGAAGCCTTCTTGAAATTTTGCCAGGCGTTGGAATATGAGGATAACTGTCAATTTTCATTGACGCAGTTATTTGACAGATTTAATGAGACGGTCCAATCCTTTCCAAGATATATTGCTATAAATGAGCCATAAGTTGGCGTACTCACGCTGAGTTTCGTGCATGTTGTATCTGCTCTTTGCATAAATTTCATAAATTTTTCGTTCCTTTTCGTCAGACAAGCCCATTTTCAACTTAATATGGCACACATTGCACTGACAAGAAATTATGCACAATCGTTGTTATTTTTTCATGGCTAACTTAATTTTACTTATGGCTCATTTATAACAATATATCTTGGAAAGGATTAGATTCAGTATACAACATATTTTTTATATCGCCGGAAGCGCAATAAGTCGTAGATTTCGAAAATCCAATAATATACAGGGTGTTCCAATAAAAAACATAACATTGGTCGGTCACGCTTTCTTCGAACACCCTGTATAAATTTGTGTAGCACCCTTAAAAACTTCAGATTAGCTTGTACAATTTTTATTCGAAACTTTTTTTTCTAAATTCAAAAATAAGGGAGTTAAGGGGGGTGGCATTTATATCCAATCACCCTGTACATTATTTTTAAAGATTATAATATATATTTAATACACCTCTTTAAATATTTTCTTTTAAATATTAATTCTTCAAGTGTTAAAGTGGATTTTAATCGCTTCTCAAAATATTTATTACGCGTTACGGTATGAATTCGGTCACTATCGACCTTTTTGACTAGATCAAAATGAAGCTCCAGTCAGATCTCTAGAGACTTTTCGTTCATTAATAAGAGACATCAAATGAACACTTTCCGCCAAAAATTAGCTTGCAAGGAATTTTTTAAGGGTTGAAACTTAATTTTCTGGGCTATTACCCCAACAGATAGATTGGTCGAGAAGGTACAGTAAACTGGCCACCGAGGTCTCCTGATCTTACACCTCTAGACTACTTTCTAAGGGGTCACCTAAAGTCAGAGGTGTGCAATTAAGAATTCGACACACGGGAACAGTTATTAGAAAATTTTTTTAATGTATGTGATGGTATTAAAAATAATCCGCAAATGATTAATAGATCAGTAAGAAACATATTAAAACGTTCCCAAGCATGCATTAACGCTGGAGGTGTTCAATTTGAGAATCTATTGTAATTTTACCTACGATCACTAACGTAAATAGCTGAAAACGCACACTCCGCCACCTACGTAAATTGAACATTACACACCGTAAACAAATCGCACGCTCAGCCGCTGAGGTGCAATGCAATGTGACCACGTGACCTACTTTACACAACACTTGTAGTTTATATTTCTGACACCAGGCTAAAATTATTAGAAATGGCAGGTGCAAAACTTAATTTTCTAGCTCTGTCAAAACTGACATAAGCAACAAATAATACAAAATTGTGTTTTAATTTCAATAAATACGATCGTAGGTAAAGTATAGTACATAATTCGAGTTGTAAAGCAATTACGCACTCATGGAATTGCCGCACTCGCCGCTACGCGGCGTCGTGCGCAATTTTTCCATTCGTGCGTAATATGCTATTTACAACTCTCATTACGTAATATACTATTAATTAATTTTGTTACCTATTTTTCTTCTTCTTTTCTTTTTCTAATATTACGCATTGTGAATTGTTACTTAATAAATTATTTGTTTGTGTGTATTTCTGCCTTTATGTTATAAAATTAATTGTTTTAATATTGTTTTCCAAAGGTCTTTAGTTACTGATTTTAATAGTACATTATTAGTACAAGCCTACTTATAGCTAATTTTAATTTTTTCTATGAGTGAAATGGATTGTGTTATTTTAAATGGAAATTTAAGCTCAAAAAAGCTTAAATACGGTTCATGTACAGAAAAACAAATAATAAGGTCTATTGTAGGCTATTTCAGTGAAATAAGCAATATAATGACTATAGTTTGCTAACTACTTTATTTGTAGAATTTAAAATTTGGTGAAATGAGAATTTCATAAATTTATTAAAACATAACAGTAAGTGTGCCATCAAATATTATGACATTTTTTACAGACTGATCCATTGTCTTTTTCAATGTTTACTAACATTTTCCAGTAAATGATATACAGGGTGTTGTTCGAAGCACTGCTAGCAACATTAAAAAAAAACGAGTCCGGTTCTGGAATTTTTCAAAAATAAATTATGCTTTTAATTGAACTAAAAGAGTGTAATATTTGTACCAAATTTTATTACGATATGTGCGGCCATTGTTCTATTGTATATCGAAAGCGAGAACAAGAATCGAAAATAATTCTATTGAAATGATGAATTTATAAATAATAAATAATAAATAAATAACACCACACAGAAGGCTCTAGAAGAGCCTTGTGCGGATATATTGTACAGGGTGTCCCAAAGTTGATGTCTCGGGACTATATCTAGAGAATGAGAAAATTTATCACAAAACCGTTTACGTGGTTTCATTTGGGGTGCACTAAGGTACATTTTACGCTAGAATTTTTTTTTTTCGAAATCTGGAAAATGGCGAAACTGACGTCATCAGAAGTATTTTCCCAGGAACATACACTTTTTTTGTGCTGGAAAGTGCTATTTTCTCTGAACATTTTTTATTAAAAAAGTTTTTTCATATCTTTTATATTTACAAGGTAAAATAATTTGGAAAATACCCTCAATTGCATACGAGTTAGCCATGATATAATCGAATGGCCTATGGAGAACAATGAACAAAAGCTATTTATACGTTTTATCAACGAATTGGAACAGTATATTTTAATAAAAAAAAATATTTTAAAACAGTAACAAAATTCTAAATCGTTTTTGTTTTAATTGTTTTACAAAATGAAACGAAAATAACATAACTATACTAACTAGTTTTAAAAACACAAATACTATAGAACACAATCAAATGCTTAGTAGCGAAAATATATCTCGCAAGCACCTCGAATTTTGTCTTTTAAATGTGCAAAATTTCTAGTAGGTGTTTTATACACATCATTTTTTAAGGTTCCCCAGAGAAAAAAATCAAACGGTGTTAGGTCCGGTGATTTGGGAGGCCATTCTATAGGCCCATTTATTCCAATCCATTTATCCGGATATACTTCATTTAAATATTGTTGCACACGTCGAGCTCTATGCGGTGGAGCACCATCGTGCTGAAACCACATATTTACTTGTAACGGCACATTTTCAAGAAGTTGATGCAGCTCATCACGTAAGAACCGTAAATAACTATTAGTATCCAAAATGTGATCATAAAAGTAGGGGCCAATTAAATGTCGTCCAATTATTCCACACCAAACATTTATTCCGTAATGTCCCTGATTTTGTATAGGATTAACATAGTGGGGATTTTCAGTAGCCCAATAATGTTCGTTTCTGCGATTTGGTTTGCCATTACTTATAAAGCGACTTTCGTCGCTCCAAAGAATATGTTGAAACAATCTGTTATCTATGTGTAAATTAACCATCATTTCAGTTATGTAATTAAGTCTTTTTTCAAAATGTATTTGTGATAAATCTTCTAGATTATGTAATTTAAAATCATGATATCCATTGGACTTTAAAATTCTTTGAATAGAGCTTCTCTTTATATCAAGTTCAACTACTGCCTGTCGTATTGAATTTCTAGGATTATTTTCTAAATAATCTAAAACTCTAGCCATATTTACATCATATCACACTGATTTTGCTATCTGTTTTCCTTTTCGCGATGAAAATGCATTTTCATTACTTCGCAAAATTCTCTCCAACCTAGCAAAAATCTTTGCACTTGGATCTCTCTCGATAGATGTCGATGGCTCTTCCCGGATTTTTTTGAGCTTCACCATAGATTAAAATCATGTCTACTTTTTCATTGTTTGTAAACATTTCGGCGCTATTTAAATTAATTCACACCCGTAAACTATTTGACACAAACAATATATTCACTAAACAAACTTATGTCAACAGCCCTAGTTCATTGTTTTTCATAGGCCACTCGATTACATCATGGCTAACTCCTATGCAATTAAGGGTATTTTCCAAACTATTTTACCATGTATATTTTTAAAAATATAAAAGATACGAAAAAACTTTTTTAATAGAAAATATTCAGTAAAAATAGCACTTTCCAGGTAGCACAAAAAAGTGTTTATTCCTGGAAAAAAACTTCTGATGATGTCAGTTTCGCCATTTTCCAGATTTCGAAAAAATAAAAAATTAGCGTAAAATGTACCTTAGTGCACCCCAAATTAAACCACGTAAACGGTTTTGTGATAATTTTTTTCATTCCCTAGATATAGACCCGAGACATCAACTTTGAGACACCCTGTACAAATTATTGATCGATGAACTGAAAGCTGGAAATTACAAAGTTGAAAAGTTTATAGATTCTTCCAAATGCAGCCTAAAGGCAGTATTGCTTCACAACACAGTACGTATCTTTTTCGACAGCACACTCAACAATGATAAAAGAGGCTATACTATTATTAAATTAATTTTAGGAAAAATACAATAGATCAACGAAGAGCATGAATGGCAAATCTGTGAGGACTTATTTTATTCCTATTTATTTCGATTATACCATTCAAAAAGTATTTACATACCATTAAAAGAATGGGAATACAAACATGAAAAATAAAAACTATGTACGATAAATGAACACAAATAATTACAGAAATATAATAATAATAATAATATAATAATAATAATAATAATAATTTATTTACACACAAAACAAGTAACAATTATATAATATACAAAATAATTCCATTTAGTTATAGATATAAATATATAAAAGCTGTATCTATGCTTTTGGGACAACAATCAGTTTTTACTACAAAAATAAGTGAGGCCAAAAGGAACATCATTGAAACCGAAATGTATGAACATCATGAATCGTTGAAAGGTACATTAAAAGTCCATTTTGTGCGTCTCTATGTTAAACTTTAGTAAAGCAATTTGTGAAGGCTTTAACAAAGAAGGTGAATGTTTCAAATGGTTATAGGAAAAGTTTCCGAATATGTAAGGCAAAGGTGGCGGACGGAATATTCAATGGACCGTACAATTGTAAGATTTTTAGGGATGTTATTTCTGATATCAAAATGAACGATATTGGAAATGCAGCATGGCTGAGTTTTAAAAAAAGTCGTCGGAGATTTCCAAATAAAAAAAATCCAGATTACAAGAAGACCAAAGCTGAAATGGTTGAAAACTTTATAAACTTGAAAAGCTTGATGAATTTATTATTGCATTTCTTGGATTTTCATATATTAATTACTGTCCTGAATATCTTACGGACTATAGTGAGGAGCTCAATGAAAAATATCAACAAAATATCAGAGAAATGTAGCCACTATGAATTTTAAATAAATATTATTATTATTATTATTATTATATATATTAGATATCATTGGAGGTAGGATGATAGTACGATGTATGCTGTTCCTTAATTGTCATACCTATTTGAGTAAATCAAAATAATTCACCACATTTGAAAAACCTAATACCTTATATAGTTCAGTTCATATCTGTTCAGCATATAAAAAGAGCCGGAGTGTTTGAAGTTTTTATCGGCATCAAACAAGCCGCCGGTTTTTTACGTGTCTTACAAATCTGAAGTCAACCATACATACACATTTAACATTGCAGCAATCGGTAATATATATTCAGTAATACTGTGAGAAAACACATTAACAAGGGAATATGGATGATAACAACGGTAGCAAAAATATTAAAAATAAAACAAGATTCAAATATACACTTTTCTCGCTTCTGTAGCTTCAAAAGTTTGAATCATTTTTTATTTTAAGTTGTTGTTTAAATGTTAATTGTGGCATTTCATAAATTATTTCTCTTCTTTTTCTTTTTTGGGATATATTACCACATTACTTGAATATTTTTAGATAAATCGAATTTTTCTTGGATAGGAATCTCAAGGAATGTGGTAATAAATCCCAAAAAAGAAAAGGAAGAGAAATATTTTAAGTTGGTTTCTTAGGAACTGGAGTTTTTCGTTTTTGGGGATACATGTCAAAGGTTTCAGTTTCAGCCCATTTTCACATCTCTAAATTGTACGTCAGTTACTTTTAAGAAGAACTGATAAGAAAAGGAAGAGAAATATTTTAAGTTGATTTCTTAGGAACTGAAGTTTTTCGTTTTTGGGGATACATGTCAAAGGTTTCAGTTTCAGCCCATTTTCTCATCTCTAAATTGTACGCCAGTTACTTTTAAGAAGAACTGATACACATTTTGAGATCCCCAATTTCAATCGTGGACCAAGTTATTTCCTAGAAGATTTTGTATTCAACTCTATTATCATTAAATATTATTCAGAAACATTATTGACTAATAATTGAATTCATACCTATAGAGACTTAAAAGTAGATACTGAAAACTTTAACGTCTAATGTCTGGAAAAATGTAGCATTTTACACATCCATAACGTTAATCTAAACATATTTTGAACTTTTGTTACACACACTTGGATAGACCAATTTGACTTTTGCTCTTTTCTAATAATAGGTGATTTTGGTAGTTTTCAGGAACTACGTTGATCAAAGAATTTAATTCGCAAATAATGTGATTCTATTTTTATTTTTGACTAACTCTCCCGTCTCTTTTAAAAAAATTTTAACTATACATTCAGTGCTCCCTCTAAATGCATGCACCTAAATTACATGTATAATCTAGGCTTCATTCTTTCACATTCTATTAAATTTAAATCGTGAGTAACTTTTAATACAATTGTATACGAGGAAATTACTTGCTGATTAAATTTAACATGAGACGAAAAACTCAGCTTAATAAAAAAATGATATTATATGAATTAGGAAAATTTTAAATTCCTGAAAGAGAACTGAAAAATATAAGAATGGTTAGAGATAACAAAAATATAAAGAAAATGACAAAATGAAACTGGAAAGAACTAAGAAAATATCACAATAATGTAAAACGCACAAATGCGGTATAATCCATATTTAAAAATGGCAATGACATTGACAACAGAGGAAATGCTAAAAGATTTCTGTAGAAAACTAAACAAAAATTATTCTGGTACATTTTGCGTTATGGATAAATACCGATGAAAAAACTGACTCCAAATATCTTTCAATAGCGATTAGCAAATCTGATATAATATACTAGATGTTTTGATGAACTGTAAATATAATTACCAATTTCAATAATATTCCACAACATTGGTAAATATTATCATTAATCATGCAGAAAATTAATTATCAAATTTTCAAATCACTTCAGGTAATAAAGTTATTATAAATTACCAATCTTGTTTAAATAGTAGTGTCGTGTCGAACCGAGGTTGCGTTAACTACAATAATAATTAATTGTTCAATAATTATTTATTTATTAGATTTCGTGATATATCAGGTGCCAGCCGGTTAACCAATTTCTCACACTAATAATTGATGATGTGCAAAAAATAATCAGGACGGAAACAGGTGGGAAGGGCAAATTTGAAAAAAACTGTAATGATCAATGTTTTATTTATTTTCGTAGGCCGGGCGAAATGTTTTACAATTGTAATGAATAGGATGCTATGCTAATATGGCGTCTAGTAGATATTGTTGTCTGTGCGGTCGTTGAAGTCACATATAAAATAGGACTGCGTGGAAGTTGAAATAGCTAAATATTAATTAATTAATTATGAGCTGCCATTTAAAATTACATATTTTGATTGAAAATAGGAATTAATAAGAACGTGTGTAGGTAGAGATGTTGCTTAATGTGAAATATGATATTCATAATATAAAAATAACGTGCGGTGTATTATATTATTGATTTCTAAATCGGTTAAATTGGTGTTCACATGTCAGATTTTATATCTATCATATTCATATTATAATTATTTTACTAAATTTATCCATTGAAAACTAGTATTTGAACAATGTCAATTGCATTAGTGATTGAGTAGAATTTGTAAATTAATTTTTTGATAAAAGTAGGTCGGTATCAATGCTATTTTTAGCTAATGTTATGTATACAATGTGATTCCGAAAATCATATGTATGCGTCTTGAGCTGAACATCCAGAAAGTACGTGAAGATGATTTTTACTTTTATACTTGCCATACTCATGAGATTTAAAAATAATGATAACAATTTCTGTTAAAATAGAAGATTCGTGCGTTATAATAATTCGAATAATTCACTTCTTATACAGTGTGACTCACTTAAGATCGCAACACTCCTGTATACCCTTTAATTGATGCTTGATTAACTTCAAAGATCGATTAGGTGATTCTTTGAACTTAGTAATATGTAGGAATATGTATCACATACATATGTTAGTGCGTGCGATTTTAAGGGGATTTGAAAAGTGGATTAATAGTTATTTATGTTATAATTAAGTGACATATAAGGTATTTTATAGCACGCGTCTGAAGTTTACAAAACGAACCAAAGGTGAGTTTTGTAAACAGACGAGTGCTATAAAATACAGATATGGCACGTATAATATAAAAAATTTTATCTACGCTAGGATTATTAATTTTTTTTATACATAAAAAACTACTAATTAATTAATATTATTTATTGTCAACACCACACAATATCTATCAAGTAAGTAATAACTAAGTCAATAACAATAGCTGTTTGTTGATATCTCCTTAGCAACCGGTGGTTTGCGTGTTTTTTTTAATAAAAAGCGTGCGATAAATATATCGCGCTAATGCTATAAATAACGTCTTTATGACATTGACATGAGTGTCATATATAACGATCGTAGATAAAAAAATATTATCGATTTGTTTTTCAAATTTTGGGTTCATCAATCATCATTGCAAAGAGTGCCATTTAAACTCCCTTTAAGTAAAATCACTTATCTGTTTACTGAGATGTAAGTACCCAACAATTTAGTTTTTTGTAAGTGATCACTGATCAATTTGTTTAAACAAATTTTGCCAAAACTGATTGTGCATTTTCTGAGAATTACATAATTAGCTTTTAAAAGTATGCCGTACACTACTACAATTTTATTAGCTTATGTTATCATTGTCGCAAAACGTATAAACGCTAAACATATTAAAAATCGCTAATAAACGGGGAGCCGGCCTCACTGTCAAGCATGTCAACTGCCATAATATTCATTCGTCTTTGTGAAATTATTTCAAATTTCTATATTCGTTTTTGTGAAGGTGCGTATAAGGATTAACCTTATATATGTTTTGTGTATTAAGTATTAAGGTAAGTAGGTAATACAAACGATTTATATTGATTACCTACATGTTAAAACATCGTTTTTTTTTAAGGTTAAATCGAAAACTCATGGCTGAAGGGGGCCCAATTTCTCCACCGAAAAAACGAACCTCCAGGCTTCGAGGATAAGGAAAACGTGTTGAATATCTTTAAGGCGTACGATGGGGAGAATCCGAAGAAGCTAAAGATGGAAGGCATGGAGTTAACTGCAACGGCACCAGGTATGAGTGTTGCAAGTGTTTATAATATTCTTGGTGAATACAAACACATCAACTTCAACCATCAAAAGTATACCACCGACAAAGGGCAATTTTGGACAATATCGATGAAGGAACTAAAAGTGCTCTCAAGTGTATAATCCATTCTTTTTTTGAAAGAAATGAACCACCATTTTTAAACAAAATTTTAACAGCAGTACATGAAAATGATTATTATGTACCTAATCTTAAATGGAGTAGTTTGTGGTTATTAATAAAATAAACTGGCTTTCGGTGAGTAAACGGACTTTTGATTTCTTCGTGTTCTAATGTAATTTTGTTTGGCATTATAGTTTCTCAACTTAATGGTGCCTAAGGGGAAAAATGAGATTATCGCTTGGAGTCGAAAATTCCTGCGAGACATCAGAAAATACCGGATAAAAAGTTGTACTTGTTAGATGAGACTTGGGGGTAAACGCTGACCATACTGTAACTAAAGTATTGAAGGACACGAAAATCCTAACTCCAAACCAAAAGAAACCGAAAAGTAAACGACTCTTTAAGCAGACATGACTATTTTTGAGTAGTTTGCATTGAGGTCACTGGAGTAACCTATACGAAATTACAGTAAATCACAAACTAACCTTTTTTGCCTGAAATAACCACATACGTTCTTTTAAGTATGTGGAAATAACTCGCGAAAATACCTAACCTAAAAACGAATACAAACGTAAACAAACCAGGGCAGGCAATCAGCTGGCCGTCTAGATCGCCATGAGTTTGCGCAGTGCCGACTTAATAAAAGAAACGCCGTTTAAATTTTTGCGGGAATGAGTATTATTTTTTAAATGTCCAAATTTGAAAATGTATAAGTAATATAAACTTTAATTATTATTTAAATTATAAAAATATAGTATAGCTGTGGTACAATATAACACGTATAATAAACAATTTTTTTTAAAGCTATCACAACTTTCATTAATTCCATCGTGTGAAACTGACTATTGCGTGCACCGTTCTGCGCTGCCATACAATTAATGGAGCGGAGTCTATTTCGATCTGATCGCCGACCAGAGTATAAATATGTTACATACAATTTATTCTATTGATTTTGATTTATTATATAAAAATAGTCAAGAAGAAATGAACATTCAGATTTGAAATGTAATAATTGATGGTCATCGTTGGCGACTAGGAAATTGAGGTAAATAATAAATAATATATAACTTCTGGTGGCGTACTAATACAGAGTTAAAGCATGGGAAAGTAAAGATAGAGAATGGATAGAGATGCTAATAGGTATACCGATTTTGGCATATACGTTGCGTCTCTTTGTTATTCTTGACACAATGATCAAACGCAAATTTAGTTGAGTAACAAATACACATTCGGTAAAACTTTTCTGCTGGTACTTTTAAGAGCCATTTCACTATTTGTGGTTTAACTTAACTGTAAAAATAAGATTAACAATCCTGCTACTATTATTGTATATAAATAGCATCGTTTAGTTTCTACTGGGCAGACTGTATTCAAGTATGAGTCAGCTTTTGCCATGCTACGGCAGCCAGGGAGTCTGGGTCTCCGCACCGCCGCCGGCCCCGACTAGTTTCTACCTTATAAGGCCTCCACTACGTATGTACAAGACTCTCTTTAATTCCCTGCCCAGCCCTGCAATATCAGGTAGAGTTATCAAACTCGATATATAACGTAAAGGTACGATTCGATACGATACAGGTTAGAAGAATTTGACAAGTTTCCAATTAATTTAACGTGAAAATAATACTCTTATTGTCAATGACATAGATAAGTATTCATTCCATGTTAGTGCTATTCGCGGATCTCTTTACAAATTTTACTATGTATAGGGCAACAACGTTGACGATTAATTTTCCGCTATCATTTTGTTTACTTGAATTTGTAATCAAAATTGAACAAAAAACATTAGGTACTAAGAATGTAGGTACTTAATACGAGCATAGTTATTGAAGAGCTCTTAGACATGATTATACTTCACATGATTCTGATTGACCCATTTTTATTAGACTCCTTAGAAAACATGCTAGACTATATATAGACTTATACTACTATAGCTTTGTTTATGCTAATATTGAACTTTATATATATATTGCACGGTAGTTTTGTAAATTAGGATTTCCTATTTGAATAAATCTATCTATCTATCTATCTATCTATCTATATTTTAAACAAAATAAAGTCAACATTATTGTTTTTACTTCAAATGACAATATTGATGGCTAAGTTTGAGGTAATCGTCTTGATGTGTGAACATCTAACAAAACAAGCTGCATGGAGCGAATTATCCTCACTAAAAGTGTGCATAAGATTAATAATTAAGGAACCAGCTGTTATCATGAAGAAGAAACAGATTTGAATAGATCCGTGTAAAACACCAAAGTTGGTCAGACTGATTTATTCCATTGAACGCAACGTAAAGTGAATAGTTGGAATAGTAGCTTGAAATGTACAAGAACAATTTTAACGAACAGACCATAGGATGGTAACTTGTTTATAGCCCTGGTGTCATAACTTGCTAAATATTTTGCATATATCTAAAGTGTGAGACGTTCGATATCTTGTATTTGCTCGTCAATTTATGAATATTAATGTGAAGAAATTTTTTAACGCTTTTTTAAGCTATATTGATTATCATTTCATTTTCCCGCTGACTTGAGATAGTACATATTATTAATAGCGCTATTATTTGAAGTATGGTTGGTAACAGGGTAGTAACTATTTTAGTCAGTTTTCTTACATTTATTGGGCACTATTTGCACAAAATTAATTTTCCAATTGGAAGAGAATGATTGATTTTTATAGGAATATCCGAAAAGTCCGAAAAGTTTACAAAAGACAGGTTAGCGCTAAGATATATATTTTAAATGCTACGTCGCATTAATAGTAATCTTGTACATGAAATTTGTGATTAGTAAGACATTCAGTGACAATGAGAGATGCCGTGTGAAATGGGCACTTTGAATACATTGTGATTTGTGGTTAATTGCAAAGCTCAACTTTGAGGTTAGCATTTAATTATTTTATATTGCAGAAGTTGATTGAAATTTTGCTTTTTGTGGTTTAACAGTAACCGCAGTAGCCAATGTATTCTTTTTTTAATTTTTATATTTAAGTTCAGGGGGAGATGGAAGGTAAAGAATAACAAAATGTTTAAGTTAATCATGAATGATTGTAGTAGCCTATATTTTTAAAATTTAGGTGGAAGTTGTGGCCAATAATCCAAACAATAAACTGTTTTAATAAATTCGAAGTCATCTTCAGGATATTAAAATAATCACACAAAGACAATTTTAAGAAAAGATGGAGAAATAGATGTACAGGGTCCAGCTCGGGGTCCAGTTAGTGTTACCTCGGAAGATTGTGCAAAAACTTCATAAAAATCTTTCTTAACAAAACTTTCAGTGTTTGATCTCTACTACAATATAGAATTATTTTCAATAATACAAGGTGTCTCAAAAAAGAGTTACAGAAGAAAGTATAATTTTTTCAAACGAAACACCGTATGTTTTTTTGGCGCCAGTGAAGCCTCCAAGAATCCTGTGTTTTACACCATAAAATATCTTGCC
The DNA here is from genome assembly GCA_963680705.1 of Rhagium mordax. NCBI lineage: Eukaryota > Metazoa > Arthropoda > Insecta > Coleoptera > Cerambycidae > Rhagium > Rhagium mordax. The sequence continues at coordinate 44,516,939 of OY796659.1, read as the reverse complement.
AAGTTGTGATTTTTTTTGTTTTATCTTGTCAATTTACTTGTCATGTTTTTGACTGCCATATCTATGCGATTTTTTAATAGTTTTTTTTCTCTAAAAATGTAGGATGTTATTTGATAAAGATGTATTTACTAAAAAATATTTTTTAAATAAATTATTATTAGACCCGGTGTCCACAATATTTGTTTACATTTCTTGATATTTAATGACATTTTCTTCAATTTTTTTGAAATGGAATGCTTATATTTTTTACATGGATGAATAAAGAAAACAATTCCCCACATTTTAATATCATGCACTTTATTTTTATTTTAAACGATTTTTGAGATATGATTATTTCAAATATTTTTGGGTAAATTAAGGTGCTCTTTATTTTAGCATTAAAATCTAGTATGGCTTTGGTTTTTTGTTTTTTATTTGTTTTTCACTTTATGACATGTCTGTAAGGTGTTTAAGATTATCATGATTAAGTTCAATTTGTTGTTTAAAAGTGAAAAAAAATGAGCTGGCGGTAATCGAAAATCCTACGGCAAGTGTTAGGTCAGTAAATCTAGTGTTTCCCTATATCTTCGTAAAAATAAGTTTCACCCCTATCGAGTACAGCTGCATCAAAAACTTTTGGATGTGGCTTTAAATCGTAGATTGAATTTTTGGCAGTGGGCTCAAAACCAAATTGGATAAAGTAAAGAATTTTTCAAATTTATGTTCTTCACCGATGAATCGCATTTGTGTGAATGGATTTGTGAATAGGCACAATTTCCATTATTATGACAGAAAATTCTCATGTTATACAAAAAAATCATTACCAGCACAAATGGACTTTAAATGTTTGGGGAGAAATTATTGTACATGATCACATATTGGTCTTCATTCTTTTGAGGGAAATGTGAATGGATCGGTCTTAGCCATACTAGATTTTGATGGTAAAGTAAATAGCACATTAATAATTTACGCAAAAATTATTTGAAATAACCATATCCCAAAAGCCGTTTGAAATAAAAATAATGACATTAAAATGTGGGGCATTGTAAGCTTTATTCATCACAAACAGTTATGGGCATTCTATTTAAAAAAAATGAGAAAAATATGATTATCAAGAAATGTAACAAATATTTTGGACACCCGGTATAATAATAATTTATTTCAAAAATGTTTTTCAGTAAATTATCATATATAGTCCTGCAAAAAACAATTAATAAATCGTGATTTATGGCAGTCAAACAAATTTTTGTAAATTGACAAAAAAGAAATAGGAGAAAAATCATAACTTGGTAACGCTGCATCCGATTGCCAAAATACTTTAGGGTGTAATACAGGAGCCTTGGAGACTTAACTGGCGCCAAAAAAATACAGGATGTTCATTTTTGAATCGGGAACGGGAAAAAAATTAGCACACGTAGAAAATTTCAAATTTCTCACAAAAAGTTTTCAAAATATTTACAAAAAACCAGCATCAGATGCTCTCCTTTAAAAGGCTTTAGCCACTTGTTTATATGAACTTTTTTTACTATTTTTGGACATAGAAACTGTTGACAAAATCTTTATGGTTAATTTCGGGACACCCTGTATAGTTACATCAACTCTGATGACAGAACTCTAAGACCAAACTGTTTTTAGTAAAGTAGGTATTATTTGATAAAAAGTGTTATTTTTAGTTTTAGAAAGAAGTCTATTTTTTCTTGTAATATTGTAAAATTTTTTGGTAAATCTCTTAATATACATTAACTACAGTTTTGCACCAGTTAAAGCTTAAAGAAACTGGTTACGTATGAAAACATTAACAATGACTGTTACGACAGTTTACCATTGGCTTAGTAATGCTGCAGAAACTACACATTGTCATCTATTCTAACTGATTTGCACTTTACCTTTTAGAATAATGGATGAATTGCAAGATCAAAGAACATGTGCACTAAAATAGCATGTTTGACATTGAACATAGGCAAAAAAGTTGTTCAAGACGTGCCATTAGGCGATTATAAAATAATAATCTGTTTTAATTAGTAATTACAAGCCCAAGCCTAATTCTGCTCGAAGCAGTTTTATCGCTAACAATCTATTGTTAATACTGATTAGGATAAATAATGATATTATCTGCTTATTAATTTTTTTATATTATTCCTGATCGAAGCATTGTTAATATATCAGTTTGATACTGAAAAAATTAGACAGTTAAAATTAATATAGTTTGCATTTTATCCGGACCTTATTATACATTATGTTCTATTCGAGCTTAACACTTTTTTGGAGAAAGGTAGAGGTTAAACATCTAAAAAATATCAATTATCAAGAGATCTAACCATTGAGTAAACAAATAATATAAAGAGGCACAACTGTCAAGGGGCCGAGATTTTAATGTTGCATTTTTTTGCCAATAACTACAGAATTATCTACAATATTTAAGGTTATGCAACAGAATTACAAATACCTTCCCGTAGCACTAAAAATTGATAACAATCCTGAAGCTATTGGCAAAAAAATACAATACAAAAATCTCGGCCCCCTTGACGGTTGCGTCTCTTTATATTATTTATTTACTCAATGATCTAACTTAATTTTAGTATCGGAAAAAAGCAGTACGTGAACTATATCTTAGTTTATTTTATTTCGCGGATATACTAAAAAATTTCACATTACCAACTTTACTATTCCTAATATCAATAATAACGTATTTTGAACTGTATTTACCAGACCGACTATTTTTAAAACTTTTTCACATTTTGATTAGTTTGATTCCGAATAGCTGCCCATTAATGTTTTCATCCATGCTCAAATTGTGGTCCAAAGTAGCATATGAGCTTGTAGTGTTGCATATAGTGAACTCTAAAGTAATAAAGTTACTCTAGACTTGTCTGACTGGACACGATGATGCATCCATTCCGTATAAGGCACCTGAGCCCGCAGCCAGTTCTGTTTCCGTGCAAAAACAAAAACTACTCATCCGTTCACTGCACCAGACCTCAACACTAGTCGAGGACATGGTAAATATTCATATTCGTATTCATGACTGCCATTGCAAGTTGATATATTACAAGCAATGTGCTTGGCACCTATTTTATTTTTTGCCAGTGCGAAGCACAATTTATTGGGTTATTATGAGGCAGTGGCGTCTGGCGTCTTGTAATAATTGTTGGTGACGTATTTGAGAGAAGAGTTTATTTTCACGGCATTGAAGTCCCAATTAACTGTGACACTTGAAAATTTCTCTATACGCTATCAAACGAAATGCTTTCCTTAACATGAATGAACAGTGATTCGGAAATAAATTTATTAAAAATGTGAGTTTTAAAAATAGACAGTCAGGTATATAAAGTTCAAATATTATATATCATGATTGTATATAATTGGTAATATAATATTTTTGTATATCCACAAAATAAAACAAATATACTAAACCATGGTTCACTTTACTGTAAAACGCGTTTTACCTTACCTTCTATACCATTACTATTATTACTCTACAAGAAATAGTATTCCGGGTATATTCGTGCACCCCGGAAAAGCAAGTATACCTCGAAAACTATTTTACCTAGAATAATGATGGACGCGTATTAAACTTCTTTTTTTATTATTAACTTTTATTATGGAAGTTTGTTTCTCATTCATTTCGAAAGTTCTTGAAAAATAGAAAAGGAGTCATGGACCATTTTATTTCGATAATTTCGTGACCCCACTACCTGCCAATTTTTTTTTATATCTACTTGTTATTAAATTAATTCATTACCGCCTACCGCTTTATTATACATTAAACCTTATTTCATTTAAAGTCATACTGAAAAAATTATCTCAAATGAAGTAAAAATAGATAAAACCTGTGATACTGCTGATGATTATAATTACATAAAACAAGTTATTATTCTTCAGCTAATTTAAACAGAACTGTAGTAGGTACTTTAGATACTGTGTGCTTCAGTGTGCTGCATTAATAGACAGCATTCAAAATATCAGATAGGTAAGAATTTTGAGCTACGTTCATTATTTACTGAATAATTGTTAATTTGTGCCTAAAGGTATAATCCGATTGACGTTGAAAATTTTTAAATTATAATTCCCTAAATCATGGAAATGAGAATTAACTTTTGCGTATCTAATCTTGACAACTCCGAAATATTGCAAAACCTCGATCCAGGTAATGAAACCATGATAAAAAGGTTTTACCAACTTTTTTGTTTGTTAAATAAGAATACATCTTGTACCCTTCACACTACATTTTATAACGTAACAATTCAAATATTACTACGTGATGGCGTGATACCCACAAGGTAACAAACTCGAAAGATGAATGAATTCCCAAACAAAGAGTTTATGACTATTGTAGTCCAGAAAAGAAAGGTATTGACACATTTTCCGATTTTGTGAAGCGGTGGTGGTGAACATAATTATAGTCTAGTCCTCATATTCAAAATGTATTCAATGTTTTTAACTATTATTTGATGGTCTCAAAATTCGCCATAGCCGTCTGAAAGTCATAATCAACAAGTTGCAGAACATTTTTGGGTTATAATAGCAGTATGCAGTCCGTTATGCAACTGAAAAATAACACTTTCAATTTCTAAATTACATATATACAATCATTTACAAGACACTGTGAATGTACATTGATTATTATCCATTATGTGATCTTTCTTTGGTAGATGGCAAATTTGTATGCTTCCATTGTGAGTCGCATTATGATATCTGTATTCATGTTCATCCATTTCTTATTTCATTTTGCGCATTTTTATCACTACCTATTCAATACTGACCTCTCGGTGCGATACATGGATCTGACGCACAGGTAATCCCCGACCTGTAACAAAGTGGTTTTACTGAAGAACATCTTTGGAAACACAATTATTTACGAATGGTCTTTATGTTCAATTTTTGAACGTTCTCGATATCTGGTTCACAATCCCATAAATTTTAACATCGTATCTGCTCTACAATTTTTGAAAAGATCAACATTTCCTAATATCAAAATGAAGTAATTAACAAAAATTCACATGTTCTCGAATTTGAAACATTATCAGTGATGCAAGACAAAGTGATAATACTGAGACCACAGTGGCTTATAGCGCTTATAGCAGACTTGTCACAGAACACGCCAAGATACTATGTCATCTTCACTGAGTTCATGCCTCTCTTCCTGCAGATGGAAATGTCGGTCGGAGAGAATTATTGTAAGTTTATGTGTATGATTGCATAGTGGAATAACTATGATGTTGATATAAATAAAATAATTAAAGAACAATATTTTTTAATTTTTTTGAAGTACCAAAAACATTCTCGATCGAGTTCTTGATAGTTCAGAACCCAAATTTATATTTTTTGGCAAAAGAATATACTTATTATATTTTTTGCCAGTACATTTCTAAAAATGTAAATAACGGCCAAATGGCGAAGGGATTAGGTTCTATAAAAATAATGTCATGCATCCATAAGTTTAGAACACGCAATACCTTCTCAAGGGAGACTAATTGGACGGATACCTATTCAACACATCGACAGGTGCTGAACTTTAACGGTTTCCTTAGTTCTTTATCGAGCCGTGTTTTTACTACTTTTGTCTTTAACTATTTAAGGTATAGACAAACAATTCTACATGTATGACTCACTTAAAAGATACAGATTAAATATATTACATCCCTAAAATCAATGAATTAAAAAAGATTTATTTATTATTAGTCAATTTTTAGAATAAATTATCACGGTGCAATTACTACTAATCTAGAATATACCGTGTGTTTAAGTCAACGCCCACTGCTGATACTAACATCAGTTATACATTTCTGCAGAAGGGTGGATATACCGAGTTTATTTTTTTATCAGAATTGTGCATCATTTTGTGTGATATTTCATTTTAAGTAAATTTCGCACATTTGCAATCCATTTTTAATGAGTTAAATTTGCATATAATTTAGAATTTGTCTCGTATGTCCAAATATATTTTAATTTCTAGCCCTTTCAGTTCTTTTAGTAAATACAGAAGCTTTTTGTTTATTTTAAATTTTTTAACAGTCCCAGAAATAATGTATGATCCATTGATCATTTGCTGTCTTAAATTAATAGAACAGTAAAAACCTAACCTTATATAACACTAATAGAGATTACATTGAAGATCTATTAAAATAGAGACACATAAAATTCTTCGTTAAAGCTCGGTAGATTTTGTTTGGGTTAGTTACCAACTTTTAATGGTAAATTATTAGATATGGATGTATTAAATGAAGATTTATTGTGGATAATAAATATTATATATGTACTATTTACACCCAATTTGGCGTTGAATATCCTTTACGTAACGCTACTGGATTTAAGAACACTTGTTGGTATAAAATATAAAACTTAGTAGATTATTTACTGTCTATTCAAATGTGTGAATTACCAGCACTTCACCTACTTTCTAATTTTTAACGACACCTGTATAGAACCATTAACTATATATCATTAATCACTCTCTTGTGGCTAAAATAATGCATCACCAGGTGCTAGTTAGCACAAAATCAACAAAAACAGTTATACGTAGGCATTCAAGACAAATTAATACAACGTATGTTTCACATCCATTCAATTTTATTTTGTTTTTTTAAGGACTGCAATTTAGCAAATGCTGTAGATGTAAGAGTTCAATGGCTTGAAAACTGCTATATATAACCACTCTTGCATCGTTTTTTTAATTTAACATTATAAAATAGTGGCTTAGGGTTGCTTATAGGTACCCTTGTTTTCTTTCAAAACATCGTTTCATTAGTAAATGGAAATTGTCTGATAAAGACATGGAGTAGCTGGCCAAAATGTATTGGTTTAGAAGAAACTAAGAGAAATTTTGTCATAATAATTTTTCTATAAAAATATATATCATTCATTGATCAACATCAATTGATTCTGTACTTATTTGTAGAGTAAAGGACTACGACTTGTCAATCGCCGCATTACTCAAATTTAAGTACTAGGTGACATGGCAGAAAAGAACGCGTTGTTCTATATGAACTGGACAAGTCGAGAAGTTATAATCGTAAAGGACTCCTTATAAACATTTATTTCTGTTGGAAACATTTTTTAAATGGTTTGGTGGTATGGTATATCCGCGAGTGGGCTTCAGACCCTCCACTGCGACCACTCGGTTTATTGTGGTTCACACTAAATTATATTTCACCCAATAGGTTCAGTGATGTGTCTAGCGTAGTTCCTACATATGTCACTTCTACCACAAATGGAATAATTTCATCTGATAGAGACAGTGGTTCTAAACCACCCACCTCCCGTTTTCAGGTGAACGTTGTCGAGTTTTGTGAGGATTCACAGACATCTGTTATCTTTCACACCAACTATGTAGCCCATCTAGTACGGCTTGAAGGGTATTGGAAATCATCCTTTTAGAACTTCCTCCTACCAGAATCACTAGGTAGTCCGCATATGCTTAAATCTCAACATCCCACAGAGTTAGAATAGCCGGTAGGTCATCCACAATTAGTAACCACAATAGAGGGGAAGAACCTCCGCATTCTGGGCACCCCGTTGCGGCTCTAAACCCTGTAGAGATGTTGATGGTTCTGTTTTTGTAGCGTAGCCTGATTCCAGTCTGATAGGGTTCGATTCCTCTTGCAGTGATCGCTGTATATAAGGAATCGGCCAGTGCATTATTAAATGCTCCTTCAATGTCAAGGAAAATTGTCTTTTCTCTGGAGGGACTGGTTGATTTTCCCGACTAGGTTATTAAGCGCTAATTCTGCTGATTTGCTCGGGTAGTACGTATACTGGTGTACATTAAAATGGGTTGTGTGCTCAAAATATTTCCTCTAATATGTTCGTCCAGCCTTTTTTTCGAGAGCTTTCAACAGAAAAGATGTTAGACTAATTATTGGTCTAAGCGATATAGGTTCTGGATCTGTCCTACCCATTTTTGGTGTATACAGGGTGTTTCAGTTAAAAGTCCCCCGGGCCATTATCTCGAAATATAATAATGATATTTTATTTTTGTAAATGGAGGATGATATATACCAAAGGAGGCTTTAAATAACTGTAGTTAAAAATTTTTCTCTACGGTTCACAGCGATGTTCACAGAGATGGCGCTGCGATGCAAAATTATTTTTCGATGGCTGGAACCTTGAAACATGATTCATGTGATTAAGGGATAATTTATGAATAATTTTGATGGTATAGAAAATTTCGAAAAAACCAGCCCTTGTGGAGTTATTCAATTTTTTTTTTGAATTCTTTCCGTACACGTAAATCTTGATAAACTTCTGTAACTTTTTTATTAACAGTTTTAGATTGTCGGTTAATTGAAACTTTTTTCACTTAAGGAAAGTGCTCTGATGCACTAATACAAAATACAAAAACGTGTCTAGCACTTCCGGTTAAGCTGGAACTAAGAAGACCCTGCTAAATTTTAAATACAATAATCTGTATGTTATTACATATTTCAAAGTTATTTATTTTTTTTTATCTCTTCTAATAAAAATGTGCCTAAAACCTGAAATAGGTAAGATAATAAAGGAAATACTCACTAATTTTATGATGAGCTAAATTAAACTTAATAATTTGATAACAAGTATAAACAATTGGTGTATCGAACCATTTGTAATGTATAACTTCTAACTAAACAGCTTAAAACTTTGATTGAAATGCACTACAAGCTTTTGTTAAATAACTGTCAAAATTAAAATTTAATTTCAAGGCCAACTAATATCTCAAAAGTTTAATTTAGCTCATCATAAAATTAGTAGGAATTTATTATCTTATCTAAAAAAAATTCAATAACTCCAAAAGGGCTGTTTTTTTCGAAATTTTCTATACCGTCAAAATTATTCATAAATTATCCCTTTATCACATGAATCATGTTTCAAGGTTCCAGCCATCGAAAAATAATTTTGCATCGCAGCGCCATCTCTGTGTAGAGGAAAAATTTTAACTACAGTTATTTAAAGCCTCCTTTGGTATATATCATCCTCCATTTACAAAAATAAAATATCATTATTATTTTTCGAGATAATGGCCCGGGGACTTTTAACTGAAACACCCTGTATACCACTCTAACTACCGACCAGTTAGATGGAATGTATTTCCATACTAAGCTAATAAGTCTAACTAGTCTGATGAGAAGTGGTAGCAGTCTCTCCAGTCCGTTTTGTAGCAGAAGTGGAGAAATGCCATCCTCTCCTGGCGATTTGAATGGTTGGAAGGTTTTGATAGCCCATTCAATCAATTTTTTACGCGGTACTATTTTACACAAAAAAATAATATTCAAAAACATCTTATTTTTGAACTCGCCAAAAAAGATGTTTCAAAATAGATAAAAATATACGTTCCATAAAAAAGACAAAAGTTGTGTCTTTTCTCTACTCCATTTTGATTAACACGAATATAAGTTTCATGTGTCTGCGAAATGACTACGTTCAAGATACCTACCATACGTCAAAGTGGGGTAGGAATTACTAATAAAATACTCGTTGTGTATGCTCAGACTGAATTACTGTTATACTCGAGTAAACTTTAACTTGGCGTGTGGAATGTGGATAAGTTGATATTGTGCGTATTATTGTATTTTCTCTTGCACACAAAATTGAAGCAATGGCCCAAAACCATTGTTTACGTATAAACATACGTGAATAATGTTTTTGGGTTATTGCTTTAACTTTGTGTGCAAGAGAAAATGAAATAGTATGCACAATAACAACTCATCCACACGTCAAGTTAAAGTTTACTCGACTATATAAACAACTTTCTTTCAAAGTTAAAAATTACAGATGTCTCAATACATTTTTTCTTCTCATCTAAAATTTTTCCCAGTCTTCTGTCTCTTAAAACTTATACCTCAATATTTCAACTTTCTTTGTTATGCGCCTGCCATTACAAATTAAAAATAAAAAGCACAGTTTCATACTTGGCAATTTGACCTGGGTCATGCCTCATCTTAGATTGTGCTTATTTGCTTCTGCCCGGCAAACATTGATTTATTATGTCACATGACTTTGCAACAATTTACTGGGTCAGAACCAAACTTGATGTTTTATTTATTGCTTTAACAATTAAGCTTACAATAAACATATGACAGATAATGGTTGATATAAGATCAATCGCAGAGATAATTTTATGGAATTATGAACATAAACATACATTCATATCACCACATGTGGTGCTTTTATTATTATGCGCAGGGAATTGACTTCCATTTTAATGTTAATTTTCTAACGTATGTTAATCGGTTACAAATATTTTTTTACAGAATATATCTACTGTTGCTACATAGGTCTGAATTGATATCGTTAGATATGAAAACCATGTATGATACTTTCAAAACATTAAACAATAAACGGGAAGGTTCATGACAGGTATTGTAATTGTTTTTCTTGGTTATGGTTCTTTTAACAGTATATTTTCAAGACGGACTTTTGATAATCGAATATTGCAGAGATAATAACTCGGACGAAAGAGTGCTTGTATCTAATGACTTATTTTGACAGCTAGTTAAAACAGCGTATTGTGTTCATTGGTATATAAATAGACACCATTAAGTTACTTTGTGTATAACTAAAAGCTTCTATTTCATACTTTCCGCTATAGATTTTCTATATGCATTCATTTAATCAAACCTATCCTACCAGCTCACTAATATACTCCATAATTTGTCGAATGCCTTATTTCTCATATAAAGTGTATAATGGTTTATTTATCAGTATGCATAAAGTAAATTTTACAAGTTTGGTTTTGTCAAATTTTTCGCTCATATTCATTATTTGTCATTTTCTGTTGCAGCGTAGGTGTTTTACATTCGTTGTCTTATATTTTAATGAGAATGCATAACTTAATGAAAGAGACACCTTGGTACTCATTACAGAATTCGACAGTTTAAAGTTATAAGTTTAGCACTTTATACGATTTTACTCTTGTCAGTAGCGGTGATATATCTCCAACAGTGGCACATTTCAATAACTAGCTACAGCTTTTGGAGATGTATCGCCAATGACAAGAATAATAATTATGTAACAGTGTCATACATATGTTTTGAGTATACATATAATGAATAGAGTATCACTATTGGACTCACCTGCCCTCAAAATATATCTCATCCTCAAAGAATGAGTACGAGTTAATTAATGACTGATGGTCGAGCGATAGCGCACCTGCCTCTCAGCCAGAAGGCCCGCGTTCGATTCCTGGTAATGGCAATGGAAAGTACTGTGAGAGGGATTTTTTCATTATACACGGACATTGGGTGTGTGTCCCTTGTCTTAAATGTGTAGCCCTCTCCCACACAAGGCTCTTCTAGAGTCTTCCGGGATAAAAGAGGTCGTAATTACATCTAAAGAATTTCAATAAATGTCTACATATTATATTTACCTCGCGAAATAAATATATACCTCATCAGAGTAGATTATTATTGTTGATCGTTCCTCACTGGCTGATCTTTTTGTCTAAACGATCACTAACGTAAATAGCTGAAAACGCACTCTTCGCCACCTATGTAAATTGAACCTTACACACCGTAAACAAATCGCACGCTCAGCCGCTGTTATGTTGTAATGTGACCACGTGACCAACATAACACAACACTTGTAGTTTATATTTCTGACGACAGGCTAAAATTATTCAAAATGGCAGGTGCAAAACTTAATTTTCTAACGCTGTCAAAACTAATATAAGCAATAAAATTGTGTTTTAATTTCAATAAATACGATCGTATGTAAAGTACAGTACATAATTCGAGTTGTAAAGCATTTACGCACTCGCCGCAATTTTTACGTTCGTGCGTAATATGCTATTTACAACTCTCATTACGTAATATACTATTTTGTCATGATTGATGACTGATGACAAAACCCTCTTGGATTCATTTGGTGTTACATTCATACACGTCTGGCCACTCAGTTGTTTCCGATACAGTTCAGTAAGTTGCACCAACTCCCCTAACAATTTCGACTCCGCCCCATAATCACGTTAGTCTGAGACGGAGCGTCGACCGTCGACCGGTTCCATTCAGGGGAGATGTGTGCAACTTACTGAACTGTATACGAAACAACTGAGTGGCCAGACGTGTATATTGGAATAACAGTGAAGTGAGTGCAATACTGCAAAATTGCTTAAAAGAAGTGACTTGTATCCCTCATATAAACAGTATCAGTTTAGTCATTGTGGTCATTCATATCTAACTGACGTTTATTAGTTAGCAATAGATGTATGAAGTTAAAAGTGCTCTCCTGCACTTCCTCTGCTCTTCATAAATATCTCAGTCCCAAAAAGCGAATAGATATAACTGAATTTATTAATTCATGGTTACCTCTTTATACTTTTTTATTAGACTCAGTTTCCATACAAATCATGTAAACAGGTCTCAAATCAAAAATATGATGCTTTCACATCCTCATGTAGCCCTGTGAAAGCTTTGGTGTTATATGTATAGAAATACCAGTAAAGTAGTTAATTTGACCATTACGTTCGTAGGTTCGTATATCTCTTGGAAAGTGTTGAGAGTTTGGTTTCTTTCATAAAATCTTGTGGGAATAACTAATTTTGAGTAATTCTGGAATCTTTCTACATGAAAATAATCCAACAATAACAAATTTTTGGGTAATATAATAATAATTATTATTTATAATCTCAAAAATTAAACAATTATAAATAATAGCAGAAATTGTTTGTTATAAAATAATTATTTTCAATTTGAAATTTACGGTTTAATAAATTTGAAGCTGTCCTTCGAAACTCATAGAGAAATTTATCAACATGTTTCTCTTTATCTGTTATCCCGTAGACAAATTACAGTCAATTGAACCGAAGCATCAACACGCCTCTTCATATGATAACGATAAACAAAATTAATTTCAATAAAAATGTTAATCAACTGAATAATATTGTTAAAAATAGTATCATATAGGGGATTGCAGCATTTTTTATAATTAAATAATAGAAACAAATATGTATCAAAATATATAGAATATAGATTTAACTATGCCATAAGACATAAACTAAAATGTTAATAACGTAATCATTACATTCTTTTAAATTCAAGTTTAAATACATTTTTACACAAGTTTTGACAATTTGTAATTAATTGGATTATTAGTATCAATTTCCTATTTGTCAAAAACAAACAAAACGTTTTTTTAGTTAATTTTGCATTCGTAGATAATGTTTGGTAACTGGGTTGCCAAAATGAAATGTCATATGTAAAATCGAATTCTAAGCATAAAACAAAGAATATATATTTTTTCATATTGGGCTTTGTTTAGGACATATTGAGGTAAAAAAAATTACTTTATAAATTTTATTCAACACTTTGTAATGATAACAATAAAGGAAACAAATTTTCACAAAAGTTATTACAACGTAAAAAAACTAGAGTAGATTTTCTAAAATGCCACCATTTACATTGATACACATCTGGCAACGCAAAACAAGAGAATTGTATACTTCTGCAAAATTTAGTGTTTTGAATAGTATGGTCGACTTCAGATTTGTAAGACACATAAAAAACCGGCGACTTGTTTGATGCCCATAAAAACTTCAAACAAGCCGGCTCTTTTTATGTGCTGTATAGATATGACACAGACTTTATGTACTGAATTTAAAATTTTATTTTCTAATTGCTCAATGGTATTAATTGGCTTAGCATAAACAAATTGATTTAAGTGAACCCATAAGTAAAAGTCTAGAGGGTTAAGGTCCGGAACCTCGCAGGCCAATGAACGGGACCGCGTCCCTATTCATTTGCCATTGAAATTATTCTGGAGCCACTCTACCACATTTCTTCCAATGTGGTGGTGCACCGTCATGCTGATATCACATTCTATTGTGCAGGCCAATAGAAATGTCATCTAATAAATCTTGCATGTTATTTTCTAAAAATGCTAGGAATGAGGCAGTACTTAAACGATGGGGCAAAATTTTAAGAGGGAGCAGTTCATTCCGAGGTTCATTCCTAATACCACAGCAAGTGTTTATCGAAAAGCCTTGTTGAAAACCTCTAATTCTAACTGTAAAGACCACGTATTCTCGTTATGACAATTGTTAATTCCATTCCTCGTAAACATCGATTCATCTGTCCAGAGCGTGTCACTAATAAAGTTAGGATTTTGTTCATTCTGTTCAGTAGCCAATGACAAAATGCTAGCCGAATAATATTCTGGTTTCTTGAATAATGACTTTTTAAAAAGTAAAACTCAAAACCGTTGTGAAATATTATAAATTTATTTTTCACTACAACTGGCGTGAAGTAACGCTTAAACAAAATGAACATTGAAATGAAGACGCTTGCGTCTTTTATAGGTTTTCGTTATCTAAGCTGACTATGGGATTTATACGGATGTAATGCGCCCCTCAAAGATTGAAAATTAAGGGAAAACATCGTTAAAATCTTGATTTTCATTTAAATTATTAGTCGGTTTAGATTCAGAAAAGCGTAATAAAAAAGGATGATTACAATATCTTAAAATACAATATTTAAATAGTTTAAATAAAATGAATAATAATATTAAAACTATCACTGTTATAAGTAAAATGTCAAACATATTAAGTCCTTTAATGTTTGTCACTGTTTTTAACGGTTCGACGGTAAATTCTTTAACGTCACTTTGTATTTTAGAAAGTTCATCTAACTGGATTTCTCCGGGAATCTGAATCTTCCGTGTAGTCTTGTCCGGGTGCCATTCCTGGATGGTAGGCAAATGAAATGGTGCTCCTTGAATAGGTGATTCATCATTTTCATACTTTATACCTTGAAGTATGATGCTGCAGTGTTCAGGAATTTGTATCAGATTGGGGGTTGATACATCTGTAAATCCATGGGGTTGACATTGTTGTGCTATTCTGACCGTTTTGGTGGGCAGGATAATTATGTAGGCATCATTAACGATTTCTACTAGCGTTGCTTGTAAGTCGATGGATGTTACGTGACATTCAGAAACTTGGGTATTTCCTCGTAGTATTTGGGGTATACAGTCCCTCTGGTTTATCCATTCCTTTACGTGAGTTACACAATATCTATCTATTGAGTGACAACTATCTTCTTGGTAGTGATGCGTAGAGGAGTTCATTAGGATAAATGGTTTATAAGGGATAATTGTTGTATTATTGATAGGAATTGGGAATAAGTGAAACAATTCGAAAACATCTTTCTCAACTATGGGAAAGTGTATTAAAATTAATAAACTATCATCGTGATATTTTAATTCTGTATGTAAATATCTATAATATTCCTGTTTAATGTGAAAATCTAAAATTTGATCATTATATTGACTTTTCATTACTGAAATTAATTTATTTAGCTCATTAAGAGGTAGTATAGTACTAGTTAATGTTTTTAATTCAGCAAAGGTGATTGCTGTTTGAATATTATCTATATGTTCAATTAACAAATTACAATCTATTAGTAACATATTCAATACTTGTTGCAAACCTAAGTAACGGGTTATTTTATCAACTGTTCGTGATAATTCTATCAAATTTTGTTTAACAATTTTATTATTATTATCTAATTTTGTAAATAAGTTTTTAGTCTCGTTCATAAAGTCTTTACTAATCGATACAAAATGTGTAAAATCGTGATGGATCGATTGTTGATTTTTATCTAAATTTGCTATAGCTTGACTGTATCTCTCGCCATCTTCGTCTGTGAGAGTGCCAAAAAGCCACCCTTGAGCTCGTCCTACAAAATTAAATAATCCTCTTTTTTGTCTTACAGTTTGAGGTTTTAAATTAAACAATTTTGAATAAGCTTGTCGTATTGAATCTTGTACGTGAATTTTAAGTGGTTCTTTTCTATTTTCATTTATTTTAGTTAGATCTCTTGCCTTTGAATTATTATCATTAATAACCTTGTTTATTACCTTAGTTTTTTCAATATGTTTATTTAAATAGTCCGATACAATTTGTGTTTGAGTTATTTCCGTTGGTGTTGAGTAATTTAATATACCTTTAATAACTTGTAGTGGAGTAAATTTTGTTGAGCTGTGGATTGTGTTATTATAACCAATCAAAGCGTATATCATTAAACTTGTTATTTGGTCATGTTTTTGCTCAATTCGTAATGTTCGTAAAGTTTCAATTAATGTGGAATGTAGTCGTTCTACTGGACTATTTGAATTAGGATTTTTAGCCGTAGTATAATGTAGATTTATTTTATGCAAAGCACAAAAGTTTTCAAAGTGTCTATTTTTAAATTCTGGGCCTTGATCACAAGAGATTTTAGAAGGTATCCCGTAATGTGATATGAATTTTAATAAATTATCTACCACGTCTGTTGCATTGGTTGTAGTTGGGTATGCTTGTGCAAATTTCGAAAAGCTGTCAATTATTGTAAAGAATTTAACTTTTTCTATTTGAAATGTGTCTACATAAATGTGATCGAAAGGTTTATCTCCAATAGGAGTATTTTTAAATATTATTTTGTGAGGTTGTCTCTCGTATTTAGTTTTTTGACAAACTTCGCATGTGTTTATATAGTCATTTATGTCCTGTTTTAGTGTAGGCCAGTAGTATTTTCTAGTAAGGGCCATGGTGGTTTCGTTTATACCTCTATGTACCGTTTTTGTTTCATGATGGTATTTTATTTTTAGGATTTGCTCATCTTTAGTTTTTATGTCTTCCAAGAATAATGTACATCGTACAAATTTAAATGATTTGACTAGAAAGTTACTTTGAATAACTTTAGTAAAGTTACTTAAAAATGCCATTGGTATTATTATACCGTATGTTGTTTTAGGCTTAACATAATTTTTCAAATAGTTAACTAAATCATCTGCAAAGTTTTGTGCTGTTAATGTCACATTATGTCGTATTTTGTTATCAAAAAGTTGTTCGATCCGCACAGTATATTTTATTGAATGTTCGCTTACATGAAGGTTTATCTGATTCTTAAAAGTATTTATAGCATTTTCAGATATAGGTATTTCTAAAACTGGGTTTTCATGTGCCGTATGTATAGTGTCACTAGTATTTGTTTGTCTTTCTGGAACTAAATTTATGTCTGATATTATATTAATTGGTCGAGTAGAAAGTTCTTTTTCTATCGCTTCATTAATAATTTGGTCTATATTTGAAGTCGACGGTTCGATTTGGGATTCGTCAGGCGTCGATAATTGTTTTTCATTAGTTGTTAAGGTGAAAAAGTCTGCTAAGTTGTTTTCTGTTATGTCATAATTATTTAATGTCGATAAGTTATCCGGTTCAATTTTTATTCTAGATAACGCGTCTGCTACGTGATTATCTTTTCCTTTGACATACGTAATTTCGTCGTAATTAAATTCTTGCATTTTAATTTTCCATCTTAAAAGTCGTGAATTTGGCTCTTTTATACTTGTTAACCATTTTAAGGGTTTATGGTCGGTTTGTATTGTAAATTTACGTCCAAATAAATATGCTTTCCAGTAAGTGCAAAAGTATATGATTGAAAGTAATTCCGGGTTTGTACGAGAATAATATTTATCATGAAAGCTATCACAAGCTGAGATAAAAATTTCTAACAGATCTTTGTCTCCATCGTATTTTGGAATAGTTTCGACTATTAATCGTACTAAAGTGTAATTTATTTCTGGTGCACTAGTCATGTTGTTTATTTTATTTTAAATTTAATTTGTAAATGTACAAAAATGAAAAGAAAATTTGTCTGACACAAATTGCTTGGAATCTTACTTAGGTATTAATGATCGTTATGATTTTAATACTTGTTATTATCTTGATAGATTTAACACGTTTCTTAATTAGGTATTAATGATCGTTGTGATTTTAATACTTGTTATTATCTAAAATAGATTTAACACGTCTTTGGGTTCCCTAAGATGATCTCAATTGATTTCTAAGGAAAGGAAATGTAATATTTTCACTCACTTTTGACTCGGTTCGCATTCAGGTCTCAATCTGCCTACTCCTGAACTTGTGCTACCCTTGCTACTGGGGTGTTGTGAAAATGATTACAGGAATAAAGGATGAACTCTAAAAAATCTTACTCTTTCAGTGGATTTTGAAGTCTTCGATCCCAATGGAACACTTGTTTAATGTCACTCACGAATGGATTGTAGATTCTGAATATCAAGTTAATCGTTGATACGAACGCTGATCAATGGTATTGATTGCTCTCGATATCCTACCGACTGCGCCAATAATATTCTGGTTTCTTGAATAATGACTTTTTAAAAAGTAAAACTCAAAACCGTTGTGAAATATTATAAATTTATTTTTCACTACAACTGGCGTGAAGTAACGCTTAAACAAAATGAACATTGAAATGAAGACGCTTGCGTCTTTTATAGGTTTTCGTTATCTAAGCTGACTATGGGATTTATACGGATGTAATGGCCGCTGTACCTCGTCGCCTGGCTGCAAGTGACTCTTTCGTAGTGGTACGGATGTAAAACTTCTCGATTAATAGTTCTCAAAACAAAATTATGCGGCAATTGTAACTGTGTGGAAATTCTTCTGGTACTGGTCGTTGGATCATCAAGCACTGCATCAATAATGGCAATTTCTTGTGCAACAGTGTGCTGAGGATGTGGACCTCCACTACGACGTTTATTAATTCCACATTCACGAAGCCTTCGAAATGCATTAGAAAAAACTTTACGACAATGTTGCCGTCTATTTGTATATTTTACATTGTATTTCCTGCACGTAGCCTCGTGTTACCATCACAGTACCCATAAACATAAATAATGTCAGCAATCTCTTCATTACTAAAGTGCGATGTAATACACTTTATAAAACACTAACAAAAAGTCGTGCAACGTAGAGAAAAATAATTAGGTGATCACAAACTGTCAAATAATAAACAAACTTTTATTTTCATAGCTGTCTTAGTTTTACATTTTATGAAATATTTCTTAAACGAAGCCCGATGTGAAAAAAAGTTATTTTTTGTTTGATGCTTAGAATTCGATTTTACATATGATATTTTTGGCAATCCGGTTACCAAACACCCTGTATATTAAAAATTTTACAATACAGTTAATTGTCAATATTTCGCATTATACATTATTTGTTTCTTTGTTAAAAGTTGTATATTAAAATAAAAATATGTATAGATGTATCAATCCAACCCTAAAAAGATTAATTTATCAAATCACGAATTTGTCCGTAAACTTTACGTGCAGTGCGATGACATACACACTACACATCCAAACTAATCAGAATATTAATAAATATGTCTTGAATATTCTAGATCATTTAGATAACAATGTGATCGCTCTTTTGCGATTCGTGTACTAAATATTAATCGTGTATTTCCAGATATATCTATTTAATTATTTCAAACTTTTCACAAAAGCCAGCCGACTTCTAAATGTTCCTTAAAAATCATATTTATTATAAATATCAAACTTAGTAGATCATGAAGTTTACTATTATCGTTTTTGCTTTAATCCCATAAAAAATCAACTGATTTTTTATTTTTCGGTTTAATAATACCTATTTTTTGTAACTTAATCGGAAAAAAGAAATACTGAGTTTATGTAATTTTTATCTCTTTTTATTAAATTTTAATTCCATTTTTTGTGTAACGTTCAATAAATATTTCGCCTAAGTATTTCTTTTTAATTCTCAATAATGTCACTTCGGAGTTACAAATTTTATTTATTTCATTGTTATTAGTTTTCTGTTTTGTAATTCATACATTCCATGAATTATTCCCGTTATTTGCCACTCTTTTAATTTTTATTAAGACGTGAAAAGTTTCCTTATATTAATTTGTGTGTCTTAAAGATGTACCTTATACGTTTTAATAAATGACTTTATTATTACTTCCCGTTTATAATGTCACAAAATGATTATATCCTTTTAAGGATTTCAATTATGACTACGATAATTAATCTGAGAAGAGTTAGCTGTATCTTTCAAACTCCAGTCAGGCACGGGTAATAACATGAAAGTAAAGGTAAAAATGATGATACGCGATTTAAAGCAATTTGTGGCAAAATAACAACGTGTTTGAACATATGCATTATTTTCGTAATTTTTAACTCCAGTGGGGTTAAGACCGGCGATTGAGCAAGCTATTTCGCCGAAACAAACCTCTGGGTCAAATGTTCTTAACCTCTAGATATATTCTGATGAGGTATATCCTAACCTACGTCTATGGCTCCATTCTGATTAACACTTTATATTATCGAAATCATCAGGATTATCTCCTGTTGCTCGATGTCTGCCTTCTATTTCCCATCATTTAAACATTTAAAGTTTTATATATATACTATATATTTTGCTATTTTATTGTAAAATATCAGAAAATAAAATATTGAACTTCAAAAAATAATATTTTCAAATGTCTGTAGCTCAAACTTATGAACTCTAGACCCTAAAGTAGCATAGAGATTCTAAAATATGCAGGGTGTCCCATTTATAAAAAAGTAAATGATGTCATAACCGAAGCAGCGATGACGTCATAGCTAAAAAAATCCAATCAGAAGATGTGAAATTCAAAATAAAAATCGACCTGCCTAAGGACTTTTCCAAAATATTTTCGTATTCAGAAATATGAATTTATTCCATACATTATGTACACATTGTATAATAAAGGTTACATAGAATATTTACTTTTGAAATTATGTCAAATTCATTATACCCCGTCGCTATTTAGGGTATTATCTCGAATAGTTTTGTACACCACTGGCCTATCCAGAACAACTTAAATATAATGGTCTTTTTCTATTTTATCTAAGGTTAATAGCAATTGACACCTTTATGCCGTTTACGCAAACCACTTAATTCATATATATTTATTTATATGTAATATTGCTAATAAATATTATATATAATAACTACAAATTATATAATAATGTTCAAGCGTATGGCATGATATTTCCAGTTATTTGCGATACGCGATTAAATGTGTAATAGTGACAAGGATACAGGACATATTTTGTTGGCTAATCAATATACCAACTAATGGTTCTTATGGATGGTCACGGTCAAAATTCTAAATGTCAATTTACTCGCTATACTTACTAAAGATGATTAACCAATAACTGTAATAAAACGTAATTATCTTCATTACTTTAAAGAAGTATTCTCATGGCCATTACCCGTCTAAATAATAATGGATAGGTCATTTATTTTAATTAAAGATACCTTTAAGTATCTTCGTATACTTCGATTCCAAAAGATAATGATTTGAACATTCTCAAACAATGGATATGGCGTGTGAACTAAAATACATATTTTGCATAAAATTTATAGTGAAAACATTCTAAAAAATACAAATAGAATAAGGGTTAATTAAGTGCGATTGGCAGTAATGTTATTTGAGTGTTTATGAATTCAAAACGTCAATACTTAATCCTAAAATATAGTAAAAATAGGATAATAAGGTACATAATATATGCCTTAAAGATCTGAGGAGAATAGAAATTGGAGAATATATGATTGGGCAAAGAATTCCATACGTAGCTCTGTTGTTCGTGGTAGAAAATATATCTGGTAAATTGATGTTTGACAGTTATGGAGTTTCAAACTGAGACTGCTATAATTATGATATGTTAGATAAATAAGTGAACTCTAATTGTGCCACCAACCATTCGTATGGTTCGATTTTGGATTCAATCTTAAGATTTTCGGTAAAGTGAAGAGAACCCCTCATATGGGAAAAGTACTTCAAACTCAGACGAATTTGAACTTTATTATAGCAACAATTATTGCCATGGGATAAGGTAGCACTTGCCCTGACATGGTTTGGTTCATTTAAATTAAGTTTGTTAGAGAAGATACTAGATAACGTTTTAGATGGATCATAACTAGATACTAAAACCGTACCGTATCATGGATCATAACCAACCCGATTATTTTTACCTTATTCTGTTAAAATGGCTAGATCTTAGTTAAAGAAGATGGGCTGTGAACATCTCAACAGCGAAACTGCTCAATTGATTGTTGCAAGGAGAAAGTCATTAATGTAAAGGTGAAGCAGAATTGGCGATATACAGATCCCAACACCAGAGTTGGTAGAAGGCGTCTTGGATGATAATTTGTTTTTCAAAATATGACTTGTCCGACAAACAATCCACAAATGCAACCGAGCTGACGGGACCTAGATTATCTGACAGTCTCAACGACTCGATAGAACAGTGGGTTATAGTGTGATAATATGACGATCATATTTGACGACGCTGCATATCAAAGGACTAGATTTGGTCCTCAGTTTCGACATTCGCAATGTTGGTGGGTAATGGATGCATTTTTCAAATATGTAGGCCCATCCCAGATAATGTTGACTTTGAATTTGGGGGTTGTTTAGTTTATGTGGTGTTTGATATTACCAATATTTGATGAAAGAATCAAAGACATTTTCTTAATGAATTATATTTTTGAGGTATACTCGTTTCTATTGAAGTATCAAACCTAGAATCTGCGAGAATTTTATTATATTTAGATGCATCGTTCTGTGAGTATTATTAAGCTATTGTTCTTTGTATCGACAAGTTCTATTTTAATTCAAAATCAATTTTGAGCTGTTGACATTTTTTTGTTTTGTTTCAATTTTTTTTTCCGAAAACAAATAAGTACATAACTTTAGCTTATATAAGTTTAGGTATATTAGAAAAAGGGCAAGTCATATTGAGCGAAAAGATGACTGTGTAATAATTTTTTTTCCATTGTTTTGTTGTAGGTAGAAAGGTTAAGCGATAAGATAATATCCGATATCTTTGTAATTTTAGAGCAGAGAAAAACTGCTTGGGATGATTTTATGAAATGCGAGCTAAAATTGATTCCGTTAATGTGATGCATGAATTGCATGAAGTGTCCCAATATTTGGATTTTATCAACCAGTTTAGATACTTTAATGAAACCTTTCATAGAAATTGAAAATCGATTACATATTAAAATATATAGACATCGTAAAAGTAACTTTTTTTTCTATTATATATTATGCAATTGTAATAAAACCCAAACAGATATTCATTATGGAAACGTTATTATGGTTGGTATTTAAACTGTATCACTGGTGTTGCATTTTGTTACGTAATTATTTAATTGAAAATTGCAACACTTATGCAATTATATAATTTACATTTATTTATGAATGCATTACAGAAATCCGTTAAATATTTATCTTTGGATCTATTGGAATAAGTTATATACTTGTATGTTAATAGTGCAAATTTCAGAAATAACCAATTGCTGTTTTGAAATTGATAGTACAGGAACATTAGACAAGTTACCAAATTAAAGGAAATATAACTTAATTAAGCTGAAATCGTGTGAAAACATTATCGTATGTTAAAGGCACTGCCGAAATTTAACACGGATGCTTATTTCTTATTGCATTATCCTCATTAAATCACTAAAAATATTCGAATTAAAAAGTTTAAGAAGCATTGAGGAAAGTATCTACAGGCACAGCTATATTTAATAACCTACTGACAAAATAAATTTTAAACATAGGCCAACTAAAGTGAATTTATAAAATATAGGAACATTCACATAGTAATCGTTTTATTATTATTGGCTAACAATTTTCCATAGCTAAAGTTGCGATATGCGTAAGATTTTTTAAATTTAAAATTATAGATATACTTACATACGGTTAGCTTTTTATTTCGCTTTTAAGTTCGACTTTTAACGAAGAAAGCGGTGTTACTTCTCAGTTGTAAATTGCTTTAGTAGCCGTACTGTATTTAATTTTAAGTCTAAATATTAAAGTTTCTGAGGAAACTAACTGGCTCCCCAAGACTTTTTCTGAAAAACGACAAACGGTATTTGATCAATTTCTTTATGTCGTAACAGTTTGTGTCTTCTGTAGATACTGATATAAAAGATGAGCCTAGAAAGTGCTGGTATAGCACCAGAAATTTGAATATTTTTCTCTTAAAATTAAACGTTAACATATCATTTGAAATTACCTATTATTTAAATCCATCTTAGTAAATTAAAATCACTTAAATCACCAATTAATAATATAATCTTCGATTTTTATTTTGTCGATATTTTAATTTAATAAGCAACTAGGATCAATATTTGTCGCACATAATTAAGAGATTTCATCTAAACTCACCGAAATATTATTATGAATAGATTTTTTTCAATTTCAAATAATATGTAATACCATTGGACGATTTTTAGAATACTACTAAATGATTGGAAATATTACTATATTAATTTCAATATAAAGATTTATACCCAAGATTCAGTTTTATATGAAATCATTTTACTTCTTCTCTCAATTTTATTGAATAATAAATTGACAGGAAATATACGTATATGTTGTTTCATATTTATAATTAAAAAATAAAAAATATAAATATTAAGCAAAAGTGTTATATTAAAAGACAGCAAGCGATTATTCGAGATAGGTTGAGAACGAGACGGTGGTGTTTAATGGAGGCAATCAAATTATTACATTTCTTGTACTAGGTATATATAGTTGCTTAATGGGATTATAGCGACCTTCTTGTTTATTGTGATGAACGCTCTCTAGTAGGTTCAATAGGTTCAATTGAATAAAACAATTTTTGTTGAATTAAATGCCGACGTTTCGAAAATTTATTTTTGTTATGAAAATAGTTAAAATAAAAATACTAATAAAATTATTTGTTGCACAAGTCAAAACTTCTTAATAGACAACACACATTAAAAGTAAAAGTAATGATTGTGTGACTAAATTCAAATTGCGATATGTTCATATACTCAAGAATGAAAAATATAATAGAAAAATAATTACCTATATTTATTTATCATTTGGTATAAATGAATGATCGTACTTTTTCATTGGACTAAAGTATTTTATATCAGATAGTTTGCGGATACAAACCGATTTAGTAAATACATTAAAAGTACAGTAAACAATCCTGATGCAATATGAAAGAATTAGTGATATGGATAAAACAATGAACCATTTCCTCTTTCCTCTTGTAAAAAACAGAACAGTTATATTGAAATACAAAAAGGTAGTATAAAAGGCAAGAGGCCAACAAAATTTATAGTTTTCGCAAATCATAAACATTAAATCTGTCAGAAAAATTACCATCCATTAATGAAGCCCTATTATTTAGTAACAAACAAATCATCTGTAGTCTTAAAATTTTTACCGGAAGAATAAAGTCGTGACTGAGATGGAAGAATGGGCGGTATACATGCAATTTCTGTTCGGTTTTGCAAACCGACAAAACATATTTTTTACTGTCAGCTGTTGCTATCTAAACATTACGTACCAAAATTGGAACCTACCTTAGTGACAAGAACCCACGTTCTATATATAAAACACATATGTTTCTCAGTTGTCATCACAGTGTGGTAATTATTGCTGAGTAATTTCGTTTTTAAACTTTTTTTACACATTTATTCGCGCTCTCAAAGGGATTTTATTTCAGTGCCGTAATTTATATGCTTATCAAGAAATCTGATACCTATTCATGGCAACAACTAGTTAACAAATTCTAAATTATCTTTGGCGAGAACAAAGGTTTATGTACGAAAAATAATCATGTATGTACTTGAATATAGAGAGGGATTGAGCTTCCTACTTCTTTCTTTCTGATTTCAAACTGGCTTATAAGTTAAAATCGTTCGACGCACACTTCCTTATAATCCGTCAATTTTGTGTATCTTGTATAATCATAAATTTCGCACAGCAACAGGCTACATTTCAATTAACAATACATGATTTGAAACTTTGTACGATTTATACATAGAGTTTCGGCTTACTATTATCTTGTTCAAATTCTGTTCATCTACTATGTAGTGTGATAAGTTAGTTGTGAATTATGGTACACAGGGTGATTCAAATTAAACTAACTTCGTTATTATTGCACATTCAAATTTGTTTAAATTAACAAGGAAGTGGCATTTTCTGTCCTCATTAATATGTTGTAAACAAAAAAATAAGATTATATTTTCGAGGTATTGGTTTTTTTACATTTTTTACATGGAACTATATTTTAAGGAAGATGGTAACACTTTAAAATGTTTTTATAAAGGCATTAAAGAAGAGCTATACCTAAATTTTTAAAACGATTAAATTAAGTAACATCAATAATTCAAACTAGTTTTAACTACCTAATGCGTGTACAACGTAAGACCACATATTCCTCGGCTTAAAATAGTTCGATTTAGCCTAACTTACCTATAACCAAAATTGCTTCGTTTAGGCTTCGTTAAAAAATTCGCTTCAATCGATTTTGAACATTTTTGGGGTATAAGTTACTACTTTCAATTAACGTCTTTTATTGTTGTATAGGATGGTTTGAATAACATACGAGTGTTGTAAAAAGCGTGTGATATGTAAATATCGGTCCATGTTTTTTTTACGATCTATTTTGGTAAATTCTTTGTTTGATACGTTTTGTCTGCATGCCGTAGTCACCTTTGCTTCATTTCGTGTAAAATGAGGCACATAATTAGGACTCAGTGAGAAAACTTACCTTCAAATAAAAATATTTTAAACTGTGTAAATGTCTAGTTAAAGCAATTTACTACAATTTGGGCCAACAGCAAGTAGGATTATTTTTTAGTTGTGTAAAATTTCGGTTGTTAATAAAAAAAACCCCAAATTCTGAATTTCAAATTCGAATAATATAATAAAAGTCTGTTCACGCAGCTAAAAAATAGGAAGATTCCAAAGACAGCATAATACGCTCATTTAGTGGAAACGTCATCTGACAGATAATTGGATGCAAACAATGCTTGAAGTTAGGAAAAGCGATAATAATTTAATTAAATAAAAATATTTAAGCACTAAAAAGGTGAATGACTTACGATTATTTTATAACCTGTTATAATATAACATAATATAATAATGATATAAACTTATAAAACAAAAATAAAATAAAATAAAATAAAATAGTAAAAGTAAATTTTACTATTTATGTCAAAATGTGAGTCTGTATCCTCTAAATAACGTCTTAAAAAGACATAAACAAGACATAGACAAAGACATAAACTACTGGACTATCTGTTATTTCGCAGCGGGCCTTACCTGTACATCATGCTGAAGAAGGCTAATAAGCCAGAAACCGGCCCATGGGATGGTGACCTGCGCTGCCTGATAACAGAGGAGTCCTTTTGGATTAATCCATCTGGTGGGGCTTATTGCAATATGAAAATATTTGCTTTCTACATTCGTAGTACTTGATTTTCATCAGTTAAAAGTATAATTTGCGAATAAGCTCTGTAAAGAGTTTTATGTCTTTTTAAGGCGTTATTTAGAGGATACAGACTCATAGTTTAACGCAAATAGTAAAATTTACTTTTACTATTTTATTTTATTAAATATTTACCTTTATGGATTTCTGACTTCTATCTGACAGCTATCAACTGGGAATGCATAAACTTTTGTTTCAATGTACTCCACAAAAAATAATCGCAAGGTGTCATGTTCGGTGACCGTGCTGGCCAATTTACAGGAGCATCATATACTCTTCCGATTCATCCATGGGAATATTTTATCTTTCCCTATACACTCTGATGGATGCACGACCATAGCTTTGACAATATCCGTATACCAAAAACATACCAACCAGTTCTCCGTGTGTGTAAGCATCCATGACAAAAGAAAAAAAAAAGTTTATCGTATTAAGCCGAAATTCACAACTTGACAAGCAAATTAAGGTTTCAAATGACAGTTGATAACAGTCAAATTAAACAGTAAGTATTTAAAAAGCAAAGCCTACTGCTATTGTCTTCTTTATTTGCGAAGGTGGTAAGGCATGCAGACATTTGTGAAATATTTTTTATATATTGCTATTGCGTAAACAGTAACAAAAATATGGGCCTATATTACACATTACACATCACATGATTTTTAACACCCATCCTGCAACAATAAAAGCAGAAACTCATATCCCAAAATTGTTCAAAAAATATTGAGCGATTTCGAGTTATTTAAAAAAAAATTCACAGTCCTTCACAAAGATGCAACCGGAGGACACATTGGAAATGACGAAGTAGAACGCAAATCTAAAATTTCGGATGTGACAAAAATGAAAATTTGTTGCAAAGTAGTAAATAGTTATTTCATTAACACAAAACATTTTTTTTCCATTTTCTGGCCTTGCTTTAGCCAAAAACATTTTCAAAAAGTAAAATCGCATTATCAGTATTTTTATTTAGAAATAAAAATGAAAAGGTATTTTATTAACAAAAACATTTTCACTCTTAAAACTAAACTAGTATTATACAAATCAATTTCACTAACAAACATTTTTAATGTTAAAACTAAAATAATTTAGTGAAGATGAAAAGTGATTCCTAACAATTACAAATACCGATATCGATTAATCGCAAACTATTAAACGCAGCTAATAGTACAGGTAAAGTATCCAAAATAAACAAGAACATAGCGAATTCGTTGAAACTTGACATATACGTTTAAAAATACATATATTTCAAGAAACTAAAGAGTCCCGAAACGTAAGGAGCCGCCATACTGAAAAAAACGTGGTGTGTACTAGATTCTCGCATGTACATATAATAAAAATTGTCAATTGAACCATGAGAAATTTTCAAAAAATAAGTATGACTCGTTCTATTTTCGTTTATAGGAAAATATATCTACCTCACATAAACAAGAATAAGCTGTTGGTTTCCAATTATCTCTTCTCATTTTCATAAACCATTCTTGTCTCCTTGCTGGGTCTCTGGGAGAGCATTTCATTAAAAAGTTCTTTTTTGCAGTTACTGCAATTTACTGCTGCACAACCAGGCATTTCGCCTCTAACTCTAAAAAGCAATAAAATTCATTTGCATGGTATTTCTCACAAATGCATTATAATATTTATAATATAAGGAACAAAAATGACTAGTTTTCAATTAGATATAATTTGAATATAATTAAATTATTGTCGCTTTTCCAAATTTCAAACATTGTTCTCGTCCAATTACCTGTCAAATGACGTTTTCACTAAATGAGAGTATAGTCCTTATAAAGTTTTGAAGAACAAAATTTACTTTGTACACTTAATACAATTAATTGCCAAAGTGAAGGAAGGGCGCTATCGAGAAACAGAGAATTGTTGAAGTCGTCCCGAGTCAGAAACTGTAATCGGTTCCGTCCTAGGACCCATATTAAGAAATCATTAAATTTCGCTGGATCGACTATTCTATCGGACGCACTATGGATTTTTTGGCGAGTTTTGCGAAAACACGAAAATTTTAAACCTTCTTTTCAAACGAAAACAGGCCGCCGGGCCGCCGTTCTGGCAAGAAATTGAAACTCGAAAGTCCAACTTGAAAGTGCATCGTGAATTGTACGGACTCCAGCTGCGATTTTGAGGTCAGCAAATCCGAACTAAAAAGTGATATTTGTGACGTTAACGAAAAATTTTAAAGTTTTGTCTCGCAAGTTCTGTGCGTACATGGAAATTGGAGGGTTCAGCGCGCGCATCCGGTGGCAATTAGTCTCGTATATCTTTTTAATTTCTCAAATTTTACAAAATTCTCGACATGGGGGTATTGAAACGCTAATAACTTTTTAAATAGGTACTCAAAGGATCGCAACGAAATATAGCCGTTTGAATTTTCCCGACACGAAGACGCCTATAAAAATAATAACATGACTACCGGTACCACGTGATTTAGACAACCAATCAAAAATTGGTTAGTTTGTTGTCGCCACTGTCTCTATAAATCTTGCTTCATAATATGCAACATGAAACTGCTTTTTGACCCCATGCTAGGAAACCCTCGAGGAAACCAAAAACATTTCCAATGTTAAAATTCCTTCTTTCTAAAACTTTGAATATAGGTAATAAGTTAGGCTAAATCGAACTATTTTGAGCCGAGGAATACATAGTTTTACGTTGTACATGGACATCTGGACATCCTGTATAACTACTGGATTTGTTAAACTTCAGGTACTTAGTTATATTTTTGTGCGTAAACTTGTCTTTTTTTAGTAGATATCAATGAATAATATCATTATTAAAATTTTAAACCATTACAATGTCCCTTATAGAATTATTATTCGTGTAGACTCAAAGTGACAATATTAATTTCTCTACTGATTATACCATTCTTTTTGCCGTTATCTAAATAAAAACCCGATCATTTAAATGTTCTGTGTAAACGTAGGACATTTTCTAAATTCAGTAGTTGGTGAAGATGAAATGCTTCAGCATAATAATTCTTTGCTTATATTAGAAAAAATTCTTTCCGTACCTAGGTATACAAGATACACCTCGTTTTAAATTAAAAAAATCTGAAAATAACTCCTTAAATCTAAATCTGTACAATAAGTTGCCA
Organism: Rhagium mordax; assembly: GCA_963680705.1. Taxonomy (NCBI): domain Eukaryota; kingdom Metazoa; phylum Arthropoda; class Insecta; order Coleoptera; family Cerambycidae; genus Rhagium; species Rhagium mordax. The sequence goes on along the minus strand of OY796659.1, from coordinate 44,486,803 downwards.
CCTTACACAAAATCGTTAAATTGTAATCAGTTTAATAATGCTACTAAAAAAATCTTACTTGAACACTGTTTCTATTCTGTGGATGATTTTATGAAAGCTTCATTTGACTAGACATATTAACAAATATATTGTAAATATAAATATATATCTATATTGATATGAATCAGACTATACTATTATATTTATGTATTTTTTTATTAACTATTTACTTTGTTTGTTCGTAAGTTTACTTTTTAATTATTAATTATAGATACTTGTTTGTAATTTATTTAAAATGTTTTTGTTCCTTGACCTGCCACAAATGTACTTTTGTATATAATGTGGTTAAATAAATTGTATCTATCTATCTATCTATCTATCTATCTATCTATTCTTCTAGCATGTTACATTTATCTTATTTATTTAATAATTATAATAATTTCTCTATTTCCGACTGTGCCGAAAAAAACAACTGGCGTTTGTTCGCAAAATTTTACCATATTTGTGAAAATACTAAAATATACATCTCATTCCTGTTAGAAAGAAACATTAATTTGATCAACATCTCGAGAACATGACTTTTGTTGTTTTTTTTTTGTTTTCAGTATATTGAACAGCAAAAAAAATACAATTATTATTATGGTAATTTAACCAATTTTGTATCTTCAATAATATTGAAGTTAGCAATGTGCACGTTAAATAAATTGGAATCGCCCTGTTTATTTTATTCAAAACAATACGCTACATCGCTATTTAATAGTCAATAGTAATACATACCTTTTTAAAACTGGAACATACGGCAATGATTGCAAGAATATACGCACCTGTAAAAAGAAATTTATATAATTTTTTTTTCCTATTTTAATAACAATTAGGGACTTAATATACTGCAGAGTGCTATTTCCAGTTAAATCGATTTGAATGGTAGTAAAAAGGAAGGAAACTTATTTTTTGTTATAATAAATAACTAACCGTACTTCATATATTATTACGTAATTAAACAGGTACCTAATAGTGCGTGGAGAACTGAATAAATTCATTAGGTACTCGATATAACATTTTCCAACTACCATGCATTTTCATCTTATTTATTACAGCCTCAATTACAGTATTTAATTTCGCTATTTGAGTCTCTTACTTTCTGCTTTAAAATATCTAATTTGTGCAGTAAACCTTCAGCGTGCACTTTCTGTTTCAAAGTTCTTAATAGAAATAGATCCATGGGTGACATATTAGGTGATATAGCAGGTCATTCTATCGTACCATAACATCCAATTCATTTCAAAATAGTTAAGAAGGTCTCTTATCTCCCTAAGTTAACTCTCATATTTTTCCCATTCACACCGCCGTGGCTTTACTGTTACGTATCTCCACTATTAGATAATCATGTTTAGGTAACTTTGCTATAACTTGTATTTCACATGACTAAAGTTTCACTTTATTTTATATTATTTATATATAATTTACAATTGTTTTTTATTCGCGGATAATACTTATATCCTTATTTAGAACTGGGATGAAATTCGGCAATAAACCATACATTTAATTATTATTGCATTGGCTATCTTGATCAACAAACTTTCACATAGCTGTAGTATTTATTTGAATTAGACATAATTTTCAATATAATATAGAATCTTGTAAAGATTTAACGTGGGTATTTTATTTTATTATTAACTATCGAACCAACGCTAGATATTTCTAAATAAATAAGCTCCACCAAGTTTCTCAAAGAAATTTATATTCTTACATTGAAAAAGCGAAATTATATCCAAAGTATTATTTTACATAAATTAAGAATGTGATATTTTTCCTTCAAGCATACTTCCTCAGACACTCTTTTAAAACCGTGTAAATCCAAGTTAGCGTTTCAAAGCTTGGAAAGTGGGTTTAACTTTGCTTATAACTTGAGACTCCAGGTGATAATGTCAGATCAAAGGTTAATGAAAAGTGGGAGGTATTAACAACCCACGTGGAGTTAACATGGATTTGCAGGCGATATCAATACTGGATTTTTATTTTCGATTTTTAATCGTTGTTTAACACCGTTATCCATTTAAGATTTATCTCTATGCAGTTCGGGTGGTGTTGTGGAAAATGTTATATGGAATCATTTAAATTAAGAAAGTTCATAAAGTATTGTTGCATATTTATTAATTTGTGTAGATGGATATTGTTTTCATTCATTGAACTTAATTGTTTGATATTGTTTGACTCCAAACGAATTTATTATCAATAATTAATTATCTTATTGCAGATTTTTTCAAACAAAAATTCTCATATTAAAAGATGAAATTAATGATTTGCTTCTAATTAGATTCTCCACATTTAATTAACTAGGAGATTTAGCAACTAAACAAATCGTTGTCACATAATACGCCAGATTTGAAAATAATGTAAGATGTCTCTCATTTATTATCCAAAACTTTAATGTTTGCAGTACCTACGTAGTGCTGTTTTTTCTAAATTTCTTGGCCGCAAAAGTGAATGTAAAATTTCAAAATTCCATATAAGCCGATTTGTGGTCCCGTGGGAATTTAAAAGAAATTGGATAAAACAGTAAAAATTGGAATAACCGAAATATGATTTACGAAATTAGTTTGTAGTTCAGAACAATTGTGATTTGAAATATGATGGATAAAAGCAACGGTCAATTATAACTTTATTTAAGTAGCATATTGTGTCTCATTTCAGATATTCAAAAATTAAGCGTAGTTTAGATAGTAATGGCTTAATGTTAATTAAAGACAACTAGGTGTTTTTTCTCTTCTTCTCAAAAATATATATAACAGCGTCGGATTGGGTGTTTCTTCTCTCTTTCTTATCCATTTCTTCCAGCGTTTGCGGTTCTAGGCAATTTTTTTCAGTTCTCTTGTTTTCCCTCTTCCTCTTACGATCTCCTCTATTCTCTCTGTCCATATTTTCCTGGGTCTGCTTCTTTTCCTTTTTTCACTCTTTCTTGTCTCTATCACTTTCTTTTTAGTCTATTGGGTGGCAGTTAAGACTGGGTGAAACGTGAGGTCCGAAGGCACATTGAAAGCGTACAACGCAGTTTGAGAGTACCTACATCTCGATATCAGGAACACAAAGACGTGAATTAAGCATATCGCTGTGTGGTTTTCTCGCTTTTTTTTAATTGTGAAATACAAAAATACTAAGAATAGTATGAAAAGGCCCATTCCAAATAACCAGAATTATTGGTTAGTAAGTCATGGTTTCTTGGACCATATTGCAATAGTTTAAGTGTAATTAGGATGCATTGTAAAGTTAAAAAATAAAATACGCGTTGTAATTAATTAATTAATTAAGTAAGTATTAAATTCAATTTTAATCAAGTGTTTTCAATTTCGCTATTTTGTAAATCAAAATTTGAATTACCTTTTGCAGCGAAGAAGAAGGTAGAATAAAAGAGTAAGAAATAAAATAAGCAGAAAAGTACCGAAGTCACAGGATACGAAATGCGACAAATAAACAAAATGAAAACAGACAACTCTTCTAGCAGCGTCTGGGGTTATTGCAATATAGAAAATAACTTGCGTCTGGGAACAAAATGCTCTACAAACGCCCGACACATCCCTCTTTCTGCGAAACGCATCTCACATACCCAGACTGCATCGTAAAAATAACTTCCATTCTACCGGGCGAAATAGTTAAAAGAATAAAAAAGCTAAACACAGACGAAACATACCAAATTATAAGAATGCTCCTTTTAATTTTGTTTTATTAGTCTTATTTAATTAGCCGAGAATACGTTTGATGTTCCCTTTTACACCTTCAGATAGTTTAGTCATATAATGTTACAGATAATCTACAAGCTAGTGATTAGCTAGTTAGTACTTCTTTTATAGCTTCCGAACTAAATTAGTAGTGATTTTTATAATATTTTATTATTATTGACTTTTTGCTTTCTTATAATATGGTGTCTTAAATAGGTATTTTCTTATTGGTTTCCCTATATTCGCCGACCTAATCCCCGGAAAATTTAAAGATTTTGTTAGGAAAAAGAGACGGGACTCTTTATTGTGGCATCTAAACTATATCTAGGGCATCAATACTTCTCTCTCATACCTAAGTACGAAGCAAACATAAATAAATTTTTATGCCGTGTTTATGTAATACTTCAAGAAAACTGAGTTCTAAAATATTGTGCAAAAATCAAAGATACACTAAATACTAACTTGAAGAGTTTAAACTTCTCAAGGTTGCAATAAAGGTGAAAATACGCTATTTAATCAGAATTATTAAACTTGATTGATATCAAAGAAAAAAATTAAGGATGATGGGCTTATTTACTTCTTTTATTCTTTTAAAATCAAGAAAATCATTATTCTGTTGTCAGGTAAGGTTTAAAATAGTAGTAATGGTAGATAAATTCCCTAGGTAAGAGTTTTTAAACCTACTAAGTATATTGTTAATTTGAGGCAATATTAAAAACTTTTTTTCAGAGAAAAAGCTAGGTCTGGGAGCAGAACCCATCAACCCTAAAAAACTTTTTCATTTTAATTATTTCTTTTTTTCGGTAATGAATTAAATTACACCTGGAGTAGGTCTAAAAATTCTTATAAAGTTTAATTGTTCCCTTTTAACCAATCTTGAGTTATTTATTAGCATTACAAAATTTTAACATACAAACTCCTGTCCAATGAAATAAGTAAAGAAAGTATTGTGATCGTAAAAAAATCAACATCGAGGGACGTCTATTGTATATATTTAAACATCACTAGTACAATATATTCAATGGACTCTTTTGAAAATACAAATCAGTCGCACACACGAAATCTCAATCCTTTGTATATATTCAGCTGTTAAGGCGTTCAAGCATGTGATAAAACAATAACGTCGCATAACGATTTTAGCGCGGAATATTTTGCTGCAACGTATCTTCCTTACCCTTCTCTAGATCTTAACAATGTCTTTTAAACACTATATTATTCTCAATGCAAGCAAGATGTTTAGCATTGTTAGTAATAGGTACCTACTATGTGTATTATTATTATGATATACCTATGATACTAGAGAAGCGGGATATTCAACCATTTTTGGTGTTATTTACCAAATACTATTCCAAGTGTTGGTTTAACAATGATAGTTTCTTTTTTTTTTACCTAGCCTGTAACATATGAATTACATACGTTAATCAAGATAAATTATTGATCAAAAATAGCTATATGGATTATAGTAATAATTATTATTAACAAGGAATACAATAGCTTTTGGTTCTATACATACATATTATATTTATTTATATTTATTCAATGAATTGAATAATATACAATAAAGGTTAGTGGAGTATAAAATGATTAGGTATATGGTGTCTAATAATTATTAATAATATAATAGATTAACAGTTTATTAACCAAGGCAAACAAACTGACATTTTTTTAAAATCATACCAATTGTTAAGTAATTTTCTGTAACTAATGTGATACTTTCATTTATAACGTTAATAAACCATTTTATTACTAAATTATTACAACAGTATTGAATATGGACCACAGCTATAATAAAACTATAGACCGTAAAACTTTTGCTAAATGCTTAATTGTTTCTGAATTTTTAACATGGCACGACCTCCTTTCTATTCACAAGTTCAAGAGCTACTTAATGCATATTGTTTGCGATTAGTTATTAAGATGATAAAAAGTACTTGGTTTAATTTTATTTTCACAACGTAATTTTAGTTCTTAAAGCGGTAATAATTCATCTACAATGTACTAGAAAACACTATATGCAAGAAATTAGATTTCTTGTCACTTTCATACATACAGGGTTAATTAAGTATTATAAAAGTTATTCACAGTATTGATAATCACATAATGTTTTATTTATGCCTTTAAATTTTGTCGTAAAGAGCTCCATTAAACTAGCGATAAAAGGAATTGAGATTACGAATAATGCGATGATATACCAAAGTGGTTGTCGGACTTGTAGGAGCTGCATCACGGATCATTCAAAAAACTAAATTTGTGTTGAATCTAGATTTTTTAATGTTTTAAATGCAGACCCTCAATTGTGTGAACGATATTCCAAACCAGGACGTATTTGAGTTTTATATAGCAACAGTAGCTCATGTGGATGTGTGTTATCTGGGATGAGTGAGCTTGCTTGAATCGACGTTTTTCAGAATTGATGTAAAACTTTAGATTTCATAAATATATTGCGATGTGAGTAAGTTCCGTTTCACATTTCTTTCCTTTTCTTTTTTGGGATTTATTACCACATTCCTCGAGATTCCTATCCAAATAATTCGATTTATCTAAAAAATATTCAAATTAACCAGTTTAAAACTGGGAAATAACCTCTACGCCTTTGACGTAATGTCAGAGGATCAGTTAGAGGGTGTTTTTTGACAACTAATAGGAATTAAATTAATACAAAAATACTGCGCTGACGTTTCGGAAACTATATCCGTTTCTTTTTTCAAAGTTTAAGCTTTAGATTTTTATGTAACGTGTAGAATAACACGGCATAAAATAAAAATTGTTTATATCATTTCCATAGATACTTACCATAGAAATGTTGAAAAATATACTAAATAATATTAATTTTATTGAGTTCTTCTCTCAACATTGGTAACCAAGTTAAACAAAATTCTACCGAACAATTTGATACGCCTTTATCTTCATTAAGTAAAATTATTGCAGATTCTTTGATTTTTCTTTTTTTGTTGTCTGCTTCTTTGGTCAAAATTTTTGCTGAATCCCATTTTATCCTGTGATCGTTTTCCCAAGCGTGTTCACAAATTTTAGATTTTTCAAAATCACCTTTTCTAATATAACTTTTGTGCTCGCCTAATCGTACATTAAGTGGTCTAGATGATTCACCCACATAATGTTTATTACACTCGCACGGGATACTGTATATACAATTTTTTGAATTTTGTTCAGGATTTAATGGTTTCGTTTTTGTCAATATGGATCTTAAAGTATTATTTGTTTGAAAAATTGTTCTAACGCCAAATTTTTTACCGACACGACGTAATTTCTCAGATAAACCTTTTATATATGGAATTAATGTCGAATAATGATATTCTGGTTTTGGTTGCACCGGATTGTTAACTCTATTTTCAATGTTCATGAAAGTCTTATCAACAAATTCTTTCGGGTATTCATTATTAATTAAAATTTCCCTGACAAATTGCCTTTCATGTTTGAATATTTCATCATTAGAAGAAATTATTTTTGCCCTATCTTACAAACATTTTATAACACCTCTTTTAACGTCCAAAGACTGGTTTGAGTTAAAATTTAAATATCTGTTAGTGTGAGTCTTTTTTCGGTAAACGCTAGTTTGAAAATTATTATTATTGACTTTTTTAATTAAAACATCTAAAAATGGTAATTCATTATTATTTTCTATTTCTAGAGTGAATTTGATAGATGGTTCTTTATTATTAATATTTTCCAAAAAATTGTTTAATAAATCTATTCCATGAGGCCAAATTGCAAAAATATCGTCAACATATCTCCACCAAGTTACCGGTTTATGAATATTATTTTCAACATATCTGTTTTCAAAATCCTCCATAAATATATTACTTAGTATTGGTGACAAAGGGGGACCCATTGCCATCCCGAAATCTTGTTGATAAAAATCATTTTTTAATTGGAAATAGGTTGTTTTTATTGATACCGTTAACAGTTCCATTATACTATTTACACTAAGTTTAGTCCTGTTTGCCAAATTATTGTCGTTTATTAATTTGTCTCTAATTATTTTCAAAGTTTTGTCCACAGGGACATTTGTAAAAAGGCTTACTACGTCAAAACTAACCATCAGATGTGTATCATGAATATTATTTTCTAGAAAATGCTTACTATTTTTTATATATGAATTGGTATTCTACACGTTACATAAAAATCTAAAGCTTAAACTTTGAAAAAGGAAACGGATATAGTTTCCGAAACGTCAGCGCAGTATTTTTGTATTAATTTAATTCCTATTAGTTGTCAAAAAACACCCTCTAACTGATCCTCTGACATTACGTCAAAGGCGTAGAGGTTATTTCCCAGTTTTAAACTGGTTAATTTGAATATTTTTTAGATAAATCGAATTTTTTGGATAGGAATCTCGAGGAATGTGGTAATAAATCCCAAAAAAGAAAAGGAAAGAAATAATTTATGAAATGCCACAAAGAACATTTAAACAATATTCCGTTTCACATATCTCTAAAAAGATATATTCGAGATTTAGCCATCACTTTATGTGAATTCCTTACACTTTTACCAACAACAGAAAATGGCGTTTGGCAAGTGCTTATGAGTACACAAACACCAATGATCTCAAGTGCTGTCGGTTTGGCCTTGATATTCTACAAGTTCACAACATATTTCAAGTTATACATGTACAGGGTGTCTCCATATATTTTGCACCACCACAGCATTTATTTTTGGAGCTACAAAAAGCTTTTTATATAAAAGTTATAGTATTTATCCTAAACCATCAGAATATGTTGTCGGATAAAATAAATAAGCATCGTAAAGTTGGGAAAAGAGACAAACTTTTTTTTAATGGAATGCCCTGCATATTATGTTTATTTTAAATTTATGCTTTCTCCCGATTTCAGTGAAATAAAAATGTTATATATTTTTTCTATCCGTTTCCACAATATTCCGTATTAACATTTACCTAACAGAAATAATAAAAATATTACATCATAAAGATTGCCATGGAAAAAACAATTCGGTCGATAATGGTTATTGTCAATAATTTGTTTTAATTGATTTAATAGTAGTTATATTATACATATTTATATCACTGAAATCGGGAGAAAGCGTAAATTGTTGGCAAGAAACTCATAATATGCGGGGCATTCCAATAAAACAAAAAACATAAGTTTGTCTTTTTTCTTAATATTGCGATGTTTATTTATTTTATCCGACAACATATTATGATGGTTTAGGAAAAATCCTATAACTTTTATATGAGAAGTTTTTTTCTAACTCCAAAAATGAAGGCTCTAGTGGTGGTGCAAAATATATGGGGACACCCTGTACATATATTTTGTCGCTGTGATAACTCATTACGGGCTCTTTCTAATCCATATTGAAAAACTAAAAATATTTTAATTCTTTATTTTAAAAAGTAAAATCCTCTTTTTCAATATTAATTTATATACTAAATGGACAAAAGCTGAACGCAACTTCAGTAGTTGTAGTTGAAATTATAGACTTTCCGTTTATTTCATCGCGTTGAATACTTCAGATAAAAGAGATTAGGTAGATGATAAAAATGCTAGTAAGGAAAGCCTTAACAAAAATAATTACAATCGAAAACAAAAATAGACCGTTAAATATTTTCGAACTCCAAAATTCAGTCTAATAACTATATAGGTCATCAGATAACTAGATTATTAAATATGAATTACTGTTTTGATAAAATAATGATCGCTTGATAATTCAAAATGACAATATAGATACATATGTATATCAAGTATTTTTATATGAACATAAAAAAATAACTGGTTTGGGGAACTAAAATTAATTGTTAAGTAAAATCAATTACTTTAGTTCATATCAGTACCTACTAAAATATTAGTTAGTTGATTTCAAATTCCACATTACTATTTGACACACTACCTATATTTGATAATTTTCTAAATATGAAAAAATTCTTGATGAATTTTATTATGGAAAATATGTAAGTAAGTTTTCTTATGATACATTTTATTTGAATTTTATTGAAATACATAAATGTAATTTATTTCTTCTTCACATAAAATATTTTTATGACCATTGTGATTCGACAAAAAATCCGAAGTCTATAAATTACATTATATGTACATATAATAATTTTACTTAAAAACTGACTTGCGAGACGATTTTCAGGTACATTCCACTTCTGACAAGTTGACGAGAAATCTGATATGTTTTTTAAAACATCTATCTAGTTGATTCAGATACGTCAACCTGATCTTCCTAGGTAAGAAGGAAACTTATTTAGGTATGTAATATAGTAGTTCAAAGAAACTTGATATGCTTTGGGAAGGCAAAAAAATTACGGCTGGGGGCGGAGATTTTTATCTGCTTAAATTATTATTGCCTTTTTTAATTGAAGGAAAGTTAACATCACATCTTTAAAATATCTGAGTCAAAAAGTTAAGACGTAGTTCTGTGACAGGGACAAATAGATTCGTAATTTTGATACTAATTTTTTGTTTATTTCTCCTTAATAAATTTATTAACATTGACTTTTATTGTTTCACGTTCCAATGTTTTGTCCTGCGCTGAATTCATGTTTACTCTGGTCTGTTTGTGTCAACTTAAAAGGCCTTAATATACTCTTGAGCATGAGGCGTCTATCCGCGTATTACTCTCTAGAGTATTTAACTTACATTTAAGGCCAAAACTAGTTTTCTATAGCTGTGAATTAATTACCCTACGTAATTAAAGACAATTGTAAAAAAAATTATGTTATGGCGCTCCCACGTCATACCTACTTACGATGACATTCATACATGTTTGGATGGATTTGGATTGAATCAGGATTCATGTTTTTCTTTGGATAGTAATACTTACAAACAATTGTTACTTAGTTTTTGTATATTTTTGTCATGAGTAGTTAGTCATATAGTTGAAAAAATTTAAGTGAAAATTCTCTAGGTAAAAAGTTGTATATGAGAAAACTAAACAACTTAATTGTAAAGGTAGATATTCAAAAATATCACAGATAAACAACTTTAATTTAATAAAATTCGCCAGCAGTAAGTTAAGTTTGTCACTGGTGTCATTAAACGGTTGCTAATACATTTTTAAGTCATGGCAATTAAACTATATACAATAAAAAAATCGGCAGGAATAAGTGGGTCAAACTGTTCACTTATTTTCATTAACCTGTTTATCCGTTCTTTACGCATGTGTTGTAAATTAAATATTCACTTGCGACTTAGAGTACCTACTTTAAAGTAGTATAAATGGATATTTAATTTAACTTTATTATCTTGTTAACTTGAGACATGTAAAAAAACTAGCTTTTATTATTAACTTTTTAGCATGTCCATATTAATCTCTTTAGCGCCGCCCTTTTTAATTCTTATCTCAAGTTAAGTAACGTATTCAAGTCATCGAAGTCATAGGAATAATGAGATATTGAATTATCGACGCACTTTTTGGAAAAATACGTTTAATTGCCACCGTATATTTTTGATAACCATAACTACTTATAATGGCATAGTACCTACTGTGTATTAACAAATAGAGTAATAACTACCCGCAATATCAAGCCAGTTTGTAATGAAAATTTTGGTGTATTTAACAACATATATCTTTATTCTATTGCTCGAAACTGTGAATACCATATATTTTCATGTAATGCCTTTTGAAATATAGGTTAGCCTAATTAGATGTGACTTGGTAGATAAAAGAAAAAAATTTAAGGATCGCTAGAAGAGAACACGCCGTTAATTTGCTCCTTTGTGCCCAGAGAGCGCTTTAAGTCATATACTCGAATGTGGAAAAGTTCATAGGATATTTTATATTTTAATAAGCTAACTCAATTTCTTACTATAACTGTCAGCTCCTTAACGCAGAAATTATTTTTTAGTTTTATTAGTTAGTACAAAGACTTAGTCAATGCCGTTCACTACACCATTAATATTAGCTTGTTGGCGTGAATGTTATTCATAATAGAAAAATATGTATGCACATGAATATTTAAAGCAAAATTACATTAAAAAAATTTAAACTAAAGAAATAAAAAAATTATCTCAAATTAACTGAAGTTCTTACAAAATGTAAATATTTCTATAGGTATTCCTTCAACTTTTCTACTGGCTAAGAAACAATTTGCTTTCATATTTCGTAACATTATTTTCACAAAAAATTAATTTAGGTAGATACCGTAATAAACCATAAAAAAAACAGTAACATAAATAAGACAGTTCAGTCATTTAGTTGACGCGTAACAAAGAGCAAGTGTCAGAGTACCGAAGTGCCAAGCAAGGAGAATTATTACCTTGTTTCTTGCATTTTATATCCTATACTGACATTTTTGCCGGCAATTATAAGTCAAAAATGTTATATGAGGTTGTACAAACGCGCTACAAAGATTTGTGGCGTCCTCCTTATCACATTGCTTGGTTTCATGGTAAACAATCAATTATTGTAAAGATAAGATGTTAGATTTTAAATTTTACAAACGTCTTCCATTTTAGATACCTTATTAAAATATAACTTATATGACATAGAGTGTAAAGCAGGACTAATGGGACTAGTGCGGCAAGTACATCATGATTATAAACTACTGGACCTGAGACATCTGCTACTATTTCTTTTTAAATTAATTTTCATTAAATATCATAATAGAAGATATTTTCTTATGGTTTTTAGTTTAATCAAATTAAAGTCGTTGTAGAAAAAATATTGTTTGAAACTCATGTGCGAAATTCTTTGGTTACTTCCAATGATTTTTTGACTCGGCTGCGCCTCGTCAAGAAACTTTCGTTCTCGATCATCAAAATATTATTTCGCAGCCTAGATACAAAATAGAAATATACGTATATCAAATTGGATATGTTTGTTATAATTATGCTTGTATAAAGCCTAAATAAAGTCATTTATAAACAATCTATAGATAGCGACAAGACCAGATCGTTCTTTTTAAATTTATTTACAGCAAATTGTCTATTTCACAAGTATTTGATTAGTTTTGACACCAAATTATGTAATTTAGTTGAATAAAGCTATTTCCAAGTAAAAAAAGAATTTGTGATTTTTCATGGGTAAAATTTTGTATATTTTATTTTTTCACAGATCTAGTTCAAAGTTATGGCGCTGAGCTAATGATTTTTATCAAAATCAAAGCCAAAATGTAATTACTACTACTACTACTAGTTCAAAGTTGATATATGGGGAGCTCGTTAGATTCTGAGCACTGTTCTTAATAAAATGTTTCGATATGTTGTCAATTTGACCCGTTTTTCGGTGCCACCGCCAAACCGGTAATTACATGACGTGCGTCACAATGGATTTCTTAATTGTCGGACATGCAGAAACGAACCCCCAATAGAATTTTTTTATAAATATCAATAATAAACATTTTTCCCATATGTAGTCAACTTTATGGCGAGTCCTGTATATCTGCTATAACCATACAATTTAAACATGCGTATTTGGTAAGTGGAGAAATAGCACACTAGGACAGGTATGTAAATAATTAAAATATGAATGAAAAACATAAGTTGTATATTCATCTATTATTGTACTTTCCTTTAGTAATTTAACAGCATGTCAACAATTGTGTATTGTCAAAACGGTTTGTTGAGCTCAAGCTTTGCCTCGAAATTAGTAATTATTTAGTTTTTTCAACTTCTATATTATTATAATATTTAAATATTGTATTTACTATATTATTCATTCTATTCAACAGTAAGAAATCTAATGAAACAATTACACAACTGACTCCTTGCAAATTGATAATATTAGATACTTTAGTCTCTTGTAGCCTGAGACATATTTCAGTTTTTCCAATATGTTCAGAAGGAAATTAACATTCATACTTCTGGCTCTGAAGTTAATGTTGCACTATAAACCGTATTGGACAATATATTCCAATAAATTATTACATAAAATAGGCTCCAAAAAATTTATTATATTATATTGTTTTTCTCTTTATCAAATATTTTACTTCAACAAAAAACAAAATAAGGAACCATGTATCACCACACCACTTGCTACTCGGTATGTAAAAATGGGTTAATTATTCATCCTTTCTTAAACCACAAAGGTTGGGACAGGTCCAGAAAACGTCTACGTTTTCTGCTAAATAATAAAATAATAGAAAATTTAGAAAGTCTACCGCATTTAACAGAAAGTTTAAAGGCACCGTCGAGATTTAAAGTTTATTGTCGAGTTGTGTTTGTGCTGTGATAATAAACATAATTTTTTGTTTCTGTCTACTTGAATTATATCCTACTTGTGGGAATATCGGTCTCTGCTTACGATGTTATCTTTTGACTTATAAACACACAATGTAGAGCCACAAGTGCAACGCACCTGTTAAAAGAGACATTACCTACTATTTAAAATTCTGACCGTTTTCTCTGTGGGAATTCTATAAACACACAATAAAACTCCTTTATTTTATTATGTTCCGCATGTTCACGTTCGCTAAATTACTTTATTTGAGTACAATAAAAAGTAATTTTAAAACCACTTAGTATTGGTTAGGTAAATGTATCGCCTTTTAAATATGAATCACTGAGTATCAATAATATATTAACCCGTGTCTTAATTCTAACAAACTTGCATTTGTCACGCCGGTTATTGCGTGTGCAAATAATAACGCAGAAAATAAAGAGTACACACGGTGCTTTATAACTCGAGGCGAAATATTAGGGAACATAACAGCCATAATATTCTTGTTAAAAAATGTAAAATAATTTTTTTGGCGGAAGGGCTTTGTTTCCGAGTTATCAAACCTCAAGATTTGCGTACCTGACTTAAATTTTTCTTAACTCGAGGCAAAAAATAATAAAATAATATCTATAATTTAGTATGTCAACAAATTTTATTTAGAAACAGGTCTTATTAATAATAACATAGAAACAATGAAAAGAAAATAGGTAACAATTTTATTTTCTTGGTAATTTAAAAAAAATAATAATTTGAAGTAAATGCTCAAAAAAAACAACCTCAATGCGGGTACAAGCATGGCAGCGCAGAATGAACGAAACATAGACTAATTGAAAATTCTGTCCATTTTGAATGTATTCGACTGCATTCATTATTCTCTGCGATAATAGTTCGTAGTCATCAATTTTCACCGCATATATCAATTGCCTCAAATGCTCCCTTAGATAAAAATTTAGAGGATTTAAGTCTGGCGAACTTGTAGGACATAGCTCTGGACCACGTCTACCAATCCATCTTCTATTAAAATTTTCATTTAATCTTGTTACAACATGTCATCCAATATGCGGCGGTGCTTCATCATGCTGATACTACATGTGACCTACTAGACCAATAGGAAAATCTTCGGTAAGTTCGTTTTGTAATAAATTTAAATACGCCTCAGCAGTTGTCCCTTAAAGATTCCATCCCAAACATTTTGCTGAAAAGCTCCTCTTCGCAAAGCGCGTGGATGTTCTAAATACCATACATGATCATTGTGGAATGTGTTTATATTATGCCGAGTAAACTAGTTTCGTCTAACCAAAGCATACCTACTATCTAATAAAATTTTCATTTTGTTCAAGAAGCTAATGACAATACGCGAGTCGTTGAACGTTGCAAATTATGTACTTTTTGTTTATGATATGGGTGCAACTTCTCGGTTTAATGTTGTCCAAACAACACTTTTTGACACATTTAGACAGGTAGCAACCCGCCTAGTACTGATTCCAGAATTTTGAAGTACAAAATCTATCACTTCCTCTTCTTCTTGAATATGATTTTGGTGAGGACCACCAGCATCAATACGAGAATTACGAGTTCCAAAATTTCGCGACCATCGAAAACCATCAGAAAACACCCGGCTAGATGGTTGACGTCTGTTCGGCCATCTCATAATATATTCACAACATGCTGCTAGTGCGTTATCATTACAAAAGCCGTACACAAAAATAATATCTGCAGAATCATCTTAGAGTATTGCATTTTCAAAAAAAACAACTAAAATTTATTTTAAAAATCTATAAATGTCACTATTTTTGTCATATCACTGGCCTGCTATTATTAAATTTGAACTTCCTATATCATTTAACTCATGACTTGCTGTTATTAAATTTAAAAATTGATATTACATGCATAAACTTTTATTTGATGTCTAGTAACTCGGAAACAAAGCCCTTCCGTCAAAAATTTATTGTACACTTTTAGTTATGAAACCCTGTATGTAAAAGTTCAATTTTCCTTTTTGTCTTTCAACTTAATATTAGCATCCCTGTTTTCGCAAAATATTTCCTGGTAGATAATTTATACAGTTTATACCACTTGTGGCACAACTGCATTTTTTTATGCAACTTATCTTACAGCTGCATCGTAATAATTTGATTGTATCATCAGGAGCTGGTGGCTTTTCCATTAATATTCACAGAATATTATTATTCTGTATCCTTCATCAAAAAGCCGTGGTGGAAATTTCGTTGTCAGACTTGGTGATATACTTACGTGTAAAAGATCTAATTTTAGAGAGCTATTGGTTGGAGGCAACTCATTTGATGAAAAATTGATGCTTATGGTTTTCTTGCCAAATTATTTTGACATAAATAAATAAGTCTTAATTGATAGATGAAACTTTATTAGCGAGTATACATTTTTGACCTTTATACTATTTATTTATTAATTCATCATACGTTTCGAAATGTTTATTGATTTGTAAAATATTAACATGGTAACAAAAACGGACTAGAACTTCCTATTACCGTTATCTAATCAATAACATGCTGTCCGCTGGCATCCTCCTAGAAACACTCGAGCCAACGATCACATTATGAGAATGCGATAGAATTTTCAATAGAATCATCGTAATATTTAGCTGTCCAGATTGCTTGAGTGTAAACACATCCAATTTCTGGCATCCACCAATAAATGTTTCTGTGTTTAATTTGGGTGTGTCTTATAATATAGCAGTAGGATTTGAGTCATATAATATTTTTTATTGCACAACCATATTTCCTGTTAGAAATAATTCCAAAATTTGCAAGCAAGTAAACTCTATCATCTGTTAGAGTGAGGATCTTACTTGTTCTGGTCTTCATTTTAACTAATTGTTGCAAAAATAAATATTTATATCTTATCTTGTCATAAGGGAATAAGTGTTTCAAAATATATGCCCAGAAAATGGTTTGCTCCTTTATGGTCTTGCTCACGGTAGACAAATTTGTAGTAATATTTGCTCATATTTAAAATGCAAATAAAAACATTTGAGCTAACGTTCTACTAATCGAACAGTCAAAAGAGTAATTATTCATGGTGTATACTCATTAAAGCAGCTAGTAATATTATTTTAGTCCAAGTGTCGCATCAATAAATACTAATAACTAATTACTTCAGTTAATTATGCATTTCCTATACTTTGTACGTGAAAACTATTACGTGTTTCTACGATTCAGTAGTCATTAAATTTATTGCAAATAACCAAAATACAAAACTAGTTGTAGAATAAGGTTATGCCAAAGTACAGTTACATCAACAGTGGTGGCCCGTTGAAAACAGGCGCATCAGTAGAAAAATTAACTTGTAGATCATTGCCAACTAGATATATTTGTTTGATTAAGAAGAATGATCGAAATAAAAATAATAAAAATGGATGCAAATACATGAAATATTTAAAATAGCCATAAACGCTATTTACAGTCCCATCCTCTAACCCATAAATGTGATAATATTTCTGCTCTCAAGAGAAGTTACTTGTTTATCGGTTAAAGAAGAAACTTGAACACTTAAAAGAAATTCCTGTGGTACACTGAAGAGCATTTCAATTACGCTTAAAATTCATTGTTTAAGAAGAATATTTAATGTTTGTAGGAACTATAATAACAAGAATAACAATAATAATAATGTATAGTTTTTACTATACATTATTTATTATTATTATTTTTGTTGTTATTATTGAGAGACTTTTGTCTCTCTTACAATTAATTTCACTGCAACGGCTGGGAATTGAACTCTGAAATATTTAGTGAGAACCGAGTGCAATATATTGTATAAAAGATATGCTAGAATATTTCGCTATGCTTCTATATTCGCGATATTGTGCTTAACACATAATCGTGGTTTCCCATTGGTAACCACGGTTTTGTGTAGGACGTTCCCTAGTTTATTGTCAATTAAGCTTTCTTCTGAATAATGACAAGTTTGATAACAAAAACAATTCCATAGTTTATGGATATAACCATATTAATAAAATAATTAGGAAACACAAGTTTAATAAAACCTTTCGTAATTCCTTGATCCCAAAGAGAGAGAGAAAAATCAACAACTTTTATTAATTCCATATGGACCTGGTTTAAACACATAATAGTAGGTCAGGTATTCATCACATGAAAAATAAATTACACTTTTACGCAATATAAAGGGTACAGTGAGAGTTAAAGGTCGGGTATTTACGAAATTTGCTGTGAAGATTGTGATCTAAGGTATGTTGGACAGGCGAAGTATTTTATCCTGATTAGGGTGAAGGTGCACATGGCTCATTATTAAATATGGAATCAATAAATCCAGTGTTGCCCACCAGCGCTCTTTCAACAATTATCATACAATTATTGATGATGGTTAACAAAATAAATAGTATATAACGTGATCTTGAAATACTGGAAATTAGGATTTGTAAACACAGTAGTTCCAAAAACTTTTTTATTGGTTAGTTGATCAAACTTTATTTCATTTCAGATAATGTCAATTTTGTTGACGAAATCGCAACCCTTTTCTAGATATGAATGAAGTATACATCTGTTATACATACATAGTCTATTGTAACAGAGTTAAATCATCAACAAACACCATCTATCACTAGCTAAAGTGTATAAGATTATGTTTTATCACTTATTGTATTCTAACGTATCTACAAAATTATAATAACATTGTTCATTATAGCAATGTACGGGTACGGCCATTGATCGTGCATATCAGATCTGGTAGCGAGAAAAAAGTATAGCATAATCAGATTATATAGCAACTAGCAATTACGCTACATATGGCATAATTTATTTAAAAAATGTAATTTAATCTCTTCACTATTTCCCTAGATAAATTGCATCTATCATCATTGCACCGCACCACTGGATAATAAGCAAGATTTATTACAGGATATAAATTAAAATATTTAGATACTCTTGAGAGCAACAATTTTTTGCTGCATATTTTCTTTCTGAAACACAGTTTTATGTTCTAAGTATAATCGCACCAGTAAATGCCGAGGTATTTTAATTTAGCGTTATCTTATATATCATATGCAGTAAAAAGGTATACTCTTGGTGTTGTTTATTGCATATTCATCAGTTTTATAGTGTAACAGGTTTTAAAATAATATCGTACAACCCGTTGTTAAATTGTACTACGATGAACAAAGAGTGCTGACTGAAAAATTACAACAGGAAATAACAATAACTATCTGAAAAATTTCTTCAAACTCACGGTCAAGATACGTTATTTATTAGCTCTGCGCATTATTCATCTAAGTGATATTGCGGGATATTGGTATTTTATTTTGGAAATTTATTACCCATAAATCTTGTAAAATAATATTAATTAATTATTATATTACTATTGAATAACTAATAATCCTTGCATCTTCTTAAAATTGATTAAATTTGCATTAAAATAGAAAACGTTCTTTTATTTGATTTTTTATTAGCGGCTATGGATATTGCCATTCAGCATGCTTTATATAGGTTTTTAAGCACAATAAAAATTTACTTTCGAATAAAAATTGAAGAAAGAGGGCCAGAACAAAATTTTATGATCAAAACCACGGCTTGAATACTTCAGTTTTGCTGCGGTTCTTTCATTTATTTATTTGCATTGCACTGATGAGCAGCTCTTGCTCCAATATCATTTTTCGGTAATTACTTTATCGCAATTTTGAAAATTTAAAGTATTATTATTATCAACCAAACACATTTAGTTCGTAATTGAATATATTTGCAGTGCCAACCCAGAAAATTAACCCCGTGAAATTTAATTCCATTATAACCTTACATGGTTTCGTTTCCTATAAAAATAATCTTATCTAGTATATGAAGTCATGCATGTGATCCAACTGGTTAAGGTTTGCTATAACGCTTGAATATCGGTAATCGAATTCCTACATTGATTTTGAAAATTTGATATTTAAATGTGTAATTTCAATTATCTCCAGATGACATTAACCTGGTCAACCCTATCCAAATTGCTGTTGGTAGAAAATAGAATAGTCGGAAAGCAGATACTGAAGCTTTCGCTCTCAGTTACACAATAACCAACCAATTGGTTTATTAATATGTAGATTTTCAAGAATACGTAGATGTAATAATACGGGGTCGAAACTGTCATTAGTATGTAACTGTAACAGCTGTTGTTTGGTGCACCTAGTTATGTAGGTACCTGCAAGTAGTTTCTTTGTATTAACTGCACTAAAGAAATTTTATAAAATATATTATGTTACATAATTTCTCCACGGTCAAGTTTATCGTATCACACTTAATAAATAATATGGTATGTATGTAATATAATAATATATCTGTTGATATAAACAAACAATTAAAAATGCATACATTATTTACATTAAATTAATATGGTCTGGTTGAAAATAAAGCCTTATGAATCAACAAAAGATTTCTCCTTGAAATCCATAAGAAATAACGATTAAATTGCAGTTTGTTTTTAAACAATTTACATAAATAACTTTGATACGACTTTAAATGTAGAAATTATTTAAAACAGAATTGTTTTAGTTTCTGGCGACGGGAAGTATACAACTGAAAAGGCTATCGTTTATTTAAAATCTAAATTAGGAGCGAAGTTTAATTTTGCATTAAATATAATAAGCACTGGACTACAAGGTGAGTTACATCCTTATTTAAAATTGCCTATTTTTAAATTACAATATTTTCATTTACATCCCCCAACACCTTATAATTGTAATGCACAAGGTAAAACTCCATTGTTTAGTATAGTGTTGTGAAATTAAAAAACTAGCTGGCCTCTCTCCCGTGCAATTTTTATTATAACTCAAATATCACACACAACATTTAGACATAACTAAATATGTTTGTGTCTCCTCAGAATTATTGAAGAACTAGATAAGACGAGAATAAGTCAGAAGACAATCAGCAACTCTATAAAGTTGTAGCAGTCTGTAGATTTGGCAAAAATAGAATAAAAGTCAAGTTTTAATTAACAATGCATTAAAAAATTTATCTTTGTCGGTTTGCGCCTAAGAAAAAAGACGGTAGTTCAGTGGTTATCGCATCTAGTTAACGACTGGACATACTAGCTGTGTTTGGTGGCCCAGTTCAGAACGTCCTGGACTAAAGTCAGCGAATTATATGAACTGAACTCGAATTGCTAGAACTTTAAAAACTATTTTGTTCGGTGTACAAACATGTACACTCGGGATTTTTACGTTTGATAGTTGTTGTCAAAGTGATATTTATTTTAAAACTACAGTGGGAAGTTGTAACTTTTAGTTCGGGACGTTCTGGACTGGGTCACCAAATACACCTACTAAGTTGGTTTGAGCTCCACTTATGCGAATTTTTCATTACAAATTATTTCCAAGAAGTGGGTCGGAATTCTCAAGACTTCAGATAATTGCAGTAGTGTACTGTGTCAATAGGGGACGGATGCAATAAAGTATATATTTCTGTATGGTCGATGTGCCAATTTATAAAATAAATCTTTTAAGGAAGATCGAAACAGCACAAGATTTTACATAATCTTTATATAAAATTGTTATGTATGTACAATGTACACGGGGTGTTCAACGTAACTTGCTACATAATTTCCTTATTTATAAGGTAGTAAAAAAATTAAAAATTTCATCTTATTGCATTTTTCACATACTTTTTAAATATGTTATCAGATCATATCTTGTCTTCTTCAAATAATGATTGTTGTAAAGATAAAATAAATATAATTTATCTGTTATTGCAAACGGTTTTTTATTAATAACTTCCTTAATATTACTCGAAATATACAAGTATTATATATTTTTGAAATCAGAAAAAATAGGCAAATCCAAATATGTAAAAATATATAGGGTGTTCCATTAAAAAAAAACACATTTTTTCGCACCCACTGTATATTTTCTGACATGGATATGATTTGATAACATATATAAAAAGTACATGAAAGATGCAATAAGATGAAATTTTCTAATTTTTTATTACCTTATAAAATAAGGAAATTATGGGGGGTAGCAAGTTACGTTGAACACCCTGTACATAGTAGCTGGTAGTACATGGAAATCTGTACTTTCGTATTAAAAATGTTAAAATAATATTCAGTACATTTGTACATCTGTGAATTTTGCACTGGAGACAAATATAATGACATACTTTAGCGAAACGATTTTTATTTTTTTAAATATAGCAGTAGAAACAGAAATATGCAATATGAATTATTCATATTTTGCTATCCAACTTAGCATTTGAGACAAATTTTAAAAAAATACAAAGAATATCCTGTAGAATATTCAACAATAATATTTATAAAAAATGTAATAAGTTGACACCATGATCCTGTGACCTTTTAAGAAGCTTTTTCTGCTCTGGAGCAATTTTCCCTCTTTAATAACAGTTTCACAGTATCAAAATTGCTGGTTAATGAAACTCATGTATTGTAATCCATTTCATTCTTATAGTCAAATTGAAAGTAAGATGATTCTCTGCCAGCATTTCCAAGTTCCTTTGACGATTATGTTTTCTTTTATAATTCGGAACCTCATTTCATTTAACCTATGAAACAAGGCATGACTGCTAAATAAGGAATACATGAAATAAATGTCTGAATTTTCAACTACGACAACATCTTAGTGATTACTCTGATGCCAAGAGGTTCCAAGCAAATGGCTTCTAATGATCTAATTCGACAATACAATGAAAAATTATTAAAGAACTCATCTTCTTCACACACAGCCCAAAGTCTCTAACTGAACTTTGTGGGTTTGAGCTTTATAAATGGCCTCAGGAAATTACACCTGTAATAATGATCTCATGGAATATTTTTAATTTTGCGGAAAAGACCCCGCAGAACCCTTATGGGAAACGGCTCTCTGTCACAATTTCTGAAACTTTGGATTTTTGTGGTCGTTGATCAGCAGATCCAAAAGTCTCCATGGGCGCGAAATCCTAAAAACTCATAGTTTTAAGATATAGCTCTTTGAAGTTGGGCTTTACTTATATCTTATATCACAAGAATTTTTAAAGATATTTTTCATTCCATGACTTCAATATTAATGTTTTTTTCATCTTCTTGTTGCGCTCTTTTACTTGTGTTATTATTAGTTTTATAATTTCATTTAATTTCAAAACTAGAATCTTCTTCATGAAATTGCGTACACTTTCGACCCGTTCTAATGTGGTAAGTAATTTAGTATTATTTAAATTGAAGAAATTATATTAAAATTCGAACAATTTCAGACAAGTTTCAGTTGAAACATGTTCTTTAACTAAATTCTTTTCCGTAATTGAGGTTAAGTGCTTTGTAATAATGTGTATTTTTAACTCCTACGTCACTGTAGCAAATCGTAAATTGTCTCGAGTTTCAAACAGAGAGCTAAAGGGCCTCATTCACTAGCGAACGCGGTCGGACAACATGGTTGCGCTCGTCGAATGTGCGCTAGTGTGTGTGTAGTGCCAACACGAGTGCAACTTGGTTGGCCGGATTTCAGTTGAAATTGAAATGGTACGCACCAACAATTTTTGGTAGTATTTGTGAAGGTTTTACATTTAAATATTTCAAGAATGGCGCAAAGAAAACATAACGAAGTGGATTTCATTACTGAATTTATTAATATATATAAGGAACACACTGCACTATGGAAAATTAAGTCTCCTGAATATTCCAATAGACCCTTAAAAGATAAGGGTTATGCAGCTTTAATAGATTTGTATAAGAGACATAATATCGAACCCGTTACTAAAGATGTAATAAAAAAAATATATCTTCCCTATATTTTCATTTTGTTAATGGCATGCTTGGCAACACAAATTTAAAACCAAATTGATTGTTGGCCGACGACGCTTGCAAGTGTATGTTAAAGCGCTCAACATTCAACCAACATTGGGGCAACCATGTTGTCCAACCGCGTTCGCTAGTGAATGGGGCCCTCTATAGTCAACTCCCAAAAGTCGGAGCGCCGCGCCATACAAAAAGTATGAACTGTCTGTATAAACGCAATAAAAAAAATGGGGTCCTGTGTTTATGTTCATTTTATTATTTAAGCAAGAGCTGAGGGGAGTTAAGGAATTGCGGACAATTTGCTTGAGTAAAAATAAATATAATTTAAATTTTTGTTTGCTATGGTAGTTATGGTACTCTTTAGATCGCTTTTAGGATATATTTTTGGTCAATTTTGGCAAATAATCTTTAGGTATAATAAAACAAATCATTGTACTTAATTGTTTTTTTGCATATCTATTTTGTCAGGTTTGGCTTTGACCTCGGCTTTGACACCCTATTCTCAATCTTATATGTATTGTATTTTTCTTCTGAGTGCGTGTTCGGTAATGACATAAATATCCTTAAAGTTGTCCCGATGAGTTCGGTTATTGGAGATTTAGACGAAAAAAGTAAATCGGTCCCGTTCGAATATTCTGGAGGAGACCTGATAGATGTCCTCGATTTGCTCGGATATTTTAGACCGAGGAAACTGACAAATATTGGAAAATGCATGAATTCTTGTTTTGACAAATAAATATAACCACAAAAACTAACCGTATGACAAAAACATCTTCCAAAGGCAATTTGTCAAAAATGAAAAATGAAATTACTCATATTCGCGAGGTGTGTAAATATTCAAATAAAAACGATGATGTAATGTCCAAGCACTTAAAATTTCATGAGTTTCCTCGTGTACGGTTTTAGTATCATGGGTAAGATCAGAGCGTAGCATACCGGTGTAAGTGTGGGTTAGGTTAATAAAATTATGACATATGGATTTGACACCAAATATTATTTCCTTTCATTTATTTTCCAAGCATCGGAGCAATTTTCCATCCACTCGGATCTGCGATGTAATTACCGAACACGCACTGAGTTTGTGTTTATAATTATTTATCCTCATGCTTATGAACAATTAAAAAACATCAATCACATATTCATAATCTGTTTATTTTATTGAATTCGTATTAAATGTATTACATTAATTACTAAAAAACTTTCCGCAACAAAAAATCATGTAATGGCCTTAGAGAGTCAACTTGACGTACCTATATAACTAGTTCTGTTCTTACTTATCTTACAAAACTTGTGCAAGGAGCCATTTTATGATCCTGTATGTTCAACTTTGCTCACAAAGGCCATGTACTAAACGAAGAGTACCTAGACAAGTAGTCACTAAGGCAAGGCCTTTGATACATTCACAGGTTCTGAGAAACAACTTGAAAGCGTGTTTACCTCCAATTAGATACTACAGTAAATCAAAACTGATTTATCAGAAAAAAAATACAACAAAAGGAGTGTAAAGGTAAAGGAAGTAAATAATGGAATGAAAATAGAGACATTAAATGAAATGATAAAACAATATTGCTTTTAGATTGTTAACTAGGTAATAAATACAACAAAAGGTTACTAAGTTCTTATAAACTATCGCAAATGATATCATAAGAAACCCACAGGCTTACTAACTTATTATAAAAAATAGAAATATCTTTTGTTTAACCTATGTTTTAAATGAAGGCAGTTAATATAACAATAGTAATAGTCCATCTATTATATATTATATAGTAATCTCTTACTAACCATTATATTTTAAATTTTTTCAGCAAAATCTTAATATTTATTTTTATAGAATCTCCATAATTTCGGTTGACTAATACATTGCGACTAAATTTAAAACGTAGAAAGAGAGATTGAAGGCTTCGTAATTGGTCACAAGTGATCTCAACTGATCGAGGAGTTCATTTGTATTATAGACATTAATACTCATTCTACTAATATTCTAGATCTACTTTTTAAGACAAATCTTAATCTGTATATGAATACTATGACCTGTCCACCTATGAAAAGCTTCGACCATAATTTTGTTGTACCTTTTTGTTCCTTTGTCATTTTGTTGAAAAGACGGAGATACAGCGCGTCTGTCACACATAGAACAAAACAGTGAAATGACAGTGTGTGGAAAAAAACAATCGTACGAGAACAAATATTTATCTGTAAAAAAATATAGACCAAAATAATTTTAACAAGATTAGAGACAAATTATTTTCATCCTCAATTTGAAGTTGAAATTTCAGGCCCAGAAAAAATGGTGAAATTTTACTAGAAAGTGGTCTGTTCATACGAGAAAAGACTCAGCAGTTACGGCGTTAAGAGGCAAGACTACACCTTTTGAGACGTTGTCATCTAATTCAGCTTTAGAGTTGCCAAGTAAAAGTTCCAACAGACATAACTTTCTTTATCACCTTAATACCGGTAATAGTAAAAAATTGAATACTATAAATATACAGTATTCCAGTTATGGTGTGTCTTAAAGCTAACAGTTCTTCAAACTTAACAGCTCTTCAAACTCTCATCGTCGAGGCAATCAAAGCATTTGATATGATGGATATCTGAATGCCATCTTCTGTGATAATCTTTGTTAGCATGTGCGTATATTACCAATATAACGAAGTGAGCTGCAAATAAACTGGATTTTTTGTACCGCTCTTCACGGTAGCAACTGCTACATAAATTTCAAATCCCGGATTTGTGGTACTGGTCACATTTACAGGTGTTCAACGTATTGGATTTAGATCGAGTCATGAAATCATTCCCATACTATTAAGGTTATTATTTGTATTCTATATTTAACCGATAGTGATTTATTGTGTTGCTTTGTTCTTCCTTGAAACTGGAAATCTCATTCAACAACATTTGATTGTACCTGCATATACTACTTAAAAAATATTTTCTAGGGGATTCGATTGTTTTATCCCAAAAACCACTTCTACACCTGGTTCACCACCATCTATAATATAACGAAGCAGATAGCTGAAAAAGATAAGTGGCTTTTGTGGTTTGTCGTGTGTGGTTTTAAAGTGTGCGAATCAACGCAAGTACTCGTATATTTATTTATTAGTCAATTAGCCAATTTATCGAAAAATAAATCTTTTGTTTTTATTAAATAAACCTCTTACGTTTCAATTTGTTATAGAAATTTTGTCATTTTAACGTAGGTACAGAATATTTAACAAATTTTAAACAGACTAAAAAATATATATTTCCATTAGATATTTCTATTTAGTCAACAAATTTGTTTAATATATCTTTGTGATTCATTTCAGGGACTGTTTAGTGTTTAAACTAATAAGACTAATTTATAGTTATGAACGTGTATGTAGGTACAATTTTTTTTAAATAAAATTATGTAAACGTCCTCGCAATTGTTCTTGAAAATACCAGCCCACAGTTGGTCATTCTCAAATATCTAAGATGTTTATAATGAAAATAACTTAAGTATGAGTCACTGCCCAAGAACGGTGTCCATCGTTCTTGGTCAATGCCGACAAAAGCATAAAACGACCAAAAGTAAATAGAAGATGCGCCACAGATCGACCCCCTGGCCATTTTAAACAAATACCGCAAATTTCTGTCAATGAACAAGGGATTTTCAAGAAACAATTTGTCATGAGTAAATGTATTAATGGGCAATTTCTTTCTATGAATTGAAAATGATTTAAGTTTACGTCATTTTAATAGTTGCAGTGAAAATTTTTTTAGTTTTTATTTAGTTTAGTAAGTAATTTGTTTTAATATACAAATAAAATCAAGGCAATCTGGATGAGTTAATTATCTTATTATTACCGTCAGTATTTTTCTGTTTGTATAAGAATTTAGAACCAAGGATCAGATCAGATTAGATTTATAATTTTGGGTAATACTCTTTTTCTAATATAGTCGATAATTTAAAACAATGCAACTTATAATGTGGTTAGGTATACCTACCATGATTACGTGCTATATATTTTATAATGTTTTCATAACTTTAAGTTGATAATTACCCCTCAAGAAATAATAAGATTAAGTTAACTGTCTTCAACAATAATTATTAAATAAATAAACATATTAAATTTATGAATAAAGCACTCACCTGCATCTATGTCGTAATCCTCGTCTCCGGAACAAAAGGATAAATGACCTGAAGGCATCTTACGTATTCACAAATTTATGTTAATGTCTCGAAAAGAACTTTCTTGATTTACTTGATCAGTTCATCATTTTTGTCACTGTTAATCCAAATTATGACGTGCACTATTAGTTCCATATTTTATTTAAGATTTATATGAAAGCTTTGCTATCTTCTATTTCATATTAATAATAAACTTAAGTTTGCAAGAACGTGTTGGTATTAAAAATTTATTTAGATTGGAATAGGAAACTACTATATCAATATTTTAGTCAAAATACCAATAGGAACAATTTTATCAGTTACATTAATGACAATGAATAATTGTTATAAACCAACATATATGTTGCATAATACAATTGAGTGAAATATATATTTCACTTGACGATGTTACATAAAACAATGAAGATATACGCATATAATATGCAATTACCTAAAATACAATATTTATCCAATATAGCAAATTCGAATTCCAAGTGGGTTCATAAAATCCTGTAATGTCTTAGCTCGGTCGGTGATTGGACTTGGTAACAGAAATTGATCGACATAAGTGATTAAAGATACTTGCTGGATAAATTTAAAAACGTATGTTTAAACAATCACTTTTTGACTGATCAATTAAAATCAAGTGGTTTCTACCAGATTTAATGGGAAAACAGGATACGGAAAATCGATTGCTTAAATTGTTTAGGCACAAACCTTTAACCGCATAAAAATGTACTTATAGAAATAATGACAAAACAGTTTACAGAAAGTACACCGTCATAATTAAGTTTTAGGAAATAGTCAGTTTCGCAGTTTTGAAAAGCACTGTTTCCTTATGGTTCCGTTAAGAATAATTTTAATTTGGAAAAACAATATTTATATAGAAAGCACTTCTATTTTTATCAGTGTTTCAGCACGACTTCTTCCACATAGACAAAATATTTATTCCAATCTTAAATAATTCAGTTAAGAATCATAAATCTAAATTTTACACTAAATATTTTGTATAGTTCAGTGTGTATGTATACCTACCAGAGTAGGTTATTAGTAGAATATTAGATTAGATATAAAAGTGCTTTAAAATGTTCCAATTTTTACAATTTCAAATGAAAACCAATACAAACATAACATAATACAGTTATAATGGATGTTGAACGTACCTGTATCATTTCCATAGTTTCCATAGTTATAATTATTTGTCCCATGCATCATCTATAGGGTGTCCCAGTTTTAAGGGACGAAACTACACAGACTTAAAGAAAAAATATTTTTGAGCAGAAAACTTCCTATTCATATGCCCTTTATCTCGCTTAGTTTAGGAGATAGAGGGCGTTAAAGTTTTAACTTTTTTCCAAGTTTTTTTCCTATATCTTTTGAAATATATAATATAATATAAAACGTACACTCATTAATGTTCAGAGAACTGTCATTGATTTGTATTCATTTCTTTCAGCCTACCTCAAAAAATTTAACAAAAAATTTTTAAATCAATAGGTTCTATGAGCATATCAAGCTGTAACTCCTAAACCAGACATCGCACAAAAAATTACAAGAGATCAAAAATTTTGCTAAAAGACCACTCTTTGAAGTGACAGTATCAAAATGAGACAGTGGCGTAGCGCTAAAAAGTTCTGCATGGATTTGATTCTGTGTGAGCCTAAAAAAAGGTCACCCCGTATAGCACATTTCATGAAAAGGCTGTAAAATCTTCAGCTTGGGATAGTTAGAAAGTGTACAAAATTTCAAATTGATATCTAATATATTTCAAAGATATAGGAAAAAAACTTGGAAAAAGTTAAAACTTTAACGCCCTCTATCTCCTAAACTAAGCGCGACAAAGGGCATATGAATAGGAAGTTTTCTGCTCAAAAATATTTTTTCTTTAAGTCTGTGTAGTTTTGTCCCTTAAAACTGGGACACCCTGTATATAGTAGTATAGTAGTAGTATATATATATTTTTTGATATTCGTCTATCTAACTTAAATAAATATCAATATTTTTATTCTATAAATCTATTTTATGTGTTTAAAATAATCAATGATAACAAACACAATGAAAGTTTTTAAAGTAATTAAAAACTGGAGGCTTGAGTATAAGGTGTATAGGATCCCTCTGACCCATATATTTCACGCTTCCCATCGTTGGGGCATTTCTTATAAAGATCATTTATGATATTCAATAAAATCTTCTACTACACTATGAAGTACTAATTTATCATTAATGAAAATGAATTCTAGATCAAAATTTCCATAAATCGGTAAAACAGCTATTTTTTCCACAATCCTGTTTAAGGATACATTTGCTAAGACTCTTATTATGTTTCACTTAAATAATTGGAACTACAGGTATTTTAGATCAATCCATAGTAGATAATATTAATTTTCTACAAGAAATCTCCACTTAAATTGAAATTACGATTCGCTGACTTTGATTCAGAAACTTTATATGTAATTTAATTTTACCCATAAAATAAAATAAGACGATTAAATCGTTATAAACATTTACTTCACATAACTATTAACTCTCTACATTTTAATCATAATCCTCACGCATACGACAATAAGTTGTCTCCTTAATCCTCAAAAAAAATCCAATTGTGTGCCCATTAGCACGTTGTCACGAATTTATAAATACCATTAAGAATATGTAGAAAATCTTTTAATCCTTTTTATATGGAATACCTTGTGGCTGCTTATAATTACTTTTTTCGATTAAATACACTAACTTTAATGATAAGTAAGATGATGCCTTTTAATCTTCTAATGTATACTTTATTAGATGCTAACAGTATTAACTAACAAGATTTCAGTTTAATTAAATGCTTGTCTGACAGGATATTAATATACCGGATGATGTAGAACAGTCGCTCAGAAGCTATTTTTAACTTGACTCGTGTTAGGCATGACAAGAAAAAACATAATATAGGAAGAGAACACATTAAAAAATGTATATATTAATAATGAAGTTTTTCACTTACTCTGCAACAATAATGAAGCATTCATTCATTTTAGTAGTATTTTTAAAAACTAAAAAAATATGTGTTTCTATAGGTTTGTCTAGATATTTCATAACTCAGATGGCTTTTAAGATATTTCTCTGATAGTTGAAAAGCATAAAGTTTATGAAGTTTATGGCCTCAATAATACTAATAGATAATAACAAAAAATATTACACATTACTTTAGTCTCTTAGGTCTTCATTTTGTTTCTCGATCTCGACTTCTTAAACTGCATTCCGCTATTTACCCCATTTGCAAGAAAGCCATCATATATAACCGTGGCAGTCTGGAACATTCTATATAGAATACTATAAAATTTGTTAGATAGGTGCGTCCTCTATTGGTGCACTGTGGAACCACATAATAATATGGATACATGTTTATCTGTAGCGCCTCTTTGTTTTTAAGTTTGAACATCCGGTCATACAATTTGTTATTGCCTGTATATTTCTAGTATATTTACATACAAAAATTTCAAAAATGAATTCGAGACACTATGGTAATGATTCAAATACCAATAGATGAGGCTTTGTAAATTTTGTTTCCTTTGTTAGAATCGTGTACAGTTCAATTATTCTAAACCCCCTTCCACTGGCCTCGAACCAGATTTTTTTATGTATCTTTATAACCGTAATTCATGGATATTCCTGAGCCGTTCACCATAAACATTAATGGAAACTGGTTTCGTCATCTGGTGTTCCAAGCCAAATTAAACTAAGATCACATCAATATATGACACAAGGCACAGGGCTATAATATTTCTCTCTGAAATTGGTAAGTGTTGATTCCTATGTCGCTGATGTTTCTCATCTGTCTTTACAATTTTTCTGTAGTTGGTTCTACAGTTAGTGCTCAAGATGGATAAAATATCGGAGACCACGTTTTCTCTCATTCTAGTTATACGCCAAATCATTTGAAGTCTCCTAAATTAGCCTTACAAGTAGCCAAACACTTTTTGCATCTTTCACAATCATAATGGAACTGATTTCTTCACTTGTGATGTTCTACACAAAATTATATAATATAATCTAACATAATATCTGAATATCAAACGAGCCTAGTCTCCCCGAATTCAATCTCACTGGTGATTCTCAAGTGCCAGTAAAGAAATATCTTTTCGTTTTTTATACCGCTTTGTATCTCGATATCTAATTCGAGTACTGACAAAATGTAATTATATTTGCACCTTGCCTTCAGATCATTATGTAGTACCCCTCGTTCGGTGTTAGAGCGAGCCACACAATTTAAAGCTATAACCAATGACAAATGTAAACTATAAAGACATGGAACGACATTGTTGTAATTGAAGCAAGAAAATGTATAAAATGCGGTTGGACACTGCCAGAGGGCGACATTAAATTTTTCTTCTTACTCTGTTAATAGTGTCCATAAAACATATATTACAATATTGCTTTAAAGTTATTTCAAAAAAACGTATTAAATATTTAAAACCAGTAGTATCAGTAAAGAAACAGAGAAAGAACAGTATCGCCCTCTGGCAGTGTCCAACCGCATTTTGTACATTTTCTTGCTTCAATTACAACAATGTCGTTCCATGTCTTTATAGTTTACATCTGTCATTGCTATAACAATAAAGTCTCTTACCGGTCACCATTACTATGACTACCGTAGTCGGTCCAATAACGCGACACAAGTTCTATACAAAAACATAGATAATTTTGCGAAAATATGAGGAGCCACCACTATAATCATACGGGGAGTCCTAATTTTATGATAGGTTGAAAAGACAGGTGTGTGCTCTGGAAAGAGTTGTTCCGCGAGGTATTGACAGCTCTGGCTCGAGCCTCCGTCTCACTTCGAATATTTCGCACTTCAACTTCTAATACGAGACATTTGACACCTGAATATTCTCGATTTAGGTCCTGGTCAAGGATCAAGAGGATGTATGATCCGGAGGGTAAGTTAGACTCGTAGGCGAGGCAAGATAGAGAGTGGGCTAATCTCTCAAATGTATAAGAATGGAGGTTCCATTCTGTTGATAAGTGAAATAATCAAAACATATGAAATGAGGTCCACTTCATAGACTTGTGAACTTATCGTTGGTTTAAATAGAAATGTGGAGCTTCCACGTCCTAAAATCCACTTGGATTTAGATATTAATATGGACCAGTTGTCTATATATTGGAATTATTTTCCATATCAACCAGAGGAACTTTCGCGTCAAGTGGAGGCTAAAACTTTTTGGTGCAAATTTAGATGAACGAAGGTGGCCCAAGCCATCACGCAAACCTCGAATTTTTAAACTTCTGGGGACCAGCAACATACCGAACGTAAATATTATATTACCAGAATCTTCCCTACCAGTATCAATGCAAGCAATAGCAATCCAACGGTTGCAGAAATCAGCAACAATTATCAGCCCCGCAAAAGAAGACTCAACACCAATCATCCAACAGGCACAAGAAATACAGGAAATAAATGTAAGAAAATATGTTGGCAGGTTAAAGTTTTTTCTTTCAGCATGGATAAAAATAACTTCGGGGAAAGAAAAAGAGAAAATCATTCTAAATTATGTTAGGGAATACAAAGTTCCTTTTAACGGGGTAGTTGCTTAAACCGTTTTACCACCACAATTGATTGGGTCCGATACAGAAAGCGTCTCTTCGATTACCAATAAAGGATCTTTTAGGATGTGGTTGAGACTCCACAATAAACTGTAAAGCATCGTTTCTCTTTGCCTAACACAAAATCCTAGGATTTAAATCCTGGGATTTTTCTGGGGTTACTTCGGTGACTTGAGAGGCGGTTAAAAAAAAAGATTTTTAAGAAGAACATATGGTTGCTATTGTAAGTCATACTCTTTGTAAAGACCAAATTGTACCTTCTTAGTTCAGAAATCTGACGATTCAAATCGCTTGATATTAACTTTAGAATTTTTAAATACTTAGCCGGTGGTTTCCCAACTGAGAGTGGTTTAAGCGGTTTTTATCCGTAAGGATTTTTTTTCCTTGTAAGGTCAACCAATTCGGATTGTACAGTGTGTCTCACTTTTCACCACTACACCCCAATATCTAGGCCATTTGTTGATCGATTTAGATCAAATTCGGTATACTTCTTTTCTTTCAGATTGTGTTTAAAAAGTTATTAATAAAAAATTTTTTAAAACTTAAATACGCCTACTATGATCAAAAGAAATTGGCAAAAATTAGGAATTTATATTAGCGATTGAGATAGGGTTTTTGTTTTTACAGATTCTTGTTCAGCATGACCTAAAACGCCTGTATACCAAATTTCGTTAAAATTATTCATTCTTTCAAAAAAAAAAGTAATAAAAATCTAAGATTTCAATAATAATCACCCTACTATTCCAGTTATTTATTGACGGATATTTACATAACTTGGTAGTCGGGTGATATAATGACGCTAATTAAGCATTAGGACACTTTTTTTTAGAAAATATCAAATAACTCAACTTTTATTATTTTTTATTATTGAAATCTTAGATTTTTATTACTTTTTTTTTTGAGGGAAAAAATATTTTTTAACGAAATTTGGTATACAGGCGTTTTAGGTCATGCTGAACAAGAATCTGTAAAAACAAAAGCCCTAACTCAATCGCTAATATAAATTCCTAATTTTTGCCAATTTCTTTTGATCATAGTAGGCGTATTTAAGTTTGAAAAATTTTGTATTAATAACTTTTTAAACACAATCTGAAAGAAAAGAAGTATACCAAATTTGATCTAAATCGATCAATAAATGGCCTAGATATTGGGGTGTAGTGGTGAAAAGTAAGACACACTGTATAAAGGAATGTTTCCGAGACTTGCTCATTACTAATATAAAACGTTTAGGCTTCATAATCAATGAAAGGAAGAGCCAATTATTTCCTTTTCACACATGCAGATTTCTTGGCTTCATTTAATACATATTCAATGTCCTTGCAGCTT
The DNA here is from genome assembly GCA_963680705.1 of Rhagium mordax. Lineage (NCBI taxonomy): Eukaryota > Metazoa > Arthropoda > Insecta > Coleoptera > Cerambycidae > Rhagium > Rhagium mordax. The sequence continues at coordinate 44,452,183 of OY796659.1, read as the reverse complement.
CCAATTGGAAAACAATGTAAAATCCGAGAATAGGCACAAGGTGTTGGCCTGTTAGCTTCTGTATGTCCTGCGGTGAATTGCGAATGGATGTACGCAAAGGATTTTGAGCATGCAAAATACCTTGCCCTTTTAGATGACGAATAAAAATTCGCAGAGATCTTTGTAAGGACCTTAGTTGGTGGAAGGAAAACATTATTGGAAACAGTTGCTCAAAAAAATTTTTCAAGGCCCTATGCAATCTGAAAACGCCTAGTCCGATGTATTCGACTAAGTGGGATCCATCAATTGTTATTATTTATTTGGCCTTGTTTTCAAATGAAAAGATTTTAATGGAATAGTTAACTAAGGTAACCGATCCTGGGGTACAAATTCTTAGTCTTATTAACAAAGACAACCAATGGTGTTGAAAACAGAATATCGAATCGCATAAAGACGGGTCATCGGGTCTTTATAAATTACAGCCTGTACTGATGTTGCCTACATTTGTGAATAAGGAAGTTTGTGAAGCAACTTCGATTATTATTTAAGCGGGACAATTATTAACAACAGAGATCAGAATCTACGACTGTTGTTTTTTACTACTAAAAAGCCATTTCATCCTGCAACTGCTCAATGGATTCAAGCCACTTTTGGAGAAAATGGAATTAATTTTGAGTTGTTTATAATGCACAACATGCCTCAACTTCAGCTGCAGCTCGTAGAGGAATTAGTACACATGTTATTAGTAGCACAGCAGGTTGGCCAAGGTAATCAAATTGTTTTGCTGCCTTTTATGATACCTTGGTATCAAAACAATGAGATTGCCAAAGCTATTTTTAATTATTAAATTGTAATTGTATTTCTAGCAGTTACTTTTATGGGACCTAGTTAAGATGTGGTTGTGTTGTATAGAAAGAATACTGTTATCTAGATAATTTTATAAAACAAAGGTATACAAATTGTCTTATTTAGATTAAACAGTTATAAATATATCTGTTATCTACTTGAATTGTCGCAACCTCTAAACATCTACATAATGATTTGAAGACAAGGTGCAAATATAATCAAAAGATCAAACGAACTTACCTTAAGTGAAGTTCGATCTTGATTATATGTAGCACCTTGCATGAAGATCAGTCGTCCCACCTCTCCCAATGGTATTGCAATATGCTTGCAATTATCCCAAAGAAAGTTACGACAATTAGCTTTAAAGAAATGACGTTATTGGACCGACTACGGTACTCATAGTAAAGGTGACCGGTAAGATACTTTATTGTTATAGCTTTAAATTGTGTGGCGCGTTCTAACACCGAACCCGGTACTACATAACGATCTTCATGCAAGGTGTTACATATAATGGAGATCGAACTTCACTTAGGTAAGTTCGTTTGATATTTTGATTATTAATCATTTCCACCATTCTAACCAACTGAGATCGAAAGGGTGGAAGAAAAAAAAATTATCATTACCCAATTATTCTCTTGCTTTCCCTTAGAATTTAAGGAAGAAATATTATATATTTTTCAAATCTTTCATTATGGTATTTCTATAGTTTAATAGGCGTACAGAATTCAATTAAAATAAAAACCAAGGAGAGTTTGATTGTTCCACATGCTAAATGGAATGAATGGCAAGTTGTTGGTTTAGTTACAATTTTAAGAATACCGCGAATTTTACTTGCTGCATTATTTATGTCCATTACTTGAACCTACTGACATCTGACAAATATCCCGCAGTGGTATAAAAAATTTAAATGCATTTAAGTCAGCCCGTGTTTACGGACGTCACGTATAGAGAAATGCACGCGAAGTCAGAAAAATTGTAAAACACAGTTGTTCAATATTTATGGGACAAATTGATCGCATACCAATATCTGACATTATTCACGTTTCCAGAAGAGTTAAACCACACCAGTTAGCATAAATTTAATCCGAATTATAAAGGATTTTATTAACTGTTTATTGAAATAACTATGAAGTTAATGTATTAAGCGTGTTTAACATAAAAAATAGATCTAATTTTAGATGCTTACAGCACATTACGCAAAAGTTTGTAGTATTTTAAACTTGGAAAATTAAGTCACCTTATTCTTTTGAAACCTCTCACCGGCCTCTTTGCTATGAAGCTTTATGCACAGTGCGCATTAATACAGCATCAAGCAACGCACCTGAAGTGCACGGATCATGATAGCTCAAACTTCAGGAGATGATAGAAATACTACTTCAAATAAGTAGAAAAGTTTCTGTGAATTTACATCCTTAGGTGATTACTAACAAAGGGATGTTAAAGTTTTGTGAAAAACAAACGATTTTTTTAATAATTCGGACACTATAAAAACTATTAATTAAACATTTTAGGGGCTGCTTAGCTTTTAAGCTCTATTTTTATATGAAATCTTGCGTATATGTATATCTAATGTATATCTTTCGACAATGCCATGTTACGTCCAGTTTTGTATAGGTGATTTTGAGATTTTAGGAATCTGTGTTCAATTTGCTGGAAGAAATATCCTTGAATTTCTTTCATGAAATTCTTAGTTTTTGAATACAATAGCTGCTTCTTCGTGGAAAACAAATTTAAATTAATCTCATCATGCCAGGCGTTCTTGGCATACCCTCTAAAGTACTATTGGAATTTTTTTATTTATTTCTCTTTATCATTTCCTGAATTTAAAGAGTAAATTTTGGACCACTAAGCACATAAAAAGTTTATTTTACTCTAAAGAATATAACGTTAAAAAATCAGTTGGTGTTAATTAAATATTGTTGTATTTTTAAGATTTTTTTTAAGATTTAAGATTTTAAATTATTTATTTAGTGCTTATGAAAATTTACACGTTTCTGTCTTGCTATTATAGACAACAAGCTCAAACTCGCACTTCTGCTACTGCTGGTTATGTACAGAAGCCTATGCTTTGATTTTCATATTTCCTATATTTCACTATAATATTTAAATTTGACGATTAAATACTACAAAGGTTGATTTCCTCATTTTTTTTGGCAAAAGCTTTTGTCATTGAAATTAAAAACGAAAAATACAATGGCGCAAATAGATATTTATTGTACTAGTTAGTGTGTAATTATGCACATTCGTCACGCAAGAAGAAATCATTTTCTTAAATATCTAATGTGCAATTACACACGTGTACTATATACAACACAACATTTTATCTAACACCTTCTTTTAATGAAATTTTATTTGACAAATTAATTTTTATTTTAGTAAAATCATTGTAATTGGGAAGATCATGAAATGATTGCTATGGTTTTTATTGTTATAGCTTGATACATCCTCTCACCAGTGACTTTTTGAATATTTTGACATCAATTTGTAATAAATACATCACATTCCATAGGTAAAATCACCATAGTAATAGCAATATTACATGCATGGCTTTGGATAAATGTATTTTTCTGCTAATTTGAAGAAAATCATACATATAAAGTTTTTTACATTAATTAAATTATAATAATTAAAGTAACTCGGTGTCTTCCCTATATAACATACTCGATTGTGCTTTAGTTCAATAATATAATATATGTATTATGATTTTATTTTTCTTTTATATTATTAGTCATCAAAACTTCCTGGATTATTAGCGATTAAAATATGCGGATACGTTGATGGTTAATCAAACACTAACTGGATTTGCATATGCAAAAATATACAATAACTTGCGGAAATGAAAATCCATAAATGTAATTACAATTACGTATATATAATACACAGGATGTCCGTTCGTTTTTACTTTCGATATGTTTAAAAAGGTAATTAAATATACAAGCGCTTATTAAAAATGCTAAAAATTTTAAATATTATCATCTATCAGAAGTTAATTCAAATAAGCTATTATCAATTATAGACAGACAGAATAGGTCTTAGATAAGTAGATTTGAATTTGTTTCTGATTCATGTCTGCATCAAAAATACCTAAATATCAAATCTTATGATTAATTTTTCAGTCAAATTTAATACATGCACTTTTTAATAAAAATGATATATTATTGAGTTTTGTTTCCTTTCTATTAGGTAATTCAAAACTCTTGTACAAATTTTAGGAGGTATAATACTTTATTATTATTTTTAAATATATTTTTCCAATATGACGAGTAGATAAATATATTTTTTCACTTTATTAATTTCATTTAAAATGCCTTGAATCTTATATTACATATCTTCATGTGTGGCGTGGGATGTCCATATATACAGAGGTGATATTTGATCTTCCATATTATAGATTAAAAGTAATTTCCTTACAACCTAAAAGTGTCAATACAATCGTTACGTGTGTTGCACAATATATGCTTTGGGAAACATTGTGATACCAGAAGTGGCATTTTACTAGAAAAGGTTTTCGTTTTAAGCCAATAGTTATAAATTTTCTTGCGCCTAAAACTTATGAAGAAATATAGACTACCTGAGCTGCATTTTGTAATAAAATAAATGATAAATCCTACCCATTTATCTGTTTAAACGATAACTATTACTTATTTAAACTTATTTGCCTGCAATGACATAATTAAATTGTGAAGGATATAATTATCTTTAAATGTATTCGCTATTTTTTAAGTTTATGTTTAACGTCAAAAATAATATCTTAAAGAAATGGACTACCGCATACTCGTTATTTTTCATTAATAGCCGCATAACAAATGACATAAACAAAACTGTTTTCTCGTCCCTATAATAATATGGTAGTATGCAGCTTTACGTATTTATTAAGTGCAGCATATCATGGTAAAGAGTCAGTTTTATGATAATTTTACGATTTTATATTTTAATTAATTAAACCTTAATATCTTGTGTGTTACCTCATTAATATAAAATTCATATAATACTGTATGTCATTTTACTTTTATAAAAATTATTGAACATTTTGCCTTAAAAAATATTAGGTAACCGTAAATTTCCGGGATAATTTTATTACCTAGTTGTGGTTAAATGTAGATAATAGTTTTCGAAACCTTAATATTTTGTTATTTTTAAAAACAATGAAACTTTAGATATTTTGAAATGTTTGTGAAATAAAATGAAGCTTAATCTGATTTTTTAGTTAGAAAATAAAGAAAATTTGATCACCAAATCAAACAACATCGGGATATGACTTAAATGATGATGACTTTTAGATACCGACAAATCGACTTTGTATTAAAATAACATTGTAGGTACTGGATACAGTAGAATTAGACGATGACGTATGTACATGTTCAATTTTATCATAAGGTAGATGTTGAAAATACCTATTCTGGTCAATGAAATTTATTTTTATTGTTTTTGGAAGAAGCTAATTCCTTCTCAAACAATCCTGCTTCTAAATGAATAAAATCCTGATAATGGCAGGTGGATAAAAAGAAAAAGGAGTATATTAAATATCTAAGTAGGTATACATACATTTCCCAATCTACCTCCTATAAACTGTTCCCTATGGGTCTCTTTAAAATACAAATTTTACACATTTGTAAATTTCGATTATTTAAAAACGTAGTACTAATTGTTATTGTTCAGAGGGATTCTATTAGTCGAATGATTCTGCATTTTGACTATTGAACACGACCGACATAAATTCGACAAATATTTAACTTCCTAATTTTGTGCGCCAGAATGACATTTATGTTTTTCTTTTTAAATCGAATATAATAACTGTAAAATACGTTTCTTCAAAAAAATTGTCCAATACTTATTTTATAACTTTTGATGTTAACATGTAAAAATATGAGCTCATGTCTTATACAAAATTATATATTATTCCTACCTTTTACAAACATTTTTGAAAACATTGTTTTTATGTATAAGAAAATACAGATGCCTTATTTTTTAAATCGACTCTTGCTCGCTTTGTAATGATTTTGTCATTTTATACATTACAGACAACTAAACTTGCCTTTAGTTTACTTAACACATAACTAATTGAGTTATGAGGCAATACGTATTATACATATCTAAGCAGTTTAAATTTAAATCATTTGTTACGTAATGGCTTAATCAAGTAGGTTTTGATAGATTAATTGCAATAAATAAGACAATAATTAGCTACGTTTTTACTATTCGTGGCATTCTCAAAATGTAGGATTTATTGGGTCAAATACAAGTATACGTATAATATTGATAACTTGAGTTAAAAGTAAAAAAAAAAAATAATGAAATCGGAAATGTATGATCACTTTAGTAATTAATTTACCGCATAATAGTTAAATAAAAATTGGAAAAAGAGGAAGCAAATTAGAAACTCGATTCGTCATATTCCTTACATATATTTTTCTTTATTACCTATACATATATCTTTAAAAAAAATCAGTTTTTATCTCTATTAGAAATTGAAACATTCATGTTTTCTGATTTACAGTTATAATAATAATATTGCGAAGGGAATCCATATGTGAGTAATATGATAAGTAAAGGGAACTTAAATAAAGGTTCCGAAACCGGTAGCTTGTTAAAAAGGAGTTATGAAATTTAAGACTTATTTTACACCTTCCCTTTACTTATAATAATAATAATAATACGAAAAATAACAGTAAAATGGTTTTGGATTTTTCCATCTACTTAGGGTACACGACTATGGAATCCACAGATACTAGCATTGCGGTATCTGGAGAGTGGTAGACAATTCGTTAGCGCTTTTCTCAAGATGTGTCGGGAGACTGTCCAATATCAGGATATACCTATTATAAAAATAATAATATAGGAACTATTAACTGGTGTGAGTCAATGCGGCTTTACTTGTCTTAAATGTTAACGATGTGATCTTTACTTACTTTATCCATTAATTTTTGTCGCATTTGTTCGAATTAGTTTATTTTGGTTTTATTTGAAATATTTTGCAAATAAAAATATAAATTTTTCGTAGAAATTAATATTTGTTTGAAATATATCCTTAGATATTGTTTAAATGTTATTTGTGGCATTTCATAAATTATTAGTCTTTTTTTTTGGGGATCTATTACCACATTCCTTGAGATTCCTATCCAAAAAAATTCGATTTATCTAAAAAATATTCAAATTAACCAGTTTAAAACTGGGAAATAACCTCTACGCCTTTGGCGTAGAGGTTAAGAAAGTTTTAAACTGGTTAATTTGAATATTTTTTAGATACATCTAATTTTTTTGGATAGGAATCTCAAGGAATGTGGTAATAAATCCCAAAAAAGAAAAAGAAGAGAAATAAAATATATCCTTATTTATATTGTTTCAAAAACTCAAATTCAAACTTTGTTAAAACAGTATGCGAGCTACAAGACAGAACAAATTAGGAAAACTAAATGTGTACAATAAAAACACAACGTTTAACCATACATGTTAGAAAAGAAGACAAATGGACAGCAATATTTAAAATCATTAGTATTAGTATTAAATAAGAACTACTATACAATGCATTTCAATGAAAACTATCCACTCTAAATAAAATTGGATATATTGATTTTTGCAAGAAACAGAAACACACGTCAAAAATAAATAATAGGTAGATACACTTTCTTATGCATATACCTAGGATTAGCTGCCACACCTTACTCCCTAGAGTCACCCTACAATTCTTTTAAATGAAACCCTATATTTTAGTCGTTAATTTTTGTGTTCCTCATATTAATTTATTTTTTACTTTATAATGCCTATTATTCACGAATAATAATTAAAAAAAATTTAATAATCTACAAAACTGGATTTTACTATAAGGTTTTCCTGTTTATTTTAAATACAACGACAAAATCAAAATACAAATTTACTACTTAATAAATACGAATTCCAGCCATCTTGGCGTATTTACATTGTTAAATAATAATTAACATCAACAATGCACTCTACTTAACTGCAGTGCATGCGAATATGCAGATCTGTCTGTGTTGTGGGCGATTGCTTTTTTCTCCGCTTATCATGTCTTATAGTTACCCTTATAGGTATTTTATATAACATAAAAAAGTACACTTTACATGTACAACCTACTGACCTACTGCTTAATTATTTGAAATATTATTGAATCAATAAGCGATAAGACTAGTTTCATAAATGTTTAGAAACTTTCCAGTCTTTTACATGGCAAGTGTATACAGCATGCTGCAAATTTATGGGTATTTGTACTGTACATGTTGTCGCAATTACAATTTTATTTCACGTTTGTCTAAGAGATAGAGGTAAAGTTCAATTTTTTAAATTGCAAAATGGCTATAACAGTAGGTGTTTTTTGAAAGAGACATTTTGGGACAATAATTATTGTAAATCTTAATATTGGATGCTTTTAAATTTGAAAAAACTTTCTATAATTAATTTCTCAAATACGAATTACGAATCATGTTTGGAAGTAGAATAGTCAAAAGACTACCTCTTTTGCCTTTAAAAAAAGTATGTAATCTTGACCCTATATAATTTAGTGATGAGAGTAGATAAAAATTCTTATAATGATCATAAATATATCGATTTTACATCGTTCAAATTTGCTATTTCAGGTTTTTAGTTATAGGAACTTACAAGAGATCCATTCATTTGCCTCACACTGTGTAAAAATAATTTTAAAAGTCATGAAACAGACGATAATTAATGGGTGTTTTACAATAAGAGACCTCTCTAGCTTAAAATTTCAGATACATCCTAAAAAATTTATGTATTCATAATCAAAAGATTTAGCGAATGACTAGGTATCTTTATAAACAAATTTATAATTAGCCTAGCTGTTTTCCATACAGATTATTTTAAACTGTTTCTTACATAAAAAATCTGGTGGATATTTTGATATAAAACTCTACAAGTATTAAATATTGTATTTGATACATTGAAAATTATACACACGTGATAATGGATATTTCTTAAACAGTTTTATTTCATTACAGATATCGAGAACAGACGGTTAAAAAGAAACAATTGTAATAGTCAGATTTTATTAAAAAATCTTCATAAACTAAATGTGAATTTTTATACAAAATGATAATTTTTTGGAATTCAATTCAATATAACTAATACAATTAAACAACCTACCATAATATATTATTAGTGAATTAAAACTACACTGATTTACAGTAATTAATAACATTAAGTATTGAATTATATAATGAGTTGATTGTATTTTCTATACGAATTAAAACTGAACTAATTTAAAACTAAAAAAATGCAAATTTTGTTGAATTTTAGAATTTAGTTAATCTGATTCTATAATTTTGCTCAAATTTATATTTGAATAATTGGCAAATTATCCAATAATTTATATTAGAATTAACATTCTACAAGTAATTTAATTTTCTCACCAACAAAATTTATTTTTTTAATGTAATAGACCATAGGCATCAAACTAAATACAAATTATATTCTACTAAAATATAACAAAAAAGGAATCAAAATAACATTTGCAAAAAAATTTTACTGACATTTTTAGTTCCCGAAATAAAGAGAAAAAAAATCGTACACTGTATAAGTAATATATAAATGTATGGCTAATCTTATATTAATAAAAACAAAAATAATATCATATATTTGCGTCTCCCGATCTGTAGGATGTCAATATAGGTATGTATGTAACTTTAATTTTTTTATATTTAACGTTGGAAGTACCTATAGAAGAAAAATTTTCTTAAAATCTAAAAGATGTTAACACGATTGATCAAAAAATATAAAATTATTTAGAAATTGCAAGAGAAACTGAAGTTCTCCCGATCATTTTTTCAATCAAAAGGCACTACAATTAAAAACTATTGAAATTAACAAAAGTTAGTTGAAGTGATTAAAAGCACATTCTTCGATGTTCTCAAAATATTTTTTTTAACCCATTTCGTTGCTAGAATTTTTTTTTAAATAACAACCCTACTGTTTTTGTCAAATCTTTAAATATCACATTTTGCGGTGGATGACATAATGTATCTGTAGGTATCTATAAAATTACATTAATTTTTTTTTTTTAAATTACAAACGTAAGCAACAAAATTGTTATTCTAAACATAACAATTTTCAGAGAAAAATAAGAAGTATTAGAATAACTTAATTAGTAATGATAATTTAGTTGAATTAAAATTAAAACATTATTACGATGTTGTTTTAAATATATTTTTTAAATTATAATAATTAAAGCATCTTACAATTTTTATAGGTTAAATATTATTCTCTTAGCTCAAGGTCTAAAGAAATGAGCTGATACCAGAGATATTATAAAACAGTCAATCGTTAATTTTATTTAAAATTACAAGTATTATCGGAAAAATATTGAAGCAATGATTATGTTTTTTCAATAAAAAATTTGTCCGAGAAATACTTGATGAAAACTAAAAAAATTGTTCCAGTAATATTAAATAATTTAAATTATTCACATGGTGCATTCTTTAAGAGTTAGCATCTTACTGTGAATAAGTGTAATACACTGTATAATATATAAATAAGTATTTAAGGGCCAAGTGACATAAATGAAACTTGAGATAATAATTAATATCGTACATTTCCTGCAAGCTCGCCGCACTAGTTAACAAAAAGAACATAGGAAAATCAATTTTTCACACACAACACATATAATTAAGCGAAACGTTTCAAAGCGGTATAATTAACTGATAATTAGTCGAGTATTACACTAATGCACTTCACGACGCAAATGGTTTACTTTAAACTCATTTTCAGTCACCAAACCGTCTTCTAGCAGGAAAACCGCTCGGTTACTGACTGCAGCCAGCGCCCGTTGTCTGAGTGACCACACGAGCAGGCAGCGGTTACTGCACTTCTGGTGCACTTTTAGTGTATTTTTGCAGCAGTTCACGTTGCGATCAGAGTGGCAAGGATGGCGATTTGCTACTAGTGTACTTACTTTGTTGTAGACTAAGACGGTGAAAATGACATTTGGTAGGATGCACATTATTGCACATCGGGAATGGAAATAGGACTAAATACTACTTAAAGGTTAATTAAAGCATGCGTAAAGAGTAAAATGTTTAATGAAAATATGCAAGAGTCTTTAAGTTCTCGAGGTTTCTATATTATTACCTGAAGTAAATATAACATAAATGTTACCGTTATAATCCTCTTTTTTTTCTGTAGTACTATAGGCAATATTAGCGATTTAGTCAAATAAATGGAATATTAAAAATTCCATGAAAACAAATATATAACTATTTTAATGAATCCGTTACAAGAAAGTGATGGATAATTGATAGAAACATACGCTTCTCTTACAGGTTTTTTTTTCTTTACAACAATTAATATAATTTCAGTTAATAATAATAATAATAAACCAATAAACATATATTAAGACTTATGTATACGGAATTATTACGAGAACATGCACATGCACATCTATAATTTCTATGTACTAAAAGATATATACCTACTTAATACAAAACAAAATCCGTTGCACGTCATCACGCACAAAATCCATATTTTGTTAGTCAGCGTCTTACAGCTGCTGCAAGACATTTTTTTTCGTACATGTAAATTTCAAAAACTACACACCATGTTTACTAAATTCAAGAGGTCTTTCAATAATGTACGACTCAGCTCTCCTTCCCCATTCAAATTTTAGGGGTTGTTCACCCCACTGCTCGAGGGTTGAAGTGCTGATGTTTTTTTGCCAATAGCCATACAGCCAGACATAATATAAAAAAATGCGAGACTAATCTAAAACAAAAAACAAAGAAAACGAAATACGAGGGAAGTTAACAGGGACGAAGTGGTGATGTTGAAACCTAGGAAACCAGATTTCCCCCTTCAAAATAAAATGGTCCTATCCGAGCGTTTATTTACATCTACGCTGTTGTCACCCAAAACTCACATGGTAAGTACTCGTTGGGCTACCTTTTATGTTTTCTTTTCTCAAATCACAAAGATGGCTCCCAGAAAGTCCTAGAATTTGTTATTAGGTGGTCTAACAGAGAAACGAGGCCCCAGTTTATTGTGAAGTCCGAGCTATATCTAGAAAATCGACAATTACCTCTCCATCTAAGCCCGAAGCAAATAACAGATAAATTATCTTTAGGTTATTCGATTTTCATAACGCAGTAAATGCGTATCAACTTATTTATCCACTTGGTAAACATGAAGGAATATTATCTATTATTGGGCGTAAACATTTCATTAATACGCACTTTGTTACAATTTATTCTAAATCTTCTGCCGAGTAGAAATATAGTAATCTTTTTCCAAAGGAATATTTACATTTAGTCCCAATGGTTTTAACAATTTATGACGGAGGCGCCGGTACCGCCAAAATGTATTTGTTAAATTTACTTCACATTAGTTTTACATTTTTTCATTTCTTTAAAATTACAATATATATATTTTTCGTATGAATTCATATAGAAGGCATGTTTACTACATACAGTACGATATGAAAAAGTGGTTCGTTGAAGTGGAAAGTTATTGACATGTTTAATTTTTTTCTGTTTCAGGATGTAACAAAATAGAACGTTTATTATCATGAAGGGAATAATATTTGATATTGAAAAAAAAAAATACAGTGTGTCCCTAGCCAGTGATGAGTTACGTGTTTAGTTTATTCATTGAACTATTTTAACTTAATTATCTAAATATTATCGTTTTTCCTATTTTTAAAACGAGCGAAATATTGAAGTAATTGACCCATCCGAGAATATTTATTTTGCAAACCTGGGAAGATTTATTGAATTTGCATCTTTTCAACTCAGGGGTATAACATTGGTAGTTCAACAACACAATAAAAAAATAGTCATTTGAAACCAAGCAAAATAAAATACTCAATAATCCATCTTATTCGACTTTTGTTATATTAATATACAAATTCTCATTTACACATAAGATTTAACGTACGAATCAAACTTCCTTTCTTAAATTAAAAACAGGTAAAAATTCGCCTCTTTATGTGTGAAAACACCTGGTATAAAGAGTGCTAAATCCTTTTGGAAAATCAGATACACAACCAACTCTTAAGTATACTAGGATTATGTCCATTTTCACGAAATATTCAGCGGGGTCGAGAATCGGACACGAAGCCATCGCATTGAAAATGAACATAAATTAATCCCTTTTTATTTATAAATTAAGGCGATCTGCACTGCTTGGAACATCCCAATTGAATGTGAGATATCTGTGTGTATATAATAATAATTATTATTATTATTATATTTATTTACCAGTATAATACATACCAGTCAATATAACAATAGAATAAAATCAATAAATAAATAAATTGGCTGCTAGCAATAAAATATATTAATAATAAGTTAACAATAATAAATAATGAGGTACCTACCTAAAATATAGCTATCAAATAATAAATATTACAGTAATAAATGACATCTAAGTAACAACTCCATAGAAATAAACTTTCATATACAGATGATTCGGCAAAAAATTCTGTGGCACTAATAACAGGTTAATTCCACCTATTTTTAGATGTGATCTTTCTAAGTGCAGGAGAATCCGGGAATAAAATTACGATGAGTAAAACTGAAAACCATATCCAGCCTTAACTAATTAGTAATTATATGTGTACGTTGGGGGAAATTCTATAAAAAGACACGAGAGACGTAAGTATGAAGTGCGTAAGATAATGGTGTGAAAACATTTGGATATATCTATTAATGAGAAATGATTTTCCTTAACAATGAGCAAATAGCTTAATTGGTTTAGGTTATTGAGCCTCATGTCACTGACCATAATTTTGGCACAAAATTTTATTATTAACAATATCATGAATCATGGATATACTTCTTACGATTGAATTATTGTATTTATTGTACAGTTGATGCACGTTCAATAGGATTCTCTTAGCTGCGTTTTTAAATAATTTTTGTAAGAGTGTGTGGTATTTGTTTCACACCAGTTGCTCATGTAAAAATATGGATACATCGTCTCCCGATGATGCCAACTATGTACACTATTTGTCTGTTGGGTCACTTTCTCAAAAACCATTTTTCAGGTAAAACAAGTTATTTTAACTTTTTTATTTATCTAGCAGCTAACATTTACCTACAATTCAAATTTCAATGCGATTGGGCTTGCACGTTGAACATTTTGGACCTAAACTTAACTGAATAATGTAAACATTTATTTATAACCGATATTTACGGTTTTAAAAACACTACCAAGTACAGGGATAGATAAATAACCACCCCCTACAGAGTTTAGTTAAAGAAATTCAGAAAAATTTTATAATAGGAGTTGCAATATTTTTCTTGAGTATTAATAATCTGCCAATAAAACAAACAAAATGACAATTCAAAATGGCAAATTCTATAAACTTTGTTTTTTTATGTGTGTAAAAATATGATATTGTCTATCTTAGTAACTCAAGGGTTAAAAATGAAACAATCTTCGTCATGTCACATTTTATTCACATAATAGTCTAAACATAGACGATATATATTTTTGAAATCAGGAAATTGTAAGGATTACGAAAATATACCTAATAATAGGTAGGTATATAGGATGTTTTACATAACTTTTAAGTTTATAGAATTTTGCCATTTTGCGATTGTCATTTATTTTATTGGCAGATTATTAAAACTCAGGAAAGATACTACAAATTTTGTATATAAAATTTGTCTGTATTTCTTCAAATGAGCTCTGTGGGTAATTATATACTTACAAACGGTACATTGTTGAGCCTGATATATCAACATGTCGCTGTTGACACCGCTCTTTAGAGCCAAAATAGATGAGTAAATTGTATCGCATTTTTTATCTTTTTCAAACAGTACTCAAGGCATTCCTATGCATGCACCGTTATATGAGCCCAGCGTTGTTGTTTTATCGTTGGTGTATGATATTAAATTTTGCCCGTTAGTTGCAGCGTACGTGAAAGAAGTATACGATATATACACGAAGATGGGAACAGCACGTTGTGGAGACCACCTTAAAATTTACGGTTTCCTAAGACCATATTTAACCAAATGGTGATGGTATACACCTCGATACGTTGTTGAGCCCGAACCCGGTATTTTGGGCTTCACAATGACCGTTTATATATTGTACAGGCTCAACAATGTCTGTTTAAAACTCTATACATATACTTACGTATGTATTTACTTTGTGAATTTATAACTTGGAAAATAAAATTTTAAGTAAGTAAGTAAGTGTCTGCGTTATTTCAAATGATCATATACTTAATCCTCCTTACTGGCAGCATCGGCTTTGAATTTGGTTGAATATATTTTGTGTTTTTTTATACGAAGAATGTGAAGTGTTTTTGTGTTTCATAATAAGATAACTAATCAAGGCATACTTCACGGCTAATTCAAGATGAGTCTTAGAACAACAACAATCTGGTTTTGCAATGCCCACGCAATATCATAAGACATCATTGAAAATTTGTGGGAAGGAATGGAACGTCGATTCGTATATTAAGGTTCTCTAATATATAATTGCTCATAGACAAAATCAGTGGAGTACAGGTAAACTTTGACTGATAAGTTGAATCGAAATTTGATTTCTTTAATGCCACATCGTTATGGAAAAATGATAAACAATAATAATCGATTAATTAGACAGTTATACGTAAAAAAAAATAAATGTCATGTCCGGCAGATTAAATCACCTTAGGTATATGTATTTTTATGCGCTGACTTCGAGCCTGACGTCAAATTGCTCCATTAGTTACTTCTAACTTTAAAAACAAATTAAAATTTAACTGTTTATGGAGGTATCATTTTCCATCTTATACAAAATCACCGAGAGCATGATAATCGTATTAATTTTGTGCTGCTGAAACCGAAGACTGATGTTTCAAATACTTTATAACGCCAATTTTTTTTTCTAACCTTAAGAAATAGCTTTGTTCTACGCTTTTTAATACATAAGATAATGACTGGCATAGATGATTGTTTCTAATCATGGCTAAGTTGATGACAAAATGACAATTTTTACTGAAAATTCTAAGAGAACAGAGAACCGTGAATACTACAAAAAGTTGTAACTTTAACCCCTACAATACCGACTAGAAAAAGGATAATTTATTTGTACATAATTTGATATAAAAAAATACAGTGTTCTATTTGACCTAAAAAAGTTGATAAGGTTTGAATTTGGCAAAATGTAACGTAAAAAATAGATCATTTGGTATACTATTATGGAACTTATTTTCATTGTAGAACGTAGCTTGCCTTTTGTTCTTTCTACATGCCAAAAAGCAAACCCATCAAATTTTTATAAACCGTCAAATATCTTCGAAACTGTTGGGTTTAGGTTTTCGACTCGAAAATCGAAAATATATAGAGTGTTCCATTTAAAATGGGCAAGTTATCGACATCCAAGGTAACCGGAAGTACCAAATGATTGTAATTATTTTTGTTCGAATGACCACATTGACTTAGTAATTCATAAAATTTGTTAGGTACCTACTTTTCCCTATATCGATCGATTCAGTTCAATTAAAGAATATTTGACTTAACCTAAATAAAGTTGTAAACAATATAAATTAAAATTACGAAAACAAATTCCTTTATCGTATGTAATATCATAAGTGCTTAAAATTTTATCGATAAATTTTTTTCGAGAGCGATATTGCCTAGTAATACAAGGTGGCGCAAAATGAAGTCCCCTATCAGAAGTCGCTATAATTTTGTTTTTAATTGACATATGTCAGATATGTGTTGTCAATTGAAAAATAGATACATGGGAAATTTATCATGAATCCAATATATACGCCTAGAGAACGTGCGGAAATTGCAAAAAATTTCTACCAAAAAAGTTCGTCGATTATCTTAGCTGCTCAGCGATGTGGCATATCCGCCGAGATCTTCAGATTTGACGGTGCCTGACTTCTTTCTCTGGGACAATCTCAAAGATCGAGTTTTTATGAATAAACCTGAAACTTTGGAAGCATTAAAAGCTAACATACGAGAGGAAATCGTCAACATACCACCTGAAATGTTGGAGAAAGTAATGAAAAAGGCCTTAAAAAGGGCTCACTATTGTGTCATAGCTAGGGGTGGTCATTTGGCTGATATTATTTTTAGCATGTAACAACAAATTTCCAAGATTTAAGTAAATATTTATGATTCACAAAATGAGAATTTCTTGAATAACCTAAATACTATAAGCAAACCATATCGGGGACTTCATTTTGCGCCACCTTGTATTAAGAGTATAAATTGGCCACTTTATTATCTAATCTAATTTTTGATAATAAAGTGACCAATTTACACGAGTAATATTACTGTTGGCAATATCGCTCGAGAAAAAATTTATAGGTAAAATTTTCAAGAACGAATGGTATTTGCGGAGAATATTTCACGAATAAATTATTTAAATACAAAAACATATCTTTAACGACGAAATGTCAAAGTAACGTATTAAGTGACAGTTGACATAAAGAATGATTTTATCGCGATAAAACTGTTTCAGGGATTTTATCGATATAATACTGCTGTCATTGGTCCAAATTTAAAAATTGTAGTAGTTTCATTGGTTAATAATTTCTGAGTGAAATAATCTAAATAAATAAAATACCTACATTTAATTTGCAAACAAATATTTTATAATGCATATTTGCCTGGAATCTATTATATGTAAAACCTTAAAGAAACGTGTGTTGCTCCAAAGTAATAATTCGACTGTTTTAATAGAATTAATTTGTGAGGAAATGTTTTTGACAGCCAATTTTAATAATTGTATTATTTATATCACTGAATGCTTCAAATTGTAATATGGACATCATTTATTTTAAATTCCCTCAAGACAATGTCGATAATACCTATAATATTATAATCTGGGTAAGTTGTCTATACTTTGATAGTGCCTGCCGGGTTAAACGGAAGCAGCGGCATCTAAATCATCTCCATAACTAGTACAAGAGTTATTAGATGATAATATGTGGTCTTCTGGTATTCCCACAGGTGCTGTCTGTTTTATCATGGGTGTTAAGTTATTTCTTTATAAGGTCACTATAGAATTGTTTAAATAAACGCATTATTTAAAAGTAGAATAATTATAAAACTACTATGGAAGTCCATAAATATATAGAAAACTGGTTTTAATGATCTTTTGCCAATACTGTTAAAATCATCACTTTTGCGTATTAAAATAAATATTATAATGTTAATAGAAATAGTTAAATAGTAAATTCTTTTATTTTCCGGTTTTTCAGTTATTGCAACTTAAATTCATTTATTAACTGATGATGGAATTCATACATCATACTTTCCGATAGGTGATGGACATAGGTGACCCGTCACAAAGTTGCGAGGTCTCAAATTGATAGATTGTATTTTCATTAAAATTAAATTATCTGCGTACTAATTTTCAGCTCTTTAGGTCGAAGAATAATTAACGGTACCTTAAAGTTGGAATAGGAGCCTTAATTTAGACTGTATTGTTACTAGTTTTACATTTTTAACAATACTAATTTCGAGATATACATGGCGCTTCCATAGCATATCGGTTCAGAGGTTAGCTTAAAACGTTGTGGAGTTAACATCATTGACCGCACGAATGTAACAATTTTAACCACACTGACAATCTGAACCCTGAACCAATGCCACGGAAGCGCCACCTCTATTATATTTCGAAATCACATATTTTGGCGTTTCGCCACTTATAATTGTTTCACTCAGGGTATTGAAGTTAACAAAAAGTTCTTGAAGCCAGAACATTGGACTTTTGGTAGAAGAGTAAATAAATAACTATAAAAAAAACATTTTAAATTGTTAACATCATCATCAACTTGGCTTCCATAAAATCGAGATTTGATAGCTTTTTGCATAAAATGGACAATGTGTGGACATCATAGAATTATTATTAATTATTCTTTAACATCTCAAAAATCTTTATTTCCTACAGTCCGGCTTTTAGACGGGAAAAATAATTTATAGTATGCATCGAGTCATATTTTTAAATGGGTTGTCATATTTAATGCAGATCACTTTTGTAGAAATCAAAAGATATAATGTCAATTGAACCTGAACTAGTTCGGTACCGATCATTAATTTAATGGGATATTCGGATAATTTATTGGAATATTCGTTTGCATTATAAAAGTATATTCAATACATTAGATACTACTCATAGGTACATCACAAAACGCAGGTATAATAATTTATGACGTTCAGTTATAATATTATCATGTGGATAATAAGCTAATAATTATAAATGTATTCTGTTTGCCAACATCAATTACAAAAAAGATTTTAAATATTAATTTTACAATCTAAAAATAAAGTGCCAAAAGAAATTATTCTGAAGTGGCTCACCAATTAATATGGAAGATCCACGAGGCCTGGGTGGACGGACATAATTATTTGTTTATGTTTGTCAGGGCCACTGAAGTGATTCTTTAAATACATGACAATTTCGGTTAACCTACATAAATATTGAGGGTCATAGGTTCCTTAACACCGACGTTGCTATTAAGGAGACCCTGTCATGAACCATGTCCTATTCATAGTATGACAAACAGTTCCAAACATAATTTTCATTCATCTTAAATGTTCTGATAACATAGTTATAGGTATGTATGAAATAAAGATATCTTGAACAGAATAAAATTCAGTCATGAATATAGTTTCTATTTCAAATTTTGGGTCAATCTCTCATAGCTTATTTTGTTTGCTAAAACATGGGAAAATTTTTCCTTGCAAAAAATAAATTGGAAATTTCAACCAAATCAATACGCTGATCTCCACCTAAAACTAATTTTGTTAGTTATTACATTATTTTATAATCAAATCTAGATTTTGAAGCAGTGTTTCCATGTATATCAAAATTTTATCGAAAATAGGTATTGGTTGGTTGGCAATGTAACCTCTTTGAAACGTTATCTTGCTATTATGGAGATTTATTTTTATCTTATGTAAGCAAAAATTACCCAACTGAAATAATCACGAGCAACACGTCTGTGCTGCTAGCTATGGTTCTAAAGTTCATAACTGAAAGTGGCTTTAAAAGGCAAGTCGATCAAAGCAGCTTAAGGAATTCATTGTCCGTTTATTTTCTTCCCTAACTTTATGGTCAGATGAAATAGATATCTTTCTAATTTTGTGGTACTTAATTTATTCACGAAGACAAATAACATTTGCCCTTTATTACTTGATTTTTACCTATAATTTCCTACTAATTATGGTTTTAATTTTGTGAGATATAATAAGAAATAATGCCCGAAGTATATAATAATTAGTTTAATAAATAGGATTATAGGAAACAACTACTGGACGGGCAAAGGCCCCTACTCCCATTGAATTATACCTATAAATCCAAAATTGGTAGCCAAATTTGTTATTAACAAATATAAGTATAATTCAATGGGAGTAGGGTCCTTTGCTCGTCCATTAGTTGTTTCCTATAATCCTATTTATTAAGCATGTTTTAGTCCATCAGGGCTAGAGGTCGCCGCTCTTGGTGCTTGCTTGGCAAGCCGCTATCGGTCACAGAGACACCGTCGATGTCTTGACTGGTAGTAGCAACTGACCACCAGAGGGATGTACTTATCCCTCACTACTTATAATAATTAGTGTTAAAAATTAATAGAATAGAATGAATAGAATGTTTATTTACCAATTTGTGATACGTGTTTATGTATATTTGGCACGTCTAAGATAATATACTTAGGATTTAGTATTCATTACAATTTATATTAGAAATCATTGATGGCGGAAATCACGTCGACGTCATCTATACTGATTTTGCCAAGGCATTCGTTAGATGTGATCACTTCTTACTATTGAACAATGAACATTCTTGATGAAGTTGTGAAGTCTTTGTAACCTCTACGTGGCACCTTCACGAGGTACCATAAATTGGTACACATTTTACATCCAACTCATACTCAAACTACAGATATTCCCAAAGGATCCTTCATCCCTTTTCATAATATTTAATGACATTAATGTTCATTTTCTTCAATATGTAGATTACCCTAAACTCGCCATAAGAACAATTTATCACATATTGCCACTAAGTATGCCCTTTAACCGCAACAAAATCATTTTGTTTGATTACGCTTACAGTAGTAAAGTTCTGGTCAGGCCTTTACTACTTTAGGATTTCGGTACCTTCTTTGATTCAAAATTTGAGCACATTGATGAATGTGCATAAGAGAGTTTTGGTTCTATTGTTCGTAATTATAACGATAGGTATAATAATTTATTAACCCTTTCCAGCCCGGTGACGCCAAATGGCATATATTCATTTAAAGCTTAGTTAGAAATCTGTAATATCAAATAAATAACAAGTGGTTGAACTAAGTTGTCGCTTGGACATCACACATGGTCTACATACTGTTTTAGATATTTGGGTTCTCATTTTGGTTTTAATGGTTGTATAACCACGTTTGTGCATTTGGGCAGTTCTTTTTCGATTTTCTCTGCATAAAAGCAAGGTAAGTTTTAAATTTATTCATTTCAGAAAAATGTGTGTTACAGAGGGATATTATTAGATAATGTATATCCAGTTTTTTTATCAAAATGTACTAATATTATTTGGGTTGTGAGGTTTGAAACCAGTGACTCCAAATGGCGTCAGTGGGCAATAAAGCTAAAAAGAAACTCACTCCATTTGGCGTCAGTGGACAGTTTGGCATATTTATTTGGATCTGAAAAAATATTGCTCATGCTTTGGTACAGCAAAATGTAACGTTACGTCGAAGAGGAAGACCAAGCTGGGATGCTGGGTACTAGTGGAAGAGCCACCACGCAAGAGACCAGTGCACCCTAAGCCTGTCGATGATGTTATAGATACGATGGGTTTTGTCACTGGCCAGAGCATATAGAACCAAAACAACGGTGCAGAGAAATGTGTGAAATCTTACACAAGAATCGCATGTACAAAGTGCAAAATGCCTCTGTGTCTTACTAAGGACAAAAATTGCTTCACTAAATTTCATAATAAATAATTTGTATACCTAAGGTTCAATAAAAAAAGGAAGAACCAAACAAAAATTGTTTTTATTCCCTTCATAACTTAAAAAATTCTTTTTATATCTATAATCTAAGTGAATTTGTATTGATAACACTCTTGAAAGATTTTCCAAATAATTAATATACATGTTATAGTATTTATCCGTAAATTTGGTAATAAATAACAAATACAAGTGAAACTTTTTTCAAAAGAAACATTCTTGATATTTGCCCAATGACGCCATATGGACTCATCGTTTATTTTGCAAAAAAGAAAAAAAAGCATGCAAATTAAATGGATGCTGTTTCTTATAACTTATTTAGACCAAATAAATAAAAATTTTTCAAAATTAATTTGGGCTGGAAAAGAAACATTATTTATCACACATGTAAGATCGTGAGTTGAGTATACATCAGTCATGCGGAAGTGTAATATTTATTGAAAGGTTACTGAATAGTTCAATATTAAAAAAAAATTTATACAATACGAGAAATATACAATGAGTTTCTGATTCAGTCTCATTATTTGACGTACAAGACATTTGGTAGTGTTTATTTAATTGACTCATTATATGGAACTTTTTTATTCTTTTTCAATTTCTTCCCTTTTCTTTCTATTTTACGTAAAATTGTTACGAAATATATAGACTTATGTATAACTTATTAAATACTAATAACCTAATTGTCGTTGTTAATTATACTGTACTGTAAACTGTACTTGTAATCTATGTTATAGTTTCTGTCAGTTGTATATTTCGCCGTGGTAATAAATACAAATAAAAGTTATTAAAATGTTGAAAATAAGAGAAATTTTGATATGTTGGTGTGCAGCTATCGACATCAGGCACCAACCATGGGGTTAAGTCATTTAATTATATAATTGTTTAATCTTGTTTTTAATATCAGTTGCAAAAAGATATGTTGACGGCGGCTATATTTAACTGGATGTAAGAATGCCGTTTTATTGTTGGATAGCTTTTTCTGTGAGATAAAATTGTTTTTCAGTTTTTATAATTTAACTTGAACTGATTTAATGTTGAATTATTAACGCAATTTCATTTAATTCTGATCCATTTTTTGCTATTTCGCATTCTGGCGTGCCAAAATAAATACAGCAGTAATTTTTCAACGCGGACACTACAAAATAATTACGCATTTTAAGAGTTTGTATTCCGACAATAAAATGTTAAAGGCGAATACAGTTACATACTTATGAAGTTATAAAATTGTACAAAGTGGTTGCACCATTTTCAAAGCATTGTACTTAAATTTATATATATGTTCTACCATTTTAAG
Source organism: Rhagium mordax (assembly GCA_963680705.1). NCBI lineage: Eukaryota > Metazoa > Arthropoda > Insecta > Coleoptera > Cerambycidae > Rhagium > Rhagium mordax. Next base: position 44,429,147 of record OY796659.1, on the reverse strand, counting down.
TTGATAGTTTTCACTAAAATTTGTTTTTAAAACCATTCTAAATGGCTTTGAATATTGAAGACATAAATTTTGTTAAACACTGATAACATGAGAGAAGTAATTAATAATTAATATATCTCTATTTTCAAAAGAAATATTATATTGACAGATTCTTAAAAAATTATATAGGTTGATCGGGAAAAACTTTATGGATCAAATTTCATGTCCATGTCTTTGATTACTTACTTATTTTGTACGAACTAAGTTAACTACGACACATGACTTTTAATCCATAGGTAAGTGCAAACAATTCTTCTGATTAAGCATTTCAGTTCACCCAGTTATTACTTTATAAGTTATCATCATTCTAAATCTTCTTTGATCCAAAATTTTCTTTTAGGAATTGGAAATTATAAGTTTTCAATTATCTTGTACAATTTCACCTTTTACCTTCCATTGTTGAGTAGTTCATTTGTACGATCCTTACTTCCTTACTAGTTTATTTTCTCTATCTTACATAATTATACTACATTTTCTTTACAACTTTTGTCAATAATTTGAAAGAATTGTCGAGAACTTAAATGTAAGTCGATATACAAAATAAAAAAAATGTACGCAAGGGTTTCTAAGAAAAAAAAGTAAACGAATAAATAATAATTATTAAATATAAATGAATAAATGAATAGTGCCATATACCCTGAAAAAGAAACATGATGCAGCTACGGACACGTGTTTCGGAGTTATTGCTCGTCAGCGTAGCGTAGCTTGAATAATGAATCCGTATGAATAGGATCAGAAACAATAACTAATAACGGTAAGAAAGTAGCAGCACACAGTACTCAATTTGTACTTTCGTGCACCATGTGCCAATTTATGGCCTCAAATGATAACAGTCAGCACAGAGAGCTCTATGTGCACTGCTCAATTTCTACCTAGGCAAATATAAATAAAAGAGTGATGTTTTAGCCCCGTCAAACATCACTCTTTTATTTATATTTGCCTAGGTAGAAATTGAGCAGTGCACATAGAGCTCTCTGTGCTGACTGTTATCATTTGAGGCCATAAATTGGCACATGGTGCACGAAGGTACAAATTGAGTACTCTGTGCTGCTACTTTCTTACCGTTATTAGTTATTGTTTCTGATCCTATTCATACGGATTCATTAATAACTCCGAAACACGTGTCCGTAGCTGCATCATGTTTCTTTTTCAGGGTATATGGCACTATTCATTTATTCATTTATTTTTATTATTGAACCCTGCTAAACATCACTTTTGTATTATTAAATATATTGACAACATTTTGTGGACGGTTGAGTAACAAACCTAATCTTTCTTATCTTATAACTTACACTCTGTCGGCATGGTTTGAAACAGTTCGGTGTTCTTCACAATTAGATGTATATCATAAATTTTTTTCTTCCTTTCCTTTTTTGGGATTTATTACCACATTTCTTGAAATTCCTATCCAAAAAAGTTGATTTATCTAAACAATATTTAAATTAACCAGTTTGTCAGAGGAACAGTTAGAGGGTGTTCTTTGACAACTAATAGGAATTAAAATAATACAAAAATATTGCGCTGACATTTTGGAAACTAATATCTGTTTCCTTTTTCAAAGTTTAGGCTTATAGAATAATACTCATAAAATTCCTTTATTGGACGTCCAATGAAGGAGTTTTATGAGTATTATTCTATTTTTTCCACAATATGAAAATACAAATTTCCATAGATACTTACCATAGAAATGTTGAAAAATATACTAAATAATATTAATTTTATTGATTTCTTTTCTCAACATTGGTAACCAAGTTGAACAAAATTCTACCGAACAATTTGTACGCATTTATCTTTATTGAGTAAAATTATTGCAGATTCTTTGATTTTTCTTTTTTTGCTGTCTGCTTCTTTGGTCAAAATTTTTGCTGAATCCCATATTATCCTGTAATCGTTTTCCCAAGCATGGTCACAAATTTTAGATTTTTCTATATCACTTTTTCTAATATAACTTTTGTGCTCGCTCAATCGTAAATTAAGTGGTCTAGACGATTCACCCACATAATTTTTATTACACTCGCATGGGATATTGCTAACTGTTCCTCTAACATTACATCAAAGGCGTAGAGGTTAATTCCCAGTTTCAAACTGGTTAATTTGAATAGTTTTTAGATAAATCAACTTTTTTTGGATAGAAATTTCAAGAAATGTAGTAATAAATCCTAAAAAAGAAAAGGAAGAGAAAAAAGCCCTCTTAAATTAATGGCACAAGTTAGGATTGTCCCTAGATTCCTTAATGTTTATACTTCCTTATAGGATTCTGCAAATGGGTGTAAATAAATTCTCATTATTAATCTTATTATTTATTAATGATTTGTTTTTTATACAGATCACGTATCAATTTTTATTGCACCATGTATCTAAACGCAGTTTTTATTGAATATATTACATTAAATGATAATTTGCATAACATTACGAAAGCTTATAATGATTTTGCACTTTCTCGTCCAACCCCGTACTTGAAAAGTTGAAAAGTACCTGAAAAGAATTATGTAAAACTCGACAGTAATTATAAAGATTTTGTGGTACGATGAAATATATCAAAAATATTCTTCATAAGTAGGCAAACCAGTCTTGTAATTCAATTAATTTTTGTTATAAATCAATGGTTTACGTTACCACATCCATTATAACCCGATATCGAGGCTACCAAAATATATTCATTATATTTCATCATATATTGGGACCTGAAGATGTGGCTAATTCATAGAATATTATTCAAAGCGATTTTTATATCAGAACGATAGATATTAAGAGTCAAATTTTGTTACTTACTATAAAAATATCTCTATACGAGGTTTTTTAAAGAAAGCTAAGCAATCATATATATAGGTATTTGCCACATATTTGTTTTTTTTAATTATTAAAACAATGCTATAGAAAATTTCTAAAAATGCATGGTCCTCATCATCAGATTTCCCACCTGAATTCACAATTAATGGTTCACAAAATGCATTTCACGTTCCCCGCCACACAATTCATTGTGTAGATCATAATATTGTTTGCAAATATCGCACACCAATTCTGTTGTATTATATTAAATTATTGTTTTATTCCAGGAAACATGACACTTTACCTGTAGCAAGAAACTGGTACGAGATATTATCCATCACCACTATTGGAAGGGCAACATGGTTTGGTATCGGTTTTTTCAAACTCCATTTTAAAAAAGAATTTTGATGTAATGAAGTTTGTAATAAAGCATTATTTTGTAGTTTGTAATGAAGCATTTTGCACGAGACCATGCTTCTCTTCAACACTTTTTTCGTTAGCTATGTTGTGTATTTACCAGCTTTTCATATTAGTACGTTTTGTTTTGGTACACAAATTGACTCGAGTGTTGACTTGTGACTTCTTATACTTTTGCAAAAACAATGCGCTTGCTTACGAAACAATTAATACACTATTTCACTGAGCGTTTTAATTGCGTTTTTTCTTTCTCATTTTTCATGGTCAAAGTAACTTTTTAGGTGATTATACACTAAGTAAAAAACGTTAGAAAATAATGAGAGCAAGTTAAATAGGTAGGATACATATTTTGTAATGTATTTAGTTGAGTTTAATCTAATATAAATTTGCAAAGTTTAATATGAATGAAATTGTGAGGTTAACAAAAATGTATTCAATAGATCGAGGTTTTTAGGCAAACCAACAACAAAAATCCCATTACACAATTTACACAGTACGATAAATAGCATGTTGGTCAATCCTCTTGTCTTCTGATTAATGATTGATAAGCACTTATTTATAATGAAATAATGAAAATGCTACAGTAAATCAGGTCTTTTATTAATGTTGTTTACCCTAATGTTTCGCCACTGGCCAACAGGTTTTTAATATATTTTTATTGCTTTTTCATGAATTTTATTAGGTGAAATAAGGCACGCAGCAGGAGTTTAATTAGAGGGCATATTCTGAATTATTAGCACTTATGGCCTCTTATTTATTTATTTGCTGGTGCATTTATAATTTTTGATGGAGATCGTTATTTATTGGATTTTTTGTGTGTATTACCAGCTTGTATGAACTGCCTCCTATGGCAATAAAGATTAAAAATTATTATACTGCCAATATTAAATATTTTAAATTTATAAATTATGCAACCACAATGTTTTCTTTCGTTTATTTTTTTAACTAAGTTTAGAATAAATTATCTACTGTACCTCAGCTAAACAAATTTCTCTATTTAAATATTGAGGCTAGAATTTGTTAAAATTAAGTAGGTACTTTTGTCGAACCAAAATTGTAACAGTATTTTAAATTATTATTTATTTTTGAGCACTTGGAATTTTTGTTTTAAATCAGTACTCAAAAAAATACCTCCCTAAACAAAACGAGAATGAGCATTTTTTAAATTTAGTTAATGATGAATTTAAATAACAAAAACAATGCAGCATATATATTTTAAACTAAATTTTAAACGTGTAATTATATTCTACATACATTTTACAATCGAATGACATACTTTTGAAGCAATTTGAGTCTTGAGTAATTTGTTTCTCCACATCAAAAAAAGTTTGATTTGATTATTGCATATTAGATACATGTCCCACAGAAACAACTGACATGATACCTTACCAAAAGCTATGTTGCCAACTTTCCTATAATTATTAGAATTTATAACAAATTTTGATTACATTATAATGTTAAGTAAAAATAAATACCTTCTGTTTAAACAATTAGATAAATATAAAGTAATACATAATCACTACTAAATAATATTCGTTTACATGCTTAATTTTAGATAAATCAACAAGTGAACAACTGACACTTACCCGAAAATAGAAAAAAAAAGCATTTTCCCTCCACTAGTGCATTGGTCACCTACTGTTTATGTATGAAATTTTTATTTGTATGTCGGATATTTCAACTTAAAATTGGGTATCGTTGATTTTTTTTTAATTTATAAATCTAAATCAAAAGCAGATTTATTTTAAATAAATTACAGAGTTAAAAGGTAAAATTGCAATATGCATTTCTGTTTTTAATTAATTTTGAGATTACCTCAGAATAATATGATAGATTTTTTTCAAACATAAAATAAATGTAACTACAACCGCACTGATATCGATGTGTTAACCCAATAATAGCTAACACTCGATACATTCCGACTGGAAACAACCAATAATAATAATAATGATAAGTAAAAATGTTTCAAAATATTTTATTGTTTGTTACCAATTGTTTCAAAATATTTTATTCACATTTTTTTTGGAATCACAAATGGTTTTACAATTAAAAAAAATTATATGTGGAAATTAATCAAAAAAGAGGTTTGTACCAGATATCAATAATCACATATTTAAATATAATTTCTCATTAAAGACTCAACCTTTATACATAATTTGAACCAATTATATCTGAATCCTTTTATCAATACCTATTTCTAAAAAATTGTTTTTTTCTTGCTTTTTATTTGTAATCTCTTTTTTACTGTGTTTACGTCTTAATACTTAAATTTAAAACGTTCTGCAATATGTAGGCCATGAATAATTATTTGAACAAATTAGTAAAAATTTTTAAAGAAATATATTCATATCGGTTATGTCCTGATAATTTTAAGATACTTTACATTTGATAAATGAATTTCATAAGATTGTCTAAACTTCTATTACTTACTACTTCATTGGCATCAGCTAGAATTTGTTTTAATATGTATTGCTCTCTATAATCTCATTTAAAATTTGTGTAAAAAAAACTAATTATTAAACAGATATTCGTACCCTCTTATATGAAACATTATTTCCTTCTTCCATTCAAGTTATCTTTTCATCAGTTTTAAAAGCAATTACCTAAGTTGTTACCCAAACACTTGTAACTTAAGCACTGGTGATTAAAAATCTTTATCGAGTCAAAATACTATTTGCAGTTAATTTGCTCGCGAAGATTTATTGTCGTAACGAACTATCAACAACAAATATTTTGCACTTTATTACGGTATTCCGTTACTGATGAAATCAGTTGGGAAAATGATTTATATTTTGATGATATTAGTTCCTTCCTTTTAAAAAATAAGTACGGCCATAAATTATATGATTAAGTGTTGCTTGGGTTTATGAGCATTTAAAATAATCTTTGAGACTCGTAGCATTGTTTAACGTCATGAACGGACGCTGCTCGAAGATATTAGCATTAATCGATTTACACCGTTTATTGTTTTATTCATTAAAATAAACTGGTGCACAATTGAAGTGGATATTGGAAAAATATGGGCAATATTTGAACCCCAATATTTTTGGAATTAAATGATTAACCTTGATACGGCTTTTTGTGATCGTTAGCAAAGTTCAATGAACTTCGTTCGTCGTAAATAGATTTTTAAATTGTAGGGTGATTATCCAGGCCCTTCCATTTATGTTAAAGTTCATGGTTTTCCTAAATCCCTAAAAAAATATTGAGATTTCTTAAAATATGTTGAGCGTTGATTATCGAAGGAAAATTGTTATTGGTAATCGTATTAAAATACTGTAACTAAAATGTAAAAAAAATAATAAAGTAATAAAAAAATACTTTAAATTTGTTCTTATATACAGTAAAGACCGAGGAGGTTCGAACATGGGTATTAGTTTGCGCGATTTACTTGTGTCCGTTGTAGGCAAGCGGACACAATGGTGGGTGGGAATCGTGGATCTCCGCGCTGTAGTCGATGGCTCTCGCGTCTACTACTCGTATTCCTGGTTTGGATTCTTTTATAATAAATTATATTACACCTGCAACACTCGAGGTGCAGCGACAATTAATTTTAATTTTATGTTGTAGAATCACATTTTTGTTGCGAAAAAACAAACAATTGATATATTTAAATGTGTTTTGAGATTTTTTAAAATTACAATAATTAATCGTATCTAGGATGAATTATTGAAGTTAGAAAAATTTCGAAACGTAAATCAAATTTCTTTCAGACATGAGTTCTACATCCCAACACGGTTAAGGCTTCAACACAATGAAAAAAATAAGAGATGAGAAATAAGAAATAAAAAATATGGAATAGAATTAACATATAATGATATCCGAAAAGCAAGGAACAATTTGAACAGTTGAATTTTAAATCGAATAAGAAATATATTATCGCCCAGAGTATTGTGTATTTAAAACTTGGAATAATTATTTATCTTATTTCTTATTCCATTTTCTTATCTCTTATTTTTTCTTTCATGGTGTTTAAGCCTTTAATGAGATACTAACAACAGTGCTGACTGCTGGGCGAGCAGTGATCAAGTGGCCACAGCATCCTTCTCCTAAAGTACAAATTTCGAACTGAGGCGAGTTGTCGGCCACTCGTATATTCGTCCCAATCCCTGTCGTGTTCGAAGCATCCTGGACTTATCTGTATACAGGGTGAGTCATTAGTGTGGGAAAGCTCGATTGTACCTACAACGTTAATGTTACCGAAATGAACCATATGCCATTGCAAACGGGAGGCCAAAGCGCAGTTTATAAAATTATTTTGCCCTATACAGGGTTCACCATTTTTGCAGAGCCGCCTTTAACTTAATTTTTTTAAATGGAACCCCATGGACATATTTGAATTTGTCCTGTTTTTGGCTTTATATATTTATATCCGTTCAGTTTTTGCAATTCGCTTTAGTCGTTCAGAAGTTATTTAATTTTTTCTAAACAAATATGCGCTTGAAGACACTTTTAAAAAAAATCACAGGGCACTTAGTTTTTAGGATATCGAGTTGGGACTTTGCCTGTGTCTAAACAACAGCCTGGGGTATCTTTTGGCGGCAAGACAGTCTATTTGTATTGTGGCATCATCTTGCTGTGACACATTAATTTTGGGAAATTTTGAAGGACCGTAACTTAATTTTTTCAAATGACATCCCCTGTGTTTTATTATTGAGTCGTATTCAGCGTCTCATTTTACACATTTTTCGCCCCTTATGTTTTTTCCCAAAAGTTAATAGTTTGGGAGTTAATTGGGATTTTCTGAAAAATGCACACATATCTCATCGAAATTAACTTAGCGTGCCATGAAAAACAATGAATTCTGACATAAAAACGTCGAAGTTTCATTTATTGTACGTCACGTTTTAATTTCCCCGTGAAAATGAAATATTTGTTGAATGAAATGGTGGATATGGTTAATGTACTGGGTGACAGTGAGCGGAACCCGTTTCTGGCGTCCAGAATTTATGCACAGAGTCACAGAGATATCCGGATAAGAAGCATCCAATGGCAAGAGACCTTAGAAATATGCAGGAAAGATTTGAAGGAACGGGCATTGTCCAGTCCCAGACAGCACAGGTACATCCTCTGTACGTTTGATGGATATCCATATTGGACATGAAGGACATAGAGAGAATATCCTTATGAACAACATATGGACCACATGGGATATCTTATGGATATCCTTTTGTCACAACTTTAGATGTCCATACATTGTCCATGCTAAAGCCTTACAGATATCCACTGTACATAAATTCCTTTATCAGGGGAATAACACACATATCTAACCTGCCTACGGCTTCTAACTCGCAATTAATAGACCTCATGTCATGCCTGATGCATTTGATAAAAAAAAAACAAGAGCACGTGGGGGGATTTGAACCCGGAACCTGCTGATTGCCAGCCGAGCTCGTTTGCGCTAGGCCATCACACCAATGACAAGTTGCGAGTAAAGCAAGAATAAGTTCATTGACAACTAACTTAAACTTTTCAATCCGGCCTTCCACGCAAATATGGATAATTATTTATTACTGCCTCGCTATACTGTATTGAATTCTTCATTCTATAAAAATGCACTTCGGTAGTTTTAACGACACAATCATTTTTTTCTACAATAATTTAACCGCATATGATGATATTTGAGGTGTTATTAATTGTCAATTAAATATTCGTAAAATGAAAATACTGACCATTTAATTTGTTATCATTAAATATCCCTCTTTTACAAATATTTAGAAAATATCCAAGGACGACCAGAGCGGATAAAAAATGCATAATTAGGTATATCCATATTTTACAATATCGGATATCCCAAGACTTTCCAGAAATGGATATCCATAAACAGTTAAAGTATGGATATCCACTGGTTTTACTTTGACATATATCCTATGGATATTCAAATCTGGTCCGAGGTTCCATAAAATTAAACTAATTGAAGCCCGTATAAAGAAAAATAAAATTCCACCGGAACTTTATACTAAGACGCATTAAAAGATTTCATTTAGAGCTAAATAAACTAAAGTAAGGGAGGTCCCAGCAGGACCTCCAGTGGATATCCATTAAAAAATGTCCACTGGATATCCATTACACACACATGGATATCCGGAACAAAAAATGGACCTAAAAAGTACATATTTTGGATATCCGGTGCTGTCTGGGGTATGAGAGACGTCTTCGGGGAAGATCAGCGACCGAGGGTGAAAATGAACATCTAGTTTTGCAAGGTATTGTAGAAAACCCACACATAAGTTCCCGAGCTTTAAGAACTGCAGATTTCTCAAACCAGCGTCTCCAGAATAACCCATAAAAATAAATTCCATCTGTACTATGTCCAGTTAGTGTAAGGTTTAAATGAAAATGATTTCATCGAGAGGCAAAATTTTTGTTTATGGGCCCGAAATATGGAACAAGAAAATAGTTTCTTTGATAACGTCTTGTTTACCGATGAAGCGACATTTAAGAAAAACGGTAAAGTCAACACTCGAAATTTTCATTTTTATGAAAACCAAAACCCCCATTTCATTTGAGCACTTGACCATGCACCAACACTGATGGTCTCTGAATATTTGGGGAGGCGTAGTGGGTCATAGAGTTGTTGGCCCGTATTTCTTTGACGGTCCACTAAATGGACAAACTTACCTTAACTTTCTCCAAAACGATTTTCAAATGTATCTGGATGATTTACCCCTGGATCTTACCAGAAGACTATGGTTTCAGCATGATGGTGCCCCTCCACACAATAGTCGAATTGTTAGGGAATATTTAAATGAAGAATTTGAGGGACGCTGGACTGGCAGAGGAGGTCCAGTGTCATGGCCTGCGAGATCACCTGACTTAACGAAACCCGAAGTTTTTCTTTGGGATCTTGTTCACGATCGGGTGTACGACGCTGAAGTCACTACCAGGGAAAATATGCAGGAAAAAATTAGAGAGGCTTTCCAAAACATTGATCATGCCACAATAGAAGCAGTGAATGACTCATTTTTTAAAAGAATTGACAAATGTATTGCACAAGAGGGCCGTCAGTTTGAATAATTTGTATAATTGAAAGTTAAATGTTATCGCTATTGATTTGTTATACCTTAATAAATAATTTCTTAGTTCCTTGTTTGGTCCAACATTTTGAGTTTCTCTTATTTTTACATAGGTAATAATTTTTCGTCAAAATTAAAACATGATGTACAATAAATGAAACTTTGATGTTAGTATGTTAGAATTCATCAGACGCTCTTTCGTGGCACGCTAAGTCAATATCGATGAGATTTTAGTGCATTTTTCAGAAAATCCGAATTATCTCCCAAACTATTAACTTTTGGGAAAAAACATAAGGGGTGGAAAAGATGTAAGACGAGACGCTGAAAAGGACTAAATAATAAACTACAGGGGATGCCACTTGAAAAAATCAAGTTATAACACTTCAAAGTTTCCCAAAATTAATGTGTCACAGCAAGATGATGCCACAATACAAACAGACAGTCTTACCGCCAAAAGATACCCCAGGCACTTGCTTAGACATATGCAATGTCCCAACTTCATATCCCAAAAACCAAGTGCCTTGTGATTTTTTGAAAAAGTGTCTGTAAAAGCATTTTTTTAGAAAAAATTAAATAACTTCTGAACGACTAAAGCGAATTGCATAAACTAAACGGATTTATAAAGCCTAAAAAAGGGCAAATCCAAATATGTAAAGATATACATAGAGTGCCATTTAAAAAAATTAAGTTAAAGGTGGCTCTGCAAAAATGGTGCACCCTGTATAGGGCAAAATAATTTTACAAACTGCCGTTTGCAATGACATTTGGTATCATTAACGGTGTAGGTACAATCGAGCTTTCCCAAACTAATGACTCACCCTACCTATTAAGTAAGTATAAATCATAATGAATGAATATGTTTACGAAAATCTTTAGTTTTTTTAGAAATTTGGGAGAATGATGAATTTTAATATAAATATAAAGGTCTGGATAATCACCCTGTAGATAAGAGAAACACCCACAATTTAAAAATCTATTTATGGTCGATGAAGGCGAGATGAAGGTCAATGAATTTTGCCAATGATCACAAAAACCAGTATCAAAATTAATTATCTAATCCCAGAAATATTCAGGTTTAAATATTGCCCATATTTTTTCAATATCCACTTCAATTGTGCAAGTAGTATGTATAAAACACATTTTAATATTTTTTAAATATTTGCTTGCCTTTCGTGTTTTGCCACCATCATTCCGCTCACACAGATTATTCAAATAAAAAGTTAAATATCTAATTTTAATTCTGTAAAAAATTAAAGCATCTTCCATTGTTTAATTCTATTAATATTTTACCTTGTCATTTCTGATTTTTGTAATAATAATTATATCTTGAAATATTTTCCGCAAGTACTAAAAACAATGTGAAAGTGTTCCCGAATAAGTGAAATTCGTGATAATATTTATGCGTATTTTATGTAAAAACCTTAATTATTATCGATAAACATCAGCCCATAATCATGCTAAAAGCCGATATTATGACCTAATACGATTAATAAAAATAACAAGACTGAACACAATTTACCGTTACGTCGGCACGGGTAGTAACAGAGGCATGTTGCATGGGAGGTTTCATCTGAATGTCGAATCAGTCAAATATATATTAATCTTCAGGTATAAATAAGTACAGTATTTTGTTTTTTGAATGCGATAAACACTTTATAGGTATATTAAATTAAACTGATGCATTTATGTTTGGATTAAAATAAGCTCACCGTGTTGTTTCTTTATTTTATCCCTCATATTTAAGAATTCTTATCACCAGGTAAATAATTTCATTTATTAGTTTTAATAGAAGATATAGTTAGAAAATCATAACGGCTCATAATTTTTTTATTAGTACTTACCTCGATATAATTACTATAATAATACATGTTATTTAGAAGATTGTAGGTTGTAGTTATTGATTTATTACCGCCCAGCCCACTAAAATTGGATTTTAATTACTTTTAAAAGCATTCGGCATATCAGTAATGAATAAAATTTACTGAACATTTAAGAGTTTATTTGATCACGATTTCTGAATTATCCTGTTTATTTTCAGATAATGGTATACTATACCACTCTTAGTTGAACACATAGCAAGTATCGCAGTATCATTTTTCATTATTTGTTTGATCTCATAATACTGAGTAATGTTCAAGCATTATAATTTTATGAAGTACTCGTATTGCTCTGACCCCAGATTATAACCTGCAGCATCTTATATTTTTCACATTTAACATTTCCTCGAGAATGAAGCTATTATTATTTTTTCTGTTATATTAAATTAGTTAGTTGCCATGTCTTTGTAGTTTATTTGAGTGAATTGTCGTTACAAAATGAAAAAAAGATTGATTAAACTGTTTTAATAATTGTATCACCTAATGACTGAATGACTGATGGTCGAGATGGTAGAGTACCTGCCTCTCACCCAAAAATCCCGGGTTCGAATCCCGGTCGTGGCAATGGAAAATACTGTGAGAGGGATTATTCCATTATACACGGATATTGGATGTGTGTCCCTTGTCTTTAAATGTGTAGCCCCCTCCCGCAAAAGGCTCAGCCTTCTGGGATAAAGGGGGTCGTAATTACATGTGGTGTATTTATTTATTATTTATTATATGTTAAAACGACAATAACAAAAATGATTTTGTCAAAAATGATATGTATACCAGTTAAAGGATAGTGGTCCTGTCCTGTTCGAATTCATGAACCCACGATTCATGAACGTACATTATATTAAATATTAGAAACTTTTATGTGTTAGTAAAAATAAAAATCTAGAAGGGTTAAGTCCGGCGAACCAGGAGGATACTGAACAAGGTTGTCTGTAGAAGTCAATCTATTTTTAAAACATTTTCGTAAAACTATTTCGACATCCTTAAAATTATAGGGAACTGAAACTGGATTTTTTGCGAGATTCTGATTATTATTTTAGATGTTTTGTCTACGAATTCCATAAATGCTATGACTATAATTTAAATTTTTCGCAAATTTCTCAAATTCCCATGTAATTACTGAGATATAAAAAATATTGGAATGCTCTATATTAATTATTCTATGATTAGAATTAAAAAAACACTAACAGCAGAAAGGCGACAAGAGAAAATTTTTTATTAATTAAATTTCTAATAAATATCCCGTTAAGTAAACCATCTTATTTCTATAAAATGAAGGTAATCTGTACTACAAAGATAAATACTGGTACCGGTATTGAACTTAATTAAAGTAAATATTAATGATAAATAATGTAATTACGGTGTTTTTGTGTTTATGTTATTTACAATTTGTTCTGTTACGTGTTGTGCGCTACCTTATAAATCACTGTACGCAAATGAGAGGCAATTAAGTGGAAACTTCATGAAAATATTTTGGGATTTAACGTTGCAGTACGTTGTAAATATTGTTCATAAATTCCAATTCATCCTGGCTAATTGGCTAAATGTTTGACTTTGCCGAGATGGAAGAAGTGGAACGTTATTTTTATATCATCATATTAACTTAATTGCTTTTTATATAATAAAAACGTGTTAGTCTTAAAAATCTTGTAATCAAATTAATGGTATATACGCTGGTTTTTAACAAGTGTCTTGGTAAGGTTTGCAAAAAGTAAAAATGAATATGGTTGTTATGATTTAATTCACAAATACTACGATTTACTCGCGTGGTTAAAATTTGACCATGGATTTTAGGAATAATCTCTAAGCTTAATCAATTGTTTATTCTGCCAGTGAGCAGTAAAACTTATTGTCCCCAGTGTGATGAGTTCCTCGTTTTAAAGTAAAGCATCTGTTTTAAAGAACTACTTCCAAACTTTAAAAATGGAACAATTATAGCTTAATAGCAAAAACCAAAACTTTATTATAATAAAATAAAGCTTATAAGAGAGAAAAATAATAAATAAAAAATGCGAAATACAAAGAAATAAAATTATTTCATCCGTCGTAGGATACGGCGACACCATGGTAATTGAAAAATTTCGTATGTTAATTCGCTAATATGAAATCAAAGTTTACAGACTGGTAATTATTTAAACTGATTTCAAAATTAGCTTGATAAATCTAGATCTCTATTAAATAATTTGCTTTTCGCCCTAGATCAACATTTCCGTTGTAAGGTTCTGCCACAGCATAAAAGTTAAATTATGACCTGATAGGGTCTAAGTAACACCATATTGTATTCTATGTTTATTATACCACTTCCTACATGCAAATAGTTGCACGATCCAGTGGTTTATGAAATTTCTCATGCAAAACTCGAGAAATCTATTAAGCTACTACATCAATATCCAATCTATATTAGTGATGTATGCGGGCCGTACGATGTGTTGTTTTTTTTGTGGTTTATGATAGAATTTGTGATTTATTACTGAATATTAGGGTGGTCCGGTATCCATGGCGGAAACTTCAGGGGACAATAGAGTACCAAAAAAACAATATGACTTTGTTTATAAACATAACCTTCTAAACGTACCGTTTTTGAGATACAGGGTGTTAAAGTTTTGATTTTTTTAAATATATTTTTAAATATCTCTCTAACGAACAACAATATTAAAAAACTATTTGGTGATGTGAAATATCTCGCAGAGCACTAGTATTTCACCATTAGAAAAGTTTGCGAACATCACCAGTGGCGTCGATCTGGGGCATTGTGACCCCTTTTCCTATCAGAACTTCTACGCCACTGGTCCTAGACACCAATTCTATATTGTTTTATATTTTCTGATGTTTTTTGCACAAAAAGTCACTCTTGTGATTTTTTCGTAAGATGCACCATTTTCGAGTTAATAGCATGTAAAGATATTAATGTTTAAAAAAATTGGTATCATTATTATTATTAAAAATGTATTAACATTATTACATTTTATTAACAATTTTTGAGCTCTAGTTAGGAAGAAAAACATCACAAAAATAACAACAGATTTAATAGCATCTTACGAAAAACTCACAAGAGTGACTTTTTGTGCAAAAAAAATTGAAGTTTTGATTTTTTTTGCACAAAAAGTCGCTCTTGTGAGTTTTTCGTAAGATGCTATTATAAATACAATAAATACACCACATGTAATTACGATCCCCTTTATCCCAGAAGGCTCTAGAAGAGCCTTGTGCGGGAGGGGGCTACACATTTAAAGACAAGGGACACACATCCAATATCCGTGTATAATGGAAAAATCCCTCTCACAGTATTTTCCATTGCCACGACCGGGATTCGAACCCGGGACTTTTGGGTGAGAGGCAGGTACTCTACCATCTCGACCATCAGTCTGTTGTTATTTTTGTGATGTTTTTCTTCCTAACTAGAGCTCAAAAATTGTTAATAAAATGTAATAATGTTAATAAATTTTTAATAATAATAATGATACCATTTTTTTTTTAAACATTAATATCTTTACATGCCATTAACTCGAAAATGGTGCATCTTACGAAAAAATCACAAGAGTGACTTTTTGTGCAAAAAACATCAGAAAATATAAAACAAGATAGAATTGGTGTCTAGGACGAGTGGCGTAGAAGTTCTGATAGGAAAAAGGGTCACAATGCCCCAGATCGACGCCACTGGTGATGTTCGCAAACTTTTCTAATGGTGAAATACTAGAGCTCTGCGAGATATTTCACATCACCAAATAGTTTTTTAATATTGTTGTTCGTTAGAGAGATATTTAAAAATATATTTAAAAAAATCAAAACTTTAACACCCTGTATCTCAAAAACGGTACGTTTAGAAGGTTATGTTTATAAGCAAAGTCATATTGTTTTTTGGTACTCTATTGTCCCCTGAAGTTTCCGCCATGGATACCGGACCACCCTGTATATGCTACTCAGTCCAAGAAATTTAACAAAGAAAATTTCATAATTGTTATGATACTTTACTTTATTCTTTTTTGTTCACAATAGTTGCCTAAATATCAGATGCTATTAGAAAAGCAATTAACTACATACAATTAGTTTTGAATAACAAAACTATTGAACTTTTTATTTTTAAAATTATTTGAATGTGTATAATGTGTTACAATTATTTACAAAAATAATATTTGACAATAATTCTCTCAAAATTTTCTTATTTATGATGGAAATTGATTATAAATAACCTGTTTTGTTATCGATAACTTTTCGATCTCTGTTGAGGACGCTTGTACGTACAGGTTTACAGAGTTTAACAATAAAATTATATTTGGTACTTGCAAATAAGAACCATTTGGTGGAGCAAAAGTTGACCGCTCTACTAGAATATATTTCTAGAAGGTGCAATAATAATGTAAAACGTTATGGCAGTTGCTATTTGGCAGTTTAGTCGTATGCATGAAATTGTAGTGATAGATACCCTACATAAATCGTCAAAAGTTGAATGCTTGAAAATACATGTTCTAAACTTCACTGTTTTTCAACAATTATTTATTATGAAATAAAATGGCAATTCAATTAAAAGACAAGGACTGAAAGAGACATGAACCAGTTTTACAATAAAACAATAATTTGTGGAGAATGTAATTAAAATGAAATGGTAGATCTTTCCTATTTATTTCCAATTGTAACATAACATTTTAATCATTTTAGTAATGGTAATGTTAATTAACATTATCGGTCAAACGTTCTGCCTCGTCAATGCTCATTAGTGTCACGAAAGTGACGTGAAACTATGGTTTTTCTATGAAGAAACATCAGTTTAATTAGTAGTCGCACTATCAAAACTGAGGATTTAAATACGACTGCTATAATAACGGACTTTAAAACGGTTGCCACAAATTATCGAAATATATCACGTTGCCTTAAATTAAAGCTTTCTCATAATAAACTTAATTTATTACTATATTCTTCCGGATGATGACCTACAATAGGTAATTGCCGACAAATTTTACTTGGTTCTTATTTGGTCTTTTTTCGTAAATATGTTATTTGTCACATTGAAATGCGCAACTTAATTATTACCCATTAATCAATGCCCAGCACGTTTTATACAAAGCCTCTTGCAACATGATTTATATAATAATAATATATTCTTTAATATGATACAATGTAGACGTATGCCATTTTTATTTATCCGGAAAAAGTCACTGAGTTGGAAACATCGAATTCACAAAAAATGTATTCACAGTGATGGAACTAGGTGAGAGGCGCAGGGGCACGCTTACCTTCCTAACCAGTTTGAAATTTGTTTCAGTACCTATAGCCAAAAAATTTTAATTTGAATAATTTTTAATCTTTAATTTTAAAGTTATCAATGTATCTAATTTTATTTGTTGTGATATTTTTATGGCATACTTTTAATTTTTTGAAGGGTAGAACAAAGTTATTCCTTATTATTAGTTTTTTTGTAATGATATTGACGTAATATAATTGATATTTATTTGAATGGAACGTATGTCTTTAATGAGAGTACCTATACTAAGATGCCTCAGTCTTGGGTTGCCTCATTACGCCCATTTTTCATAAATTTATCTTATTTTATTTCAGTCTCGATAATTGCATAGTAGATTTCGATGATTTATAACACATTATATTTTAAATAAATCGGAAAAGGAAAAGTTGACGTCGTGAACCGACACCTGTTACGATTCCCCTCGATACTATCCAACATCGACTCTACTGCGTAAAATCAAATTCTTCACACTGTTTACGACTGACGTTTCCGTACTCGTATCATTGTATGCACCTTCGTAGCGGGACCTGCTGAACCTTGACCGACGCCACTATCAAATATGAGTTCCAACGACGATCCAATTAGGGAACCCGAGTGAATCTCTAACTTCACGGTAGTTTCGAGACTAGGTATTGCGTTTTATTCCAGATTTAATTTCGTTTAATATATTTATGACCACGGTATGTTACTTCATGTCTACATACACCTATCTAAATCTACGATTTGCGATAACTGTTTACATTGACCTCCTACTGATGGGGGATCCTCACAACGTCAATAGATTCATAAATAGTTGTTTCACTCAAACAGGTGTGACATAAAGCTTCCGTCGTGAGACTGTCGGCGGCAATGACCTGGTAATTAATAAGCGAAGCTTGTTTTACGATCAATCGCTCGGGACATTGGTCATCATTACAAAAGAGGTTTCTTTTCGCGTATGGCAAAGTTTTGCCATTTGCACACCTGCTTAGAGGGCTTTTATTAATCATGTTTCTGATTGATAATAAACAAGTTTCATCATTTCGAGACTATTCATTCGTTAATCGTTTTCTTTCAGAATTTAAATTCTTAAAGGATTCTTAAGTATCAGATATAAGCTTGCTAATGAATAAATCCAATAAAATAAAGGAGTTCACAGAAATTAATTAATACCAACCTTTATAAAAAGAATCTGTGTAAAAAGTTACAACCACAACGTATTTTGCACATATGACCCACCACGCAACATCACCAAAACGAAGCTACGCCTCCTGCTAAATGCATCATCAAAGGAGCTCGGTTCGACTGAGCTTACGTCGCCTTAGAAGAAGACCACGATAATGTAGTTAAAGTATCAAGAATTCAAAATAATCAACTGTGAAGAACTCGGAAGTTCTTCTACAAATTCAACTCCACGAAAAAGTCAAAATTGACAAAAGCAGAACTATTACTCTAATATATTTTATAAATACACATTTATGTCATTTATTGTCTTTCCAACTAAACTGTTAATCTACTAACTAATCACGAGAAGTGTAAATTTCAATAAAATTTATTAGTAAATGATTGAAATATTGTAGTGATCTCTCGCAGTTGTTCTATCTAGATTCGAATTGTACGCCCTTCTTCAGTAAAATCCTGGATTCGTCACTATTTAAGTCGTCGTGACAGGTTTTCCACTATTTCTAGGATATCAAGAATTTAATAGAAGAGAATTAATACCAATCCATTTTCTGAAAACTCATTTCTTTCGCAAAAAGGTGATGTTTTAGAATTATTAAAAACTGTGACAATTCATCTTAGACGGTTTTCTTATGACAATTACACATTAGAGGAAATTTGAACTATCATAACTAGGCATAGACTGGACCACAGGGTCATTTCAGAGATGGATTTGTTCTCAGTGTATAAAATAGAAATAATTGAGATAGCCTATGTTATAAGTAGCAATGTATCTCAAACAGTATACTACGTACAAAACTGAAAACAGTGTAATAATTTTGATATCCAAAGTCTAGTCCAGTTGATTATACAGGGTGTTCCAAAATCATGCTGCCAAACACTTGAGTGTGTAGAGGGCTCATAACGAAACGAAAATTATCTATAAACATTTGGTCAATACTGCATATTAAAGGAGTTATATAACGTTCCAAAGATTAAATTTTTTATGCTATAACTTAGAATCCAAAAAAGGTAGGTACATCAAAATTTAGATATTACTTTTTATTTAGATTCTCAACCGTGTCCAATATTCATTTTTTAAACAACTGCTCAGGGGCTGAGCACTTGGGGCTTAGGTTAGGTTAGGTTAGGCCAAAAATGAATGTTGAACACGGTTGGAAACCTAAATAAAAGTAACATCTAAATTTTGATGTCCCTACCTTTTTTTGAATTTCGAGTTACAGCTTCGGTTACAGCATAAAAAAACTGATTCTCTTCATCTTTGGAAGGTTATAACTCCTTTAATATGCAGTATTGACCAAATGTTTATAGATAACTTTCGTTTTGTTTTGAGCCCCTCTACACACTCTAAGGCGGTTTAGCGGCATAATTTTGGAACACCCTGTAAATTAATTAATTTCTCCCAGTCAGTCGTAGGTAGATAAAATTCTTTAAATTGTAACTTGTGAACAACTACGCAAATACTTTGGAAACAAAAATTTAAAATGACTAGTCAGAATTCCAAGTTATTTATGGAGAAAAGATATTAATGACGAAAAGAGGATTTTAAATATCTTTGCTGATCTATTGAGATCATTGATCTCCGAAGACTCTATAGAAGAAACTTGGGTTGTAAGGAGTTAAAGCTATGACACTGAAGTGTATGAACAACATATATTACAAAACTAAAATGAAAGAATATAATTATTCTCTAGAAAATTGAAAACGATATTGGACAGTGCCATTGGGCTCTTACTGTTTATAATACATATATATAAATGACAGTACAGCGCTAAAAGAAGTTACTATAAATTTAGTTGCTGATGATGCTTTAGGAGCTGGCCACTGTAAAAATAACATATTATTATATGTATTAAAATTTATTAAATATTGTAAGGTTCACTAATTTATAACAAAACTTTCATTGGCAATGGCTTAAATCATTATCAAACTTCAAAGTATTTGAAAGTAAAATAAGAGAGCAAATTTGTTTTTGTATATATGTATTTATATATTTTTGCTTTTTTACTTTGTGTTGTTTGTATACAATGCGGTCGTTTAATATGGATACCTGGAAATATAAATTGTCCTGGTTGTTTGCGAAAAAAAAATTCTCGGCCAGGTCAATTTTTGTTTCCTTTTGCGCACATTTTGTCGCGTCAATTCGTTCCATCAAATTGGAACGAGGTGTGACGTCATCGCCATGTTCTTTAAATGGCGACCCTCAATTTTTCTGGCAAATTTGGATAGTGGATCCAATTCTGAAAATGGCAATATAGGAGTATAACATAGGAATTGATAGTTTCCGAGATAAGCGTCGTCAAAGTAAAAAAAAAATAGGGGGATTATCAATCAGTTTTTAGACATTTCTCTAGTTTGTTAATTTTTTGACATTCAATTGTAACTTTAATCGTCTCAAGTTATTTATTGGTAACTAG
>OY796659.1:44238632-44408015 GCA_963680705.1 Rhagium mordax | reverse complement strand
TTATTTACAATTTGTTCTGTTACGTGTTGTGCGCTACCTTATAAATCACTGTACGCAAATGAGAGGCAATTAAGTGGAAACTTCATGAAAATATTTTGGGATTTAACGTTGCAGTACGTTGTAAATATTGTTCATAAATTCCAATTCATCCTGGCTAATTGGCTAAATGTTTGACTTTGCCGAGATGGAAGAAGTGGAACGTTATTTTTATATCATCATATTAACTTAATTGCTTTTTATATAATAAAAACGTGTTAGTCTTAAAAATCTTGTAATCAAATTAATGGTATATACGCTGGTTTTTAACAAGTGTCTTGGTAAGGTTTGCAAAAAGTAAAAATGAATATGGTTGTTATGATTTAATTCACAAATACTACGATTTACTCGCGTGGTTAAAATTTGACCATGGATTTTAGGAATAATCTCTAAGCTTAATCAATTGTTTATTCTGCCAGTGAGCAGTAAAACTTATTGTCCCCAGTGTGATGAGTTCCTCGTTTTAAAGTAAAGCATCTGTTTTAAAGAACTACTTCCAAACTTTAAAAATGGAACAATTATAGCTTAATAGCAAAAACCAAAACTTTATTATAATAAAATAAAGCTTATAAGAGAGAAAAATAATAAATAAAAAATGCGAAATACAAAGAAATAAAATTATTTCATCCGTCGTAGGATACGGCGACACCATGGTAATTGAAAAATTTCGTATGTTAATTCGCTAATATGAAATCAAAGTTTACAGACTGGTAATTATTTAAACTGATTTCAAAATTAGCTTGATAAATCTAGATCTCTATTAAATAATTTGCTTTTCGCCCTAGATCAACATTTCCGTTGTAAGGTTCTGCCACAGCATAAAAGTTAAATTATGACCTGATAGGGTCTAAGTAACACCATATTGTATTCTATGTTTATTATACCACTTCCTACATGCAAATAGTTGCACGATCCAGTGGTTTATGAAATTTCTCATGCAAAACTCGAGAAATCTATTAAGCTACTACATCAATATCCAATCTATATTAGTGATGTATGCGGGCCGTACGATGTGTTGTTTTTTTTGTGGTTTATGATAGAATTTGTGATTTATTACTGAATATTAGGGTGGTCCGGTATCCATGGCGGAAACTTCAGGGGACAATAGAGTACCAAAAAAACAATATGACTTTGTTTATAAACATAACCTTCTAAACGTACCGTTTTTGAGATACAGGGTGTTAAAGTTTTGATTTTTTTAAATATATTTTTAAATATCTCTCTAACGAACAACAATATTAAAAAACTATTTGGTGATGTGAAATATCTCGCAGAGCACTAGTATTTCACCATTAGAAAAGTTTGCGAACATCACCAGTGGCGTCGATCTGGGGCATTGTGACCCCTTTTCCTATCAGAACTTCTACGCCACTGGTCCTAGACACCAATTCTATATTGTTTTATATTTTCTGATGTTTTTTGCACAAAAAGTCACTCTTGTGATTTTTTCGTAAGATGCACCATTTTCGAGTTAATAGCATGTAAAGATATTAATGTTTAAAAAAATTGGTATCATTATTATTATTAAAAATGTATTAACATTATTACATTTTATTAACAATTTTTGAGCTCTAGTTAGGAAGAAAAACATCACAAAAATAACAACAGATTTAATAGCATCTTACGAAAAACTCACAAGAGTGACTTTTTGTGCAAAAAAAATTGAAGTTTTGATTTTTTTTGCACAAAAAGTCGCTCTTGTGAGTTTTTCGTAAGATGCTATTATAAATACAATAAATACACCACATGTAATTACGATCCCCTTTATCCCAGAAGGCTCTAGAAGAGCCTTGTGCGGGAGGGGGCTACACATTTAAAGACAAGGGACACACATCCAATATCCGTGTATAATGGAAAAATCCCTCTCACAGTATTTTCCATTGCCACGACCGGGATTCGAACCCGGGACTTTTGGGTGAGAGGCAGGTACTCTACCATCTCGACCATCAGTCTGTTGTTATTTTTGTGATGTTTTTCTTCCTAACTAGAGCTCAAAAATTGTTAATAAAATGTAATAATGTTAATAAATTTTTAATAATAATAATGATACCATTTTTTTTTTAAACATTAATATCTTTACATGCCATTAACTCGAAAATGGTGCATCTTACGAAAAAATCACAAGAGTGACTTTTTGTGCAAAAAACATCAGAAAATATAAAACAAGATAGAATTGGTGTCTAGGACGAGTGGCGTAGAAGTTCTGATAGGAAAAAGGGTCACAATGCCCCAGATCGACGCCACTGGTGATGTTCGCAAACTTTTCTAATGGTGAAATACTAGAGCTCTGCGAGATATTTCACATCACCAAATAGTTTTTTAATATTGTTGTTCGTTAGAGAGATATTTAAAAATATATTTAAAAAAATCAAAACTTTAACACCCTGTATCTCAAAAACGGTACGTTTAGAAGGTTATGTTTATAAGCAAAGTCATATTGTTTTTTGGTACTCTATTGTCCCCTGAAGTTTCCGCCATGGATACCGGACCACCCTGTATATGCTACTCAGTCCAAGAAATTTAACAAAGAAAATTTCATAATTGTTATGATACTTTACTTTATTCTTTTTTGTTCACAATAGTTGCCTAAATATCAGATGCTATTAGAAAAGCAATTAACTACATACAATTAGTTTTGAATAACAAAACTATTGAACTTTTTATTTTTAAAATTATTTGAATGTGTATAATGTGTTACAATTATTTACAAAAATAATATTTGACAATAATTCTCTCAAAATTTTCTTATTTATGATGGAAATTGATTATAAATAACCTGTTTTGTTATCGATAACTTTTCGATCTCTGTTGAGGACGCTTGTACGTACAGGTTTACAGAGTTTAACAATAAAATTATATTTGGTACTTGCAAATAAGAACCATTTGGTGGAGCAAAAGTTGACCGCTCTACTAGAATATATTTCTAGAAGGTGCAATAATAATGTAAAACGTTATGGCAGTTGCTATTTGGCAGTTTAGTCGTATGCATGAAATTGTAGTGATAGATACCCTACATAAATCGTCAAAAGTTGAATGCTTGAAAATACATGTTCTAAACTTCACTGTTTTTCAACAATTATTTATTATGAAATAAAATGGCAATTCAATTAAAAGACAAGGACTGAAAGAGACATGAACCAGTTTTACAATAAAACAATAATTTGTGGAGAATGTAATTAAAATGAAATGGTAGATCTTTCCTATTTATTTCCAATTGTAACATAACATTTTAATCATTTTAGTAATGGTAATGTTAATTAACATTATCGGTCAAACGTTCTGCCTCGTCAATGCTCATTAGTGTCACGAAAGTGACGTGAAACTATGGTTTTTCTATGAAGAAACATCAGTTTAATTAGTAGTCGCACTATCAAAACTGAGGATTTAAATACGACTGCTATAATAACGGACTTTAAAACGGTTGCCACAAATTATCGAAATATATCACGTTGCCTTAAATTAAAGCTTTCTCATAATAAACTTAATTTATTACTATATTCTTCCGGATGATGACCTACAATAGGTAATTGCCGACAAATTTTACTTGGTTCTTATTTGGTCTTTTTTCGTAAATATGTTATTTGTCACATTGAAATGCGCAACTTAATTATTACCCATTAATCAATGCCCAGCACGTTTTATACAAAGCCTCTTGCAACATGATTTATATAATAATAATATATTCTTTAATATGATACAATGTAGACGTATGCCATTTTTATTTATCCGGAAAAAGTCACTGAGTTGGAAACATCGAATTCACAAAAAATGTATTCACAGTGATGGAACTAGGTGAGAGGCGCAGGGGCACGCTTACCTTCCTAACCAGTTTGAAATTTGTTTCAGTACCTATAGCCAAAAAATTTTAATTTGAATAATTTTTAATCTTTAATTTTAAAGTTATCAATGTATCTAATTTTATTTGTTGTGATATTTTTATGGCATACTTTTAATTTTTTGAAGGGTAGAACAAAGTTATTCCTTATTATTAGTTTTTTTGTAATGATATTGACGTAATATAATTGATATTTATTTGAATGGAACGTATGTCTTTAATGAGAGTACCTATACTAAGATGCCTCAGTCTTGGGTTGCCTCATTACGCCCATTTTTCATAAATTTATCTTATTTTATTTCAGTCTCGATAATTGCATAGTAGATTTCGATGATTTATAACACATTATATTTTAAATAAATCGGAAAAGGAAAAGTTGACGTCGTGAACCGACACCTGTTACGATTCCCCTCGATACTATCCAACATCGACTCTACTGCGTAAAATCAAATTCTTCACACTGTTTACGACTGACGTTTCCGTACTCGTATCATTGTATGCACCTTCGTAGCGGGACCTGCTGAACCTTGACCGACGCCACTATCAAATATGAGTTCCAACGACGATCCAATTAGGGAACCCGAGTGAATCTCTAACTTCACGGTAGTTTCGAGACTAGGTATTGCGTTTTATTCCAGATTTAATTTCGTTTAATATATTTATGACCACGGTATGTTACTTCATGTCTACATACACCTATCTAAATCTACGATTTGCGATAACTGTTTACATTGACCTCCTACTGATGGGGGATCCTCACAACGTCAATAGATTCATAAATAGTTGTTTCACTCAAACAGGTGTGACATAAAGCTTCCGTCGTGAGACTGTCGGCGGCAATGACCTGGTAATTAATAAGCGAAGCTTGTTTTACGATCAATCGCTCGGGACATTGGTCATCATTACAAAAGAGGTTTCTTTTCGCGTATGGCAAAGTTTTGCCATTTGCACACCTGCTTAGAGGGCTTTTATTAATCATGTTTCTGATTGATAATAAACAAGTTTCATCATTTCGAGACTATTCATTCGTTAATCGTTTTCTTTCAGAATTTAAATTCTTAAAGGATTCTTAAGTATCAGATATAAGCTTGCTAATGAATAAATCCAATAAAATAAAGGAGTTCACAGAAATTAATTAATACCAACCTTTATAAAAAGAATCTGTGTAAAAAGTTACAACCACAACGTATTTTGCACATATGACCCACCACGCAACATCACCAAAACGAAGCTACGCCTCCTGCTAAATGCATCATCAAAGGAGCTCGGTTCGACTGAGCTTACGTCGCCTTAGAAGAAGACCACGATAATGTAGTTAAAGTATCAAGAATTCAAAATAATCAACTGTGAAGAACTCGGAAGTTCTTCTACAAATTCAACTCCACGAAAAAGTCAAAATTGACAAAAGCAGAACTATTACTCTAATATATTTTATAAATACACATTTATGTCATTTATTGTCTTTCCAACTAAACTGTTAATCTACTAACTAATCACGAGAAGTGTAAATTTCAATAAAATTTATTAGTAAATGATTGAAATATTGTAGTGATCTCTCGCAGTTGTTCTATCTAGATTCGAATTGTACGCCCTTCTTCAGTAAAATCCTGGATTCGTCACTATTTAAGTCGTCGTGACAGGTTTTCCACTATTTCTAGGATATCAAGAATTTAATAGAAGAGAATTAATACCAATCCATTTTCTGAAAACTCATTTCTTTCGCAAAAAGGTGATGTTTTAGAATTATTAAAAACTGTGACAATTCATCTTAGACGGTTTTCTTATGACAATTACACATTAGAGGAAATTTGAACTATCATAACTAGGCATAGACTGGACCACAGGGTCATTTCAGAGATGGATTTGTTCTCAGTGTATAAAATAGAAATAATTGAGATAGCCTATGTTATAAGTAGCAATGTATCTCAAACAGTATACTACGTACAAAACTGAAAACAGTGTAATAATTTTGATATCCAAAGTCTAGTCCAGTTGATTATACAGGGTGTTCCAAAATCATGCTGCCAAACACTTGAGTGTGTAGAGGGCTCATAACGAAACGAAAATTATCTATAAACATTTGGTCAATACTGCATATTAAAGGAGTTATATAACGTTCCAAAGATTAAATTTTTTATGCTATAACTTAGAATCCAAAAAAGGTAGGTACATCAAAATTTAGATATTACTTTTTATTTAGATTCTCAACCGTGTCCAATATTCATTTTTTAAACAACTGCTCAGGGGCTGAGCACTTGGGGCTTAGGTTAGGTTAGGTTAGGCCAAAAATGAATGTTGAACACGGTTGGAAACCTAAATAAAAGTAACATCTAAATTTTGATGTCCCTACCTTTTTTTGAATTTCGAGTTACAGCTTCGGTTACAGCATAAAAAAACTGATTCTCTTCATCTTTGGAAGGTTATAACTCCTTTAATATGCAGTATTGACCAAATGTTTATAGATAACTTTCGTTTTGTTTTGAGCCCCTCTACACACTCTAAGGCGGTTTAGCGGCATAATTTTGGAACACCCTGTAAATTAATTAATTTCTCCCAGTCAGTCGTAGGTAGATAAAATTCTTTAAATTGTAACTTGTGAACAACTACGCAAATACTTTGGAAACAAAAATTTAAAATGACTAGTCAGAATTCCAAGTTATTTATGGAGAAAAGATATTAATGACGAAAAGAGGATTTTAAATATCTTTGCTGATCTATTGAGATCATTGATCTCCGAAGACTCTATAGAAGAAACTTGGGTTGTAAGGAGTTAAAGCTATGACACTGAAGTGTATGAACAACATATATTACAAAACTAAAATGAAAGAATATAATTATTCTCTAGAAAATTGAAAACGATATTGGACAGTGCCATTGGGCTCTTACTGTTTATAATACATATATATAAATGACAGTACAGCGCTAAAAGAAGTTACTATAAATTTAGTTGCTGATGATGCTTTAGGAGCTGGCCACTGTAAAAATAACATATTATTATATGTATTAAAATTTATTAAATATTGTAAGGTTCACTAATTTATAACAAAACTTTCATTGGCAATGGCTTAAATCATTATCAAACTTCAAAGTATTTGAAAGTAAAATAAGAGAGCAAATTTGTTTTTGTATATATGTATTTATATATTTTTGCTTTTTTACTTTGTGTTGTTTGTATACAATGCGGTCGTTTAATATGGATACCTGGAAATATAAATTGTCCTGGTTGTTTGCGAAAAAAAAATTCTCGGCCAGGTCAATTTTTGTTTCCTTTTGCGCACATTTTGTCGCGTCAATTCGTTCCATCAAATTGGAACGAGGTGTGACGTCATCGCCATGTTCTTTAAATGGCGACCCTCAATTTTTCTGGCAAATTTGGATAGTGGATCCAATTCTGAAAATGGCAATATAGGAGTATAACATAGGAATTGATAGTTTCCGAGATAAGCGTCGTCAAAGTAAAAAAAAAATAGGGGGATTATCAATCAGTTTTTAGACATTTCTCTAGTTTGTTAATTTTTTGACATTCAATTGTAACTTTAATCGTCTCAAGTTATTTATTGGTAACTAGAAGTTAGAAAGTAACACTCCATGGTTCAGCATTTCATTGAGAAGCAAAGAATTGAGATCTTTGACGACGTTTATTTCGGAAACTATCAATTCCTAGGGCATGCTTCTGCATATTCCATTTCCTCTATCCAAATTTGCAAAAAAAATTGGTAATCGCCTTTTAGGAATTAACAATTGACCTGTCCGAGGATTTTTTTTCGCAAACAACCAGGGCAACTTATATTTCCAAGTTTCCATATTAAACTACCGCACTGTATATTTCTTATATTATATGTTTTGTACTTTAATGAATAAATCTTACATACTTATCGATAAATACATCTATACCTAATTAACCTAATACAAAACAAAATCCGTTGCACGCCATCACGCACAAGAGCCATATTTTGGTATTCAGCGTCTTACAGCTGCTGCAAGACATTTTTTTTTCTTCACCAACTGATAACGTGCAACGGATTTTGTTTTGTATCAAGTTATACTTCTTACATGGTTTATTTATCCTCTAGTTACTATTTAACCTTAAACGTGACGAAATTCATTCTGAGGAAGGTACACTGTATTCAAAATCTGTCGTGATTTCCGAAACCAATAAAAGATAGATAAGATACCTCAAAATGGTATTGACAATATGAGTAAGTGTTTCAGGGTATAGGTATAGGGTATCTTTTTATTTTTGGCTCAGGAAACATTTTTTCTTATTATTATATAATATTTTTGATACATATGCAAGGATTACAGAAATACTTCTATGAATCGGATCAACAGGATTTGCAGAAATGCTGAAATGCTGTGCCATTTTGCGAGTATGCTAACGTCAATTCATTTATACCAATAATATGACATCCCAAAAATTGTGAAAAATCTAACTGTTTTGCGAATAGGGACCTTGCATATAATTTATTTTACTTCCAAATACTAATAAATCACATCTTTTAGTAAATATAAGAGCCTCTTCGCATATATTTTTGAAAAAAAAATGAAAATTCCAGCCTAATTTTCCATTTGAAATTCAAACATATATCCTTAAATTGACGTCACACGAAAACGCCTCGTCAGTGATTGTGATGTCAACAAGCAGCAATTCGCACGGTCGCCATATTGAATAATAAAATTTTGTTTTGTTTACTCCTGTCAGTGTCTTTTGTGTGGTGTTTATTATAGTTAGTTTTGGGTTTGTGGAGGAAACAAAACGAGAAATGGCTGAGGAGGGATTTGTAAAGGCCCAATCTGATAATTTACCAACGGCGGATTCACTGATGGTGGCAGAATTTTTCGCTAAGAGTGAATTGTTTACATCTGCAGAACAGCGTGGTGTTAAAGCCAAAAGGTACGTAGCTTGCCTTTTGTTCCTTTTTATTTCATTAGGTATATCATCTTATACTAACTAAAATATTTGAGACTACAATTAAAGTGAGTAGTATAAAGTGCAGTTTTGAAGGTTAGGTTAGTTGTTTGGTCTGTCTTTAAAAAGTATCTTTCAAAACAGATTAAATACAAGAAAGGAGTTGGGAATGTTGCTATACTTAGACTGGTAACTTACTGATGAAAGTTCTTCTCTATTTTAGGGCTGAGAGAGAAAGTTATGGAGATGCTGCAGTGGGATATGTACAGCTTAAACGTTGCAATAATATATGCACGGTGAAATGCAAAATATCTCCAGAACATCGAGTTCGTTCTAAGAATTACTCAGTTATTTTGGAGGTGAATGAACAAAAAGAAAAAATACTGAGAGCAGAATGTCAGGATTGTGCTGCCTCGGCAGGTATAAGTACACATTAGAATGTTCATTTATTCTTCATATTGCATATTGCTTGATTAGGTATTATGAATAAAATTTACCTAGTGTTTTTTTAATTTAAAAATAATTTCAATGTTCAAATAGACACACGTTATATTAATTTTGCCAATTTCATAAATAGTTATTTATTATTGCATTTATTTTAGGAGGATGCAAACATGCCATTGCATTTGTCATGTGGGTTCATCGTCGCAGTGAGGAACCAAGCCCTACTGAAGTGGAGTCCTACTGGAAACGCCCCAAGCTGTCAGGTATAGGTACATCGTTACAGTTTATTACTGTTAAGGATTTTGGAAATAAAGCAGACTCGTTGGGAACTAACTCAGATAAGGCATTTTTGGAAAAATTTGTCGAAAAAGGACGAGAAGTTGGGGCACCAAGCCAAATTATACAATATTATGTTGAAGAGAAGCTGAGAAATTTAGGAATTCATCAGTTAGTGTGTTCATTTATGGGCAATAATCTAACAACAGCAGATGAATTTATAATCTACGCATCAACAAAAATGGAGCAATCCGAGTGTAATAAAGCTTTTGAGAAGACAAAGACACAAAGTAAGTGTAGTCTATGGCATGAGCTTCGATATGGCAGGATTACTGCATCAAAAATTTATGAAGTTTCACGATGTAAAACTGCTGGAACGTTAGTGGAGTCAATCATCGGTGGACTGAAAAGTTATGATACATCTGCTATGCAAAGAGGGGGACAACTGGAGAAAAGTGTTTTAAAAGCTTTGGGAAAGGAACTTAATAGTAAGTTCAAAGATTGTGGGTTAATGCTTTCGCCGAATTATCCAATTCTTGGAGCTTCTCCGGATGGAATGAGCGATAACTCAGTTGTGGAAATAAAGTGTCCGTCTTCAGAAAAAACATTTAAAAATTATATTTCTGAAGACAATGTTATTACTAATAAGTATAAAGCACAAATCCAGTTGCAGATGTTTTTATTGGAAAAACCCCATGGAATATTTTGCGTAGCAGATCCTTTATTTGAGGAAAATAATAAATTACACATTGTAAATGTTAATTACGATGAAGAATTTATTTTGCCTATTATTGAAAATTCTGTATTATTTTGGAAACAAAATATTTTCCTTTAATAAAAAACGCATAGAAATAACTATTTTGTTTTTCAATATTATTTAATATGTTTTTTACAAATTTTTTTCTTTGGTTAATCCGTATTTTTTATGTACGACTTTATTTAGGTTTAATACAAGCATAATAATATCAAAAATTTCAAACTTCAAATTCATATTTATATTGATGCTCCACTTCTGAACATAGAAATACAAAATCTGTTAGACGTAAACATTATTGAAACCGCTTTAAAGCGCTATGATTGTCGAATACTACAAAAATAACTTTTATATACATTATTATAAAATAAAAATTATATTGAAAATCACAGGAAAAGGATATAAAAGTAAAATTATTATTACATTTTCAATAAAGTAGTAGGTTCCTTATAAAGTTTCATTGCATTTATTGTACATTTCATTTTCCACATATTAATGGACCCTGTGTATTTACAAGACCGCCAGCAATATTTATAACCGCATCTAAATGTTGAATTAAATTGATATGTATGCAGGCATGGGGTCTCAACATTTTAAATTCCCTTAAGCGCCTGATTACTCTCTCAATGTGTATTCGCAGACTAGCTATTTTCTTGGTTTGTAAGACCTCCAACTTGGTTAATTTTTTACCACTTCCTACACTAGGGGGTCTCACCAAAACGCACTGTTTTTCCGCAAGCATTCGATCAATATGCTTAAAACCTCTATCCGCCATGATGTGCAAGTTGGGTTGCAATTTATCTAGAAATCCACTTTTCTCAAAAATAAGCGTGTCAGATGTTCGGCCACCAAACCCATTTGAAATAAAGTTGATTATACCGTCTGGTGTAGAAGATACCAAATACTTTATTGTATTACATTTTTTATACTCTGACCACGTTAGTGCTTGTTTGATTGGATCTTCTGGTTTTTGCACTTCAATTTCTAGACAGTCAATTATAGCATAAACTTTACTATAACGAGTTCTAAAAGGTATAGGTAAACATTTTTTAACTTTTGCAGGTGGCAACCATGTTATTAAATCGTTCAGCGTCTGACTAATTGGTCCCACTGATTTGGAAAATATTCTACTAGCAGTAGTTTCAGAGACTCCCCAATCATCACCCAATTCAGCAAAAGTTTTATCAAGACGAATTTTTTGCAATGTTAGATATATACTTGTAACTTCTAAATGAGTGCATTCTTGAATTAATTCAATGGTAAATGCGGTTTCTTTCATTATTCCTAGATAAAGTCTTGGATTATTCAGGATTTTATAACGAGTATTCTTTATCAAAGATTGTTTATGCTCCTCATTCAGCATCATTTTATGAAATTCAGAACCAGTTGAAGAAGAGGAAGAAGATAAACCTTCTTCAGCCTCACTTGAATCCTGACTTACACTTGACTCCGATGAAGTGTATATTTTTCCTTTAATAGCTTGCAATTTTATTGGTGATATTGCAACACTTACAGTTTATTGCTTGATTGGAGAACAACTTTGACACACTGTAGCTGTCGGAATGTTGCACTGTGATAACTTGCTTCTATATTTGGGCTTCAAATTAACTTGTACCCCTACCGATGTACAAGAACTAGTATTGTTTTCCTCTATGTTCTCCTCTGGTTGTTTACAGGGCAAGTCAAATTTCCAAGTATTGGGCCTTTCATGAAGAGCATCTTGGATAATTTCACGTCTTGCACTCTTTAAAACTACATGACAAATAGGGTGGTCCAACGTTCGCTTCCTATCCTCTTGGCAAGCAAATTTATGCGGAACAACACCTTTTTTCATTCTTTTCTGCACACCCATCATTCTCCATTCCATGAAATTTTCCATATCATTTTCAAGCTGCAAAATAAATAAAATATTAAAGTTAACCAAAATAAGAGCTATGTACCAAAAACATGTTATTGTAATACATATTAGTAAGATAGACACGTAAATACATTATATTTAATTTTAGTTTAAATATAATATATTTTTTTGAAATTTTTATCAGCATTTTTTATTAAGAAACTAGTAACTATTAAATCTAAATCATTTTATATTATCAGAAACCTTTAATTAGAAACTGAAAACCATGTAGTTATATGAAAAACTAATAAACATGGAAAACTAATGATAATTTATTTTTGTAGATAGAAGTGAAGGCAAACTGTCAGTGTGACGTTTCTCTTGTGAATTTATTTTTTAGATTTTTAAAAAGCGGTTTCGGAAAAAATAGTATACAATAGTATACATCACACGTTAACAAAGTGTCTCTGCTTGACTCGGAGGCTTCGAAGAAGTACTCGGATACTAAAGCGTCCTCGTATTCTTCAGCAACCCTCCTTGTCTTGCAAAAGACCACTTGCATGACTTGTAATGTAATATAGGTACTATTAATAAATACTTACATCAAAATGGTCTTCACAAACACATATATTACTTGTTGCAGAAATGTCTTTCGGATTACGTCTCGCCGCTTCCAACCACGTTTTTCGATGCTTCTCGTCTAATGGCACTTTAATAAATGTTTTTTCTGGTGTGGAAATCGTCGTGCTTTTACACGCGGGTACCATGCAATATTGATAAACCATTGTTTTTTAATATATGATACACTTTTATGAGGATTACACAGCTTAATTGCATAAAAAAAATAAATCTATGCACAACGCGCAACGCGTGCAGTGTAAACAATACGAAACTAATAATGGCCGGCAGCGGTTCCTGCTTCGTGACGTCACACTATGGCCACGCCTCGTTTTGGTGCGCCCGATTTAAATTCAAACTTGGATTGCCTATAAAATTATTATAAGTAAGCGCTTGAAAAAAATACTTTGCGGGTGTGATATTTAGATATAAAGAGTCATTTTTATCACATAAAAAAAAATTGTGCAAGGACCCTATTGTCCTATTAAGAAAGATGTTTCCAATTATTGCCTAATAGCAAGAGAATGATTTATTATGTAGGTATTTGAACTTCTCAAGTTTTTTTCACTTTATTTGCGAACAGAAATGGAATTGGAATTACAACTTGGTCAGCACAGAAATAAACATTTTATATATAAATTTACATTGCGAGTACCTAAGTCAACATTTCCCAAGTTACCTGACTTGTCATATTTATAGTTGCCCGAATAACTTTTATAAATAAATCTGCGTGACTTACATCGTGAACATTACTGGTAGACTTGTTGATAATGTTAAGATTTATAAGAAAAAAGCAGTAATATTTTGTTTATGTTTGTTGCATCGCGATAACGACTGCATAAGTTGTGAGTTGAGGTTAGAAGGGAATGCAGTGCTTGTTAGAAATGACTAATCTCTATGTAAAATGTCTCAAAATTGAAAATTATACTTTCTATTTTCTGTTTGTATAATACAAGATTTTTCAGATGGTGCTCACAGATAAACCTTTGACCTCATGCATTTTGCATTTACTTATTTATATACCTAATACTCCATTCTATTAAGTTACAATTCCGATTGCAAAATCGGATAAATTAAAAAAAAAACGATTTTATGTATCAAGTTAACTGGAGAAAATATGTACATACTAACAAGAGTATAAATAGGTAAGTTACGAGGCTAATGAAATATAATAGTTATTATTGAAACTGATTTTTTTTTATACTAATATTAACAAGCGAGTTACAATTACCACGCATCTGGTAAAGGA
Source organism: Rhagium mordax (assembly GCA_963680705.1). Lineage (NCBI taxonomy): Eukaryota > Metazoa > Arthropoda > Insecta > Coleoptera > Cerambycidae > Rhagium > Rhagium mordax. Next base: position 44,394,057 of record OY796659.1, on the reverse strand, counting down.
AAGAATTATTATGGATATGAAATTTGGATTTGGTTAGTAAAACAAATAATTTTGTCTAGAAGATTACAGAGGTAATATGAAAGTTGAACTGACTTATGACTACTATCTATTTGAGAATTTACTACTTTGTAGAAAAAAAATTAAAAGGACTTATACATCTGCAATTAAATGTAACAAATCCATATTCTTAGTTAAGTATGGGTGGAAATTTAATGTAAGTAGAGGTAATGTGTCAGTGCTATTAAAATTTCAAGAATTCCTTATATTGAAACCAAGAGAGCAGAGGCTATGAAAGTTATTTTTCTGTCATATATAACTTCTAGATCGCAAAAGGTTTTATGTCTCTGGACGTTTGTACTGTGTGAGGAGTAGTCAAATTTTTACGTTGCATAGAATTTAGGGCATTTTATTTAGGGAATCTTGCAAATAAATTATAAGTGTGTCTTCTAATGCGGTTAAGTGTTTTTATTTGAGCCGATTTAAAGTAGTCAGCCGGTATAACCAGTGCTTATAACCAATCGAATTTCTTTGGATGAGAATGACCTCGTTGAATCAACAAATCAGAACCTATATTGGTATATACCAGTTGACCTCTTGGAATCGGTTATTGTCTGCATAGGACACAGTGGACATTGAGACCACAGACATTATCATTAATAAATATATTAAAGAAATGAGATCCTAGTGGAACTTCAGTTGACGTAGTAATAAACAAACTGAGATTATTTTCTAAATGAGATTTAAAGAAAATAACTTCATATTGGGACAATCTGAAACTGCTGAATTCTTTTTACAATTAAATTATATTTATATAAGTTAATTCCTTTCGTTTTTAATGATAAATGTCTTACCTTCATTCCAAATGACCTCTTGTTCTGCTATGATGGTTTCATCATCAGACCATAAAATTTCTTCTGTAGATGCAGCTAAGCTAGTGCATTCCATGAAAGAATCGAAATCTAGACTTTGACGGAAATCCATATTTATATTTCTGCAATGTGAAAAATGTACTTTCAGAAAATATCTTCAGTTTAATTTGCTGCTATAGATTCATGCAGTGTGCACCTTGGTGTATTTCTGGGGTATTTGAGAAATATGTTTATGTAGGTACTATGTATTTCTTGTTTCAAAAGTACATGTTTGTAGCGATTTAAAAAAAAATAAAATTAAATAAGGATTTTGGAAAAATTACGTGCTCTAATCGTGTTAACCATTTAAATTATTATTCTGTTAATTGATGGCTAAAAAATAGTATATAAAATGTATGGCAACTGAAACGCAAATGGTTTAATCCGCAGAATCCATCTCCTTAGGGTATTGGTAGAGATTGTTTACGAGTATAGAAATATAATTTGTATAAAAAAAATGATTTCTATATTATTATTTTATGAAGCATACATAAGTACACGGGCTCAAAAATTGTAAATACGGCCCAGCATTTTACTAAAGTAGTATGGGTAAATTTCTTCGGTTTAATTATCGCACATTCGGTTTTACACTTTTATATGCCCGATTATTGAGAACAAAGACCAAGATTGTAGGAATTTAAAACTGATCGTGTTATAGTAAAGAAATTATTTGAAGAACCTGCTCCATCTCATCCGATACAGAAGTATATCTTGATATCGATAAAATGTACAGTTTCGGTTTATTTGGGAAGACTAATTTTTATTTATTACTATTGCATAATTTGGCATCAAAAATGCCTTTGAATTATTACCAATTATTTCGCTTCTGACCTGACCTTATACTTAAAATTAAAAACTGTTCACCGGATAGAAATTCCCGTTTAACAAGTCGATTTAAATGGAGGGCAACATTTAAATTATGGAAATGCTTAATTGTATAGGAAACACGATACGAATCTCGAATCGACATTCGTTAGTTACGTTTAATGTAATTAATTAAATCTTATGCTGACCATTGATTCATGTAAATAATTTTTAATTCTAGTTAATAGGTTACTTGTGCACCTGCGCTCCATTTTCTGTGCCGACGTAGATATGTAAATCATTTTTAATATTCTAATCGTGATATTGTACTTTATATCTGAGTGTCATAATATTGTAAACTATTATTGAATGGAAAGTATGATGTATACACCGTGATTATCTCATTTAATCCGATTGGTAAACGACGGGTTTTGTACTTCTATAACCACCAATCATTGCTATAAAATGCTCCTCATTTGAATTTCTCAAACAATTTAGTTAGTAGTTTAGGTATGTCATATAGCGTAAGTCAGTTTATTTAGATAATATCTCCGTGTAAACAATTGTTTGCAATAGAAGAGAATGATGTGTTCAAGAATGCATTAACAGTGGAGTAAACAATGCAGCAAATCAGCCTGTACACTTATATTATTATATTATTATTAGGTATTATATAAGCATATAATATTACTAATATAATGATTAATTATTAGCTGTTCCAAATGTGCAACTATTTTCATATGTATGAAATGCGTAAGATAAATCGTGAGACTTGGCAAAAAATCTAATACTAAAATCTCGAAACCTTGAATTGTGCCTCTTTTTATTATTTCTTTACGCAATGGTTGAAGGTAACTAACTGCTTATTAAGAAATATGTTGTACAGAATTGTGGTGGCACTGAAAAGTTCAGTGGTTAACATGATTCGATGCGCAGTATTTTTGTAAAATTTTAATCTATCTATTAGTTGTCAAAAAACACCCTCTAACTGTTCTTCTGACATAATGTCAAAGGCGTAGAGGTTTTCCCAGTTTTAAACTGGTTAATTTAAATTGAACATTTTTTAGATAAATCAACTTTTTTTGGGTAGGAATTTCAAGAAACGTGGTAATAAATCCCATAAAAGAAAAAGAAGGGAGCGTGTTGTGTTATTTCTTGTCTCTATTTTATACTCGTTACTGATATTCTCTGTTCTTGTTTCCAAATTGGTTACAAATTTTATTGGGATTCTGTATAGAGTGGGGCAATAATAGTACATCCGAATATAACATCTCTAGTTCTACGACAGCTAGAAATTTGATATAAAAACGTAAGTAAATTAGATACTCTGGTTTATAACCAGAAATTATTTTAGAATATACAGGGCGAACCAAGACGATGCTAGTGTCCAAATGTTTCTTTAAAAATGAAATAACGTATATATCAGTGCAATTTGGAAGCCTCTTTATAACATATATTATTATTCAGTGTTATTCTGTAAGCCATTGAAAAGTTCCCAATATTGAATAGATTCCAATTTATGTTTCAATCACATTTCCAAGGGTGTTTCCAATATTGAGAAATTTTGCAATTCTGTAAACCATATTGGGAACATTCTTAGTCACTAAATTTAAAACGGTTAGTACAATTATTGACAAATAGTGCGTAATAAATTTGAAAGAAGAAGAAGATTAACCTCACTTTTGTTATTTTTGCGCCATTCTGCGGTGTATTTTGAATTGTGATTTGTGGTCGCGAAAATTTGGTGATATGGCCCCTGCTAATAAAACAAGTCCATAGCAATTTGCCATATATGTTCGTTATTTAAAACAGTATCCTCTTCTACGTACGAATGGGCAAATTCACGTCTTTGGTTGGCCCAGATGAATTAAAAATAATTTGGGGCGACAATTACAATTATCGTGCATTTGAAGTATTTATTGTTTGATTAATTTAGAAATATTTTATTTTTAATTTATCACATTGTTTTGAATACTCACACTTCAATTATATTTTCGACTGCATTTATAATGAAAATAAATTGTCTATTCATTATGAATTACAAACGCCTTCTATCGTTGCACAAATCAGTTATTCAAAATAAACATTTGAGGTTATGTTCTATTGGAAACTTAATAACAAGAGCAAAAATCGGTTGTTAAGATTTTCAAGATATTGATTCAATAAATTGAATTCACTGTGGTTACAGAATACGAAAATGACAAGGTCATTGGAATATTTCCAATTATTGGGAAATATCCAATATCGAATACTTTTCAATGGCTTACAGAATAACACTGTATGACTCTTTCTCAACCATTTGAATGTACTTAATGTTTTTTTATGTTGAAATAGTGCCATCTGCATGAGAGTATTGAAAATATGGCAATAAAAACAATAACGAATATTAGGTGGTTCATCACTTCCCCCAATTAGAGTTTTATGATGCAGTAAAATTTGAGAATCATCATTGGCGTACCGTTATATAGGCTAACGTACGGGTGGATTTTCCGAAAATTTATATTATCGATTCTTTTAGAAAATATCTAGTCATATATTCTTAATCGGCACATTTAAAAACCCCGTTGTACAAAATTTCGTTATAGTGGGTTCAAAGGTGTTTGAGATTAGGCCACCAAAAAAAATTTTTTTCAATGATAATAAATATTTAAAATTAAAAATTAAGAATCTTTCTCCAAATCACACTAGTAAAATACATTGTTCTGATAAAAAAATTAAGAATATTTTTTTTCAATTTGGGTACCTAACCGTTTTGCAAATAAAAATTTTTAATCGTTGAAATAATTTTTTTTTGTGGCCTATTATATCTCAACCATCTTTTGAGCCACTATAACGAAATTTTGTACAAAAGAATTTTTAGGTGCTGATTAAGAATATCCGCCTAGATATTTTCTAAAAAAATCGCTAATATATATACGCCAATGATGAATCTCAAATTTTACTACGTTATTAAAATATAATTGAGAGCAGTGAAGAATTACCCAAATTTCAAAAAAATTGCATCAGTAGTTTCTGAAATATAGGAGTGGCTTCATGAAACTTGCCACACGCGTATATTTTACGTATATTCTAAATATTTGGCTATTTGTAACCATTTTCGATTTAATGAGCAATAAGTATCGAAACATAAAAAATTTGGGGTTTTCCAAACAATTCTAAAGAATAAATGAGTCACATATTGCTCATTTTGATTGACCCACATATTATGCGATTTTGAAATTTGGTTTCTACTGTTCTTAAAATTGTCAGGCCAAAGTTGATAAAACCAGTTTTTTCTAAATTATTAAGTATATCACTTTCATACTACAGCTACGTGTAATTTTTCAGTATGAATCTAACAATGTATCACAACACAAAATTCATCCAAGTTGTCCCTTGCTATTATTGTTTCTTTTTGATTACATGATAACTATTTGATGCTGCATACATTCCAAATTTGAATGCAGACGGATTTTTAGATTATAAAAATACAAAAACATATAGGGTGTTAAAAATTAAACTTTAAGTGAAACCAGATGTGGACATGGCAACCTGCGATACATCAAATTTAATCTTGAAAAATAAAAATTCACAGTCCTTCGCAAAGATGCAACCGGAGTAGACATTGGAAATGACGAAGTAGAACGCAAATCTTGTGATATTTCGGATATGATAAAAATGAAAATTTGTTGCAAAGTAGTAAATAGTTATTTCATTAACACAAAATATTTTCAAAAAGTAAAATCATATTATCAGTAGTTTTATTTAGAAATTAAAATAAAAAGTTATTTTATTAACAAAAACACTCTCATAATGAAAACTAAAATGGTATTATACAAATTTTTTTCACTAACAAACATTTTTAATGTTAAAACTGAAATAATTTAATATTTCGGGAAGATGAAAAGTGATTCCTAACAATTACAAATACTGCTATGTCCAAACTGAACAAGAACATAGTGAATTCGTTGAAACTTGACATATACGTTTAAAAATATATACCAATGTTTCAAGAAACTTAAGAGTCCCGAACCGTAAGGGGTGTGTCGGAGCTGCCTACTTGAGAAATCGTGGGATGAACTAGTTTTTTCACATGCATAATAAAAATTGGCAATTGAACCATGAGAAATTTTCAAAAAATAAGAATAATTTCATTTATAGAGAAATATTAATTTTTGACTTTTATTAAATTTTTTTAACAATTTTACGTTTGTTTCCTTCACTTTCCTCTTGTTTATCTGTGAGTATTTATCTGTGAGTATATTCTGCAAAATGAAAAAGTACATAATCATTATACAAGTGAGGATTATCGAGTCGAGAGAAAATTTTATATATTATATTGAATGAAACACACTTTGTATCTAAAGAAGATCGGAATCGATAGCATCTAAATCTCCTGCGTCGTTTAGATCCTCGATAATTTTATCAATGTATGAATTTAGACATCGCACTCCCTGACAATTTCCGTAAATTTGTGAGCATCTTCAACCTGCTTTTCTGTTGCGGTTGCAGGAGATAAGCTGCAATATTGATTCTGCTCTTGGAACAAAAAGTGTTGTCACAGTTTGTAAGGAGCCGTTAATTTTCTTCTATCCCCACTGTTGTGGATTTTTTTCATTGCCAAGCCATTTCTGAATTTTGTAGAATACTCGTAATGAATATTAAGCAACTGTCTCTGAAGTTGGTGGTAATAATTCCAACTTTGATTTTTGTTTGTGCAACGATTTTTTGAATTGATTAAATCTGTATGAGTTGAGTGAGACATTTGTGATTTTCCTTGCACCGTATACAAGTAGGAAACAAGTTTCACCAGCCTATTTTACTTGTGAGGGGGTTGAATTCTTGCCATTGAAAGTTCTTACTACATTAACTAACTGCATTTCTTTCTGAAGAAGTTTGATGACTTTTAATTTTTCTTTCTGAAATATTCTAGACGTGGTATCATAACCACTGAAGGCATGAATCAGTAAAATTGTATTTTTCTACTACCGTTTATATAAATGAACTTTGTAACCCTAGCAACACGCGCGATAACGAAAGTAAACATTCGAGTTACCTGGTTGCTAAGGCGTTGCTATCTATGAAAGTAAAACTAATGCGGCCAGGACAGAAAAGTAGAAAAACAAATTTTAAACGAAATTAATTCGTTCTATTTGAACAAATTAATACAACTAAACAATTTTGTATTAATAAAGAAAGGTCTTTCTAGGAAGTACGCCTACATTTTTGTCGGCACGTAGTACCTAAATACTCCATTTTAAAAACGCTTCATAAGTTTGCATATACCTTGCTTTGAATTTCTTGGGGTAAAACAAGGCACAAGCAGTATTCCCATTTATATCGCCACAAAACATATTATGTATTTGTTTATTTTAGTTTGAAACCACCAGAAATTAAAATGTGTAATATTTCGTTGCCATGGAAACAATTTTCACAGGCAGCCTCCTAAACTATAAAATTTATTAAAAACGTCAATTAATTTCATGAAATAATTAGTTTTAAATTAGTAAATACCATAATTTTTTTCGTTATAGTAGAAAAAATATAATACATTTCACAATGCGAGAACCCTTTTAAGTATTCGGTGTTTTTTTAAAGGTCTCGGCTTCGCCTTGACCATTCAAAAATCACCTCACACCTTAAAGTAACCTTTCGCATCTATAGTAATGTAAATAACTATTTTTATACGTTCTTGCCATTTCTGGATTTCTGACGAAGAAAGAATTTTCCATATAATTTTTCCTGTTCCTGGCCTTATGAAAAGTATATCTTTTTCTTCAACTAAGTGCAAATTTCAATTGCTATTTTAACAATGGGCGAATCCACATCATCTACAGCTTGTTTTACAAACAATCCTTTGTTTTAAAGAATTTTTGGCAACATTGAAATTAATCAATCATCTAACATCACACAATCTAACATCAATCATTTATCAAAAACTTTTCTTGAGGGAGGGCTACGATTACTGAATTTTGCATAAATTTGGTTTTCACGTAGTTAACATACGTCGTACAAATGTGGATGCAGTAAAAATCCACCTTCAAACAGGGTTGGCACGAATTAATTCTCATGAATTAAGTCAGTGATTTAATTCGTGAATTAATTCAAATGACTTTTTTCAAAAAAGTCACGAATTAATTCATGACAGATATTGAGTGGTGGATGTCAACATTTTCACTAACAGAGATAGATCCTGCAGTGCAAAGTAGCATTAAACAACTTATGACAGCAAATAGCTTCATCCGCAGGTGTGGAAAGAATATTTTCATCCTTCGGATATTTATATTCGGATCTACGCAACCGACTAGGAGTGGAAAAAGCCGGAAAACTAACTTTTCTAATGAAGATTCTTAATAATAAGTAATAAGTTGCCTATTTAATTAATATTTCTGAAGAAAATAAAAACTTGTTTTTTTTGTTGTTTTTTGTATTCCGTTTTAGTAAATAAAATTTGATGTTTTTTTTAAGTCTGAATTAATTCAAAAAAGTCCGAATTAATTCAAAAGTCAGACTTTTTTGACTTTTTTATAAAAGTCATGACTTATTCCAACCCTGCCTTCAAATTACATAAATAATATAGAGTTACAAAGATTTCGCAATTTTCTTGCTTATTTGATTAATTTCCGTACATTTTGCCTGTACTGTAACCGTGTGACATATCATTGGATCAGGCATTGAGAGAAGAGTTGAACATATATTTTATTTTCCTTCAAATCACCGCTATCTTTGTAAATTGCGAAAAACGACAAAATTTTAAGATACATATGGTTTTCGGCTATACATATTTCGACGAGACAAAAGGAAATAAGCTGTTCGACGTGCTTCTCGATGTTAAGTTATCTTGGAGATTGTTGGGCGTGACATTTCTAACGCAGCGATAAATTCCCATGTAATAATTTTTTGTTTACTTTTCCTTAATCTACCTCATGTTAAAGTAATGGCACTGAGACCTCTAACACTCCGTAATACGTACAAATCAGGTATCGGCAACCTACCAGAGCAACCCCGATCCTAAATCCACCACTATGATTTGTCAAATTGCAAGTCATTGACAAAATTGAAAAAATTGCAAAAACACGAAAACTTCAAATAATATTTCCAAACGAATTTCCGAGAGACTGTTTTGGTAAGAAATCCAAGGTAGAGGGTCGAACTTAGAACTACATCGTGAATTGCACGTTCACGCTCTGATTTTAGGCTCAATAGGAGTGAACGAAAAAGTGTAATTTTGACGTCTATCGTTCTGAAACCACTGAAATCTCACGCGTTACGTCATTCTGCCATGAAACTGATTTTCGACCCCCTACTAGGAAACTAAAAACATTTGTTTAATCCTGCTCTTGAAACATGCAGTTTCTTACTTGGATACAATACTCGATACAATTAAATGTCAAAGTGAAGGAAAGGCACTATCGAGAAACAGAAAATTGTTTGGGGTCCTGAAGTCGTCCCGAGTCCGAAACTGATGTACTCGGTTCCGTCCTAGGACCGATATTAAGAAATCATTAAATTTCGCTGGATTGACTATAAGGTGTAATCTATCGGACGCACTATGGATTTTTTGGCGAATTTTGCGAAAACACAATAATTTTAAACCTTATTTCTAAACGAAAACAGGCCGCCGGGCCGCCGTTCTGGCAATAAATCCAAGCTCGAAAGTCCAACTTGAAAGTACATCGTGAATTGTGCGGTCCAGCTGCGATTTTGAGGTCAGCAGATCCTAACTAAAAAGTAACATTTGTGACGTTAACGAAAAATTTTAAAGTTTTGGCATGACCTGCACGCGCATGGAATTTGGAAGGTTCTGCGCGCGCATTTGGCCTTTTTAATTTCGCAAAATTTACAAAACTCTTCGACATTGGATATTGAAACGCTAATAATTTTTTAAATATTCAAAGAATCGCAACGAGATATAGCCGTTGGGATTTTCTCGACAAGAAGACGCCTATAAAAAAATAATAACCTAACTGCCGGTACCACGTGATTTAGACAACCAATCAAAAATTGGATCACTCTGTTGTCGCCACTGTGTCTATAAGTCACGCTTCATAATATGCAACATGAAACTGATTTTCAACCCCCTATACGAAAACAAAAACATTTCCAATGTTAAAAATGGTGGTTCGAAAGTGATTTCGTTACTACCTGATACGTATCTACATAAAAAAATCACACTTTTTCGAAAAATAAAATGGTATTTTCAGAAGTTTTTTGAATGATTCCGAATGATTCCAAACTTTTTTAATGATTCCGAACAACTATTGTTGTTAGAATTTTTTTCTTAATCCTAAATGCCTGATATAATTTCTTAATTTAATATTGCGTCGAAGCTGGCTTAACATTTGAACAGGAAAAGATTTTAAAGATCTTGATAATCTCTATCTTTTTTGTTTGTTATTTTGTTGTTGCATGAAAATGCAAATGAAATTTATAAGTACCTATAAATTTTTAGTTTTAATTTATAAAATTTGAAATTCTTAAAAGAGCTAATGCCTATTTAAAACAGTAAAACGCCTTTACTATCAGCGAATAATGTTAAATGTACACACATTCGTATAGAAAAAGTATAATTAATTCCAATTCATTCAGACATGTGCTGCATTCTAGCGTTAGTGTTCGGCCAGGCTGGCGAGCGATTTGTCGTGAGCGAAAAATCGTGGACGACAATGTAGTGGGAGACATGCGACATTCTGTTCACCGCAAAGCGATTAAACATTTAGTTGAAACAATGCCTCTCTCACGAAAACGTCGAATTGCTCTGCTTTTGGAAGACGATATTCTGCCCAGTTACTTTTCCCAGAGTAAAAAAAATATGGTGTACATCCCATTAATAGATACAGACAGGAGTATGGAGAGTTTCATCATTTGTACAGACAGTTACGAAAATATCCGGAGAGGTTGTCCGTCACACTCTTATTTTTGAAGTGTTTATTTGTGTCTTGCCATAGAACAGGCCTACTTTGAACTTCTGATATCAAAATTTCTTTAAAACACGAAGCCATGTTGGCGTGGTGACAGCACACAGTTAACTAAATATCGCTCAGATATCAAACAACGTTGAATTCAGAGCGACACGCTTACGCGCTAAGCGATATGTCGCACATGTTTTGTGTCAGTATGGCCGCTTCAATTTGTTGTTTACGGTTTGAATTTCTTTTTTGTCGCTCTGTCGTCCACGATTTTTCGCTCACGACAAATCGCTCGCCAGCCTGGCCGAACCCTAAAGGTACCAAACAATATGGGGTTGTGAAGAAAGGTTTCACGTTTTACTAAATGTTCATAATGCAGGAAGTATTATACAACGAAGCTCGTAATTTCTTGGATTTCCGTTTGATGGTAATAGTATGCAGTTAGGACGTTAGGACTCGATGGTTAGGAAATATTTCAGTTCTTTAGCAGTTTACTCATAGACATAGGATATAAGTTTACTTCATCTAAGACGTTTTACTGTTTGAATTGTAAACTCGACTTAATTTTTTGTGATAATTTGAGTGAGCCAGTAATTTTTGTCTTTCTTATGTATGTTTATATAACAGCTAACTGTTAAAATTGTAAAAAAAAGCTATCCTACCAAATGTAACTTTAACTTATAAAATTCAATGCTCTTCACTGAAACTTTTGCGGCATGAAATCAATTCTGCGAAATGATATATCATCCAAAAGCTTTGTATTATTATATATTCTATGTAACCAGAATACATTTAAGGCTCAATGCTCCAAAAACAATATAATGAAAATGGAAATACACCACGAAAGTTGCAATATTTATGAGATCGCTAAAACATAAATAGCTGGAATCTTTGTCATGGCGTAGGCAACCGCCTTTAAAATATACACTCGGTCATTTGCACACAGAGATTTGCGACTTGAAAAGGACCGGACTGTCCAAAATTTAGTTAATTTTGTAGTATTTTCACAAATTAAGAACAATGTTACTATAGCGCATTACACATATCAAGACTATAATATGTAATTTTTATAAGTAATATGAAATGTCTCAGTTTTTTAAAAGCTAGGTAATTTTTTCAAGTTACCCACACAACATTGAATATTTTATGCATATGCAAAATAGATGCACAATGTGCATATTATATTCACAATATTTTTCAAATACGAAATACATTTAAAAATATATTCAACTGGTAATATTCGAGGATATTTATTATCTAAAATAAATCTATTAATTAAAAATTCCAGGACTGGACTTTTTTAACTCAAGTTTTTTATTTCTGTAGAAAATGTATAATAGTTTTTTCAAATTATATCGGAAAAGTCCATACATCAGTAAACAAAAGCATGTGAACAGATTTTTTATCGCAGCTTTATTGATTGAATTTAAGTTTAAAGTGAAAGTGATCTTTAATTCTTGATTTGCCGGGTGGGAAATAAAGCAATGCGAATAGAATTCTACTTGTTATTATTTAGGGACACAAATTTGATACATGGTACACGATATTGCAAGTTGTACTGTACTTTCCAACTTTGGATAATTTTGTTGGTTATTTATCTCACACAGATCTATTGCTTAAGCTGTGCTACACTGATGAAGAGTAATAACTCCGAAATACGTGATACAATAATGACTCTAGATTTGTAAAAGCATTGTATTTTCTATAATTCTTTTATCTAATAATAAGATGAGACTAATGAAAAAGTCACCAAACTAGTTGCTTTTAATAAAGTTTTTAGGAGGAAAAGACTATTCTTATATCATTTTTCTATAAGATGAACTCTCATGGGTACATATTTCCTTTATTTAATAATATCGGAAATTATGTACCTACGTCCTAATAAAACTATATCAAACTTGAGATATTTGAAACACACGAATAATATTCTATTTAAAATATTCATAATACCTTATAACAAATATATACAACAAATTATGTAATTTTCACAAATATCTATAAATGCATGATCAACTTGATTTGGATAATATTTATTTTAGTTTTCAGTCCTGTCCTGTCCTCTTGTATCCAGAGTGCGTGTATATGTGAAAAGTTCGCAGGGGGCGGCTAAATTTAAATCCCGTCTAGCAGATTTGAAAGGAATTCCCGTTTCTATTTACGTATGTCTAGTAGAGCCGAGACGTTTGAATACGGAATTGAACCCACAGGGGCGTCCCATCAAGGTTATCATCCATCATGTTTTATCAGAATCTCTTGCAATTAATATATCAGAGCAGACAGTGATTATCGGGGCTCCATTTTGGTCTATTCGTGGCATCCAATATGAATATGACAAATTAGAGTGGCATAAATTAGGCTGTGTTTACACGAAAAGTATCCGGTTGGTGCCATACCTATGGCCCCTAAGGGAGACTCGTCACTTAGATTTAGAATATGTTCCAAGAAACTTCCACAGTATTTTACAGATATGTTGCAATAAGATATGTTGAAATATATTGTGCTTTCCGAAAAAAATGTTAATTTTTAAATATTTCTCAAAATAACATTATCTAAAGAAGTTTATGTTTGTTGATTTTACTAAAATAAAAATATTCTTCACTTTGATGATTTGGGTATACAAAAAAAATTATTACTCATATAATTTCTAATGTAGTAGATTTACTTTCCAGAATTTTGAAAATAACGTATTTAATGCGAATGACGAGCAAGACCGTGCAATCTACATTATCTAGCTTATAGAAAAGAAAAGGAAACAAACGGTTGCCCGTCATTGTTGATTATGCTGCTTTGTTAACTCAAAATTACACAAGAATTAATGAGTTTTTCCAAGGAAATGCTTATGTAGTAATTCTACAGGGTGTCCTAATAGTGTGAAAATTTAATATAGGACCTTAATACAAGGATTTGATATTTTTTATGGAAATGGTAGCGTCAAATGATGCACATCTTAAAATTATTTTGAAATATACGGAGAGTTATTCACTAGAGAGAAGTCTTCTTTTTAAATATATTTTTAAATTTAAGTCACTGTAGACAAGTGCGTAATGCATTGTGTTACGACCTAAAATCGTAGTAATGAGGTCCAGGGTATTACAAATCCTTATTATTCTCAAGGATTTGTAATACCCTGGACCTCATTATTACGATTTTAGGTCGTAACAATTTATAACTGCTTACTTGATTACATGCGGATATATATTTGTGACTTATTTCAATTTGGATGGAAAATAGAACTGTTGATCAAGCGCTCGATCGGTTTTTTCATTGATCTGGTGCAAGAGACTTCTGATGGTAAAACCGAGCTAAAAGTATTAGGATCCCAGAATACTTAAATGTCTAATAACTAACTAAGTATAATTAATTGTACGTTGTAAATCCTGTAAAATAAAACGTTTTTATTATTTAAAAATTATAAGATTTATAAATTATTTGCAACTATAACTGCCTAATATAAAACAGAGTTTTTTGTCAGATAATGCGTGTATTTTATTCAGTATTGAAATTTAAACATTTTAAGCAGCTTTATCAAACTGAATTAATATTATCTTATGTCTTTCCTAAGAATACGTTGATTGCCAAACTCTAGAGTTTTTTATGCCTTCATTAGATGATGATCTAATGAAGTCACCCTCTGGCATATAATATAAATTCGGTCGTTATTGACAGATTTTTTAACATTCCCTTTCAATCACTTCAACCGGATCTTTCCAGTAATATAAAAATCATAAAGATTTTAGATTTCTGTACCATGACGCAAGTACTGAATCGTTTAATTTAAATACCCCTACGGGTATTGGGATTTTTAAGACGTAGACTCAAGTTTACAATGTAAACTCATAAAGTGGGTAGGTAACCACTCCACTGACATTATACTTGAGTTTATCTCCTATTCAATATATAAATGGACCCAAACAGCATCCAAGTAAATCATTCATCGACGTATATTAAATACGTTTAATTGTAACATTGTACGTCATGTTAGTTACTTTATATAATTGTAATTATAGAATTACCCTAAATTTGTGTAGAACAGGGATGTTTAAAATATTTCCTGTTTTAGGTAAACTCATGGGAAAAGTGTAATCGTGTACATAGTAAAGTAGTTATCTTCCTGGTCATAAAACCAGGGAATTCAAACAGATATACTCAATAGATATGAAACAGAAATAATCATTTATTTATAATTACAGTGAATTTTACGAAGAAAAATATTTGCTCTAATTTCATTTTATTTGCATCTTTAAATTGAAATTAAAATTCTACAGAAGTAACATTTCAATTTTTTACATTTCCAAAACAGGACTATTTACAATTTTCCATACAATTGATATGAGGATTTTTGTTAAAATAGGTGTTTCTTCTAGACCTCTTTGTTTGCCAATGTTACGCTGAATAAGAGCTAAGAAAATATTGTTTATAATTATTTTGGTATCTATATATTTTGTGATAAGTTCTTAAAGTCCAGTACTGCGGAAATATACTTTATTTATTTCACGAACGGCCCTATCTCTTCGACAACTGTATGCAAATGAAATCAAAAAACCAATATCTGTTATGACACTGATATTTATTCCAAATTATTTTGCAATTTATCCAAATACAAATGCCTTAGGAACGTAATTGTATTCGATATTTTATTGTTATTATTTTTTAAGTCAAGTCATTCCATCAAATAACTCGATGCTTTCCAGAAAAAATTTAACACGAAATCCATCTAGAATTACACAGCTCTTTTATAATATGACAAAATGCTTGGATCCTTTATGTAAAATTGCTGTGGAATAGTTTATCGATCGTCCACTTAGTACTTAGTTTAAGCTTTTTAAAGCCTGCATAAGATAAATTGCGCCCTAGAAATAAATTATTCTTTCATCTAAATCAACACCAAATAAAATGTGAAGGACTTGTGGAAGTATATTCTACTTTAAAATAAAATACATTTATTTAAAAATAATTTAAGGATTTCTGTTTAAGATTTGCGCAGCCTCTGTAGGCATTTAATTTTTAACAAAAAACGCTTTTCTGATTGCAGAATTGTTGTTGTATACAACCTGTTCTAAAAAAAATGCAGTTTGAGTTTTTTATGTACATTCTTTTAAAAGTAATGGATAGTGCCTTTTAGTATGTTGTACTATAGAGTAGAGAGGCCATGGTAATAATGAGGTTACAGTCCCACACGTAAAACATTTTTAGCAGTAGTTTAAGTTTAAATATTCGTTTTGCTTATTCCAACACAAAAAAAACAAATCAGCTTGGTGTAAATAAGCAACCAGCACGATATTTATAAACATTTTCACCAGGCGGTTGCCTGAGTTATTACATGAATACTTATTGTTTTTAACTTTTTAATAGCTTATTTAACCTCTGCCTATTTTCGTTGATAATTGTAAGACAAATCCTCAAAGGTTGGCAGTGAATGTGTAAGCACTGCCATTCTCTAAATTGGAATATTTATTTACTGGTACCTACTGGTACTATTGGTTGAGTGTGAGACTTTAACGTGCTTACATCGCAGACACACCGAACTGACGCCGACGGTTTTTTATTCATATGAAAGGTATCTGTCTCCATTAAATTGTTTCTGTCCGTACTTAAACTCAGACCTCGTAGCTTTTTCTTTAAAAAACTAAATACAAAGAATCACGAGAGACGGGCATTTCAATTAACATCTGTAATTTTAAATATAAAACAGATATTAAATCTATGCAACAGCTAAACGCTTATTTGAGATGATAGACGTGAAGATTTATTCTTAACTATATTCTAGATACATGGTGGGGGAAAATCTCGGGAAAAATTAATGAATATCGTTGCTTATTTTATAACATGTGGAATTTGCTTTATCTTATTTTAGTCAAATGAAATTGATTTGCAACTTAATAATATTACATTTCTTAACGCAACATCATCTAAATTCCACTATTTATTCCAATATTCATTAGATAGTGATTTTCTTCTTCTTGATTGTTGTATCAATTAATTTGACCTTTTTTGAATCAATGGTATTATTTAATATGAGGCCGATCTTTCATGAATCGTATGGATCGAGGAGAATGGTGGACATATTAAATATTTACTGTGAAATAATAAATCGTTTTTTGAGTTTCTTTACTCATTTTATTCTTTATTTGTTTAAACTATAATTTTGTTTGATTAAATTTTATCTTCATTAGTTTTTTAAATAAAATTGATAATTTGTGCTTTAATTCTAATGTCAGAGTTTCAAAATACTCCGCCAAAATGAGGTAGGTTTAGGATTTTTGAACAAAAAATGCGATAACATTACGGGTAAAAAAGGTAAGCGTACATTTACATCTTAAACATTGCTGATGTTGCGCCCTATGCAGGGCTCTACACCAAATTTGAATTTATCGTCACAAAATAACCATATTCACCAATTTCCATACCAATATTTGAAAAACCTCAAAACTTATGTGAGAAAATTCAAAATATAATATCAACTTTTGCAGGGCATCTTTTAAGGATGTTTTACTAGGTGGCCAAATAGGGAAATTCATCAGAAATTCACTGCTGCTCTATGACCATCCTGTATACACGATGTTTTATTAATAATTGGCCATACGCGAGAAATTCTTAGCACAAAATATGCAGATTTAATCAAAGACACTTACATAAAATGTGCCTCCTTACTGATACAGGGTGTTGGTTAAAAATTAAAAACACGGTATTATTATTGTTTCAGCCTATGAAGTACAAAAACAATAAGGCATTAGTTAGATGTCAAAGTGATTAGAAATTTATTTTTGAGATGAATACTGAAATTATTTAAAATATCATATAGCCGCTTTTTCGAATTCAAATATCTCGGGAAATATAGGCACTCTAGATCAATGTATTAGTCAAAGACACATACATAAAATGTGCCTCCTTACTGAGATACAGGGTGTGTTGGTTAAAAATTAAAAAAAATTTTTGGGTATTATTATTATTTCAGCCTATGAAGTACAAAAACAATAAGGCATTAGTTAGATGTCAAAGTGATTAGAAATTTATTTTTGAGATGAATACTGAAATTATTTAAAATATCATATAGCCGCTTTTTCGAATTCAAATATCTCGGGAAATATAGTCACTCTAGAGCAATGTATTAAGAGTACCTTTTTTGCTGAAAAATTATTGACAAATAAAAGAAAATCAAGAAGACAAATGTTTGGCCAGTGGCGTGCAAATTATTGGGGGGGAAACTACTTCACCCCCCCCCCCCCCCCCCTACTGTGGATTTCTGGCAACAGTGAGGAACCAGTTCTTTCGCTGACAGTATCTACCAAATATGGTAAAGAAATATTAAATAATTTTAAAATAATATATAATATGTGAAAATAATTTTTTTATTTTTAAATTCAACAGCCTGTATTTCAGTAAGGTGGCACATGTTATCGAAATGATTTTGGTTAAATCTTCATATTCTGGGCTAAGGATTCCTCAGTTAGCGTATGACCAATTACTAATGAAATACCCTGTATACGAGTACATTCACAATCGTCAACGTCAGAATAAAACTTTTATCTCATATTACTTCATTTTAAAATATATTTTGCTACTGCTGAATACGACGTTACCAAAATTATTAGTTTTTTTAAATATTCGATTAAACCAATCCTTCTAAGCTATCAAACATGTTACGCAGCAGACAATTTAATGAATATTTAATAGTATTTATTGAATTTATAAATTTCTATTGCTGTAACAGGATAGCGAGACAAGCTGGTGTTTCAACTGACATTTGGAAGGAGTAAATCACAGCATCCTCTGATAAATGGACGTTTCCAAATGGGCGCTTGCTTCCGATTGCCGAACTAATGCCTTTCTGTCTTCCCCAATCCAGCTTACCGACACTTCGAGTGCAGCTTTAACTGCTAACTTAATGGATTTCAGATTTTGTTTTCTGTTCCCGGCTTAAGAACTACTCACTGTACTTGGAGTTTACAGATTCTACGTATTGCTCTTAAATAAATAAGAACATATCAACTTTATTTTCGTTTTGCATGGTGATTCTACCAGGCTGCTTAAAAATAAATCTATTTTGGGACATACCTACCCCCAGTAGTAAAAGTTAATATTAACTCGAGTATAGATTTATAAATATTGCATACGCCGAACGATGTAGATACATCATGAATAATGCAGTTAACTTAATTTAAAAATTAGATGTAAATAAATAAGAGAACAATTATAACCGTAATAACATAAAAATATTATAACCGTAACAATGAAAATCCTTGGTGAAATATTTGATATATAATTTAATTTTCTTTATTATATATTATATGTATTTGTCGCTTCAAAATTAGTGTCTGGGCTCGTCTTTAGAATTAAACTTAGGGTCATTACGCGTCACATTCCTTTCTATTTCTGGACAATCTTCTATGAGGAAATTGTTTGGATATGTCACTTATACACCCTCTGGTGTCACACTCAGTTTATTTTTTCTCCAAACTCAACACAAAGTATTCATTTCCAATCACAAAATAAATAACTACAGTTACATTTATAGAAATGTAGGTGACTAAAGATAAATAAACATAAAAATAAATGGTTTGAAAATTTTTAAATAATCTGTTCCGTAAATTTTGTTGGTTTGGAAACAGATAGACAAATGGAACGTAATATTAATCTATTAAAATCAGTCAAAGATAAATAAATAAAATCCCTTTTTCACGAAAGTATTATCTACTTTATTAACAGTAATAATTAGTCCGTTCGTATGGAAAACATAGCAAGAACGGATAAGGCAACATTAGACTTCTACGTACCTTCTTGATCCTAGCATTATGGAGCTGAAAAATTCAATAGTTTCCAACATTTGACTAAAGTAACTATAAACTGTGCGTCTGTATGAGCTCTAAAAGGAAACTCAATAACATATGACATGGTAAAGTAGTACCTTACAGAATAACAATGTAGAAGGCGGTCATCCTGGGACCCCCCGCCTATTTAGGGCACACGATACGGGAATGGAGTTGCTGTGGATAATTCGCTGGTGCTATATTACATGCTCTTTAAATTTTGATGTTGTGTCATGGATGATTTACTTTACCCGCACATACAAATTTTTCATTTTCGACAACAATATTGATATTATTTTTGAATATGGCCAAATTCATTTCTTTGACTAAAGATAAGCATTTCCGTCTTACTTCAGTTAGTTAATTCTTAGTAAATGATTAGAAGAGTTTTCCTAAATATTTTTTAAATTATTATTTACATATTTAGACGTTATACTGATTTGGAAAAAACATGTATAATAACGCCGTATCATCAACATAACACAACAGTTCACATTTGTTAACAACTATCTGAATATCTAGTAGTACATACATAGAAAATAACAATGTGTCTAAAAAAGAACCCTAAAACACACCTGATCTTATCAGACGACTGTCCGATAATGTATCATGTACACAAACCATTTGATGAGGTAATTCCAAATACAGTTTAAAAAATTCAATCCACAAATCATTTAAGACACAATTTAACTAAAAGTAAATTATAATCAACAGTATGGAAAACTTTAGAAAAGTCAAGCAATATAAGAAGACTTTTTCATCTCATGCTTTAATTGTATCACTACTAGTAATGTTTAACATTGCCTTAATGGTACTATACCCTTTCCTTCAACCAGATTGATTCGCAGGATATAAGCAAGTCTGCATTAGAAATTGATTCATCTGAGAGTATACAACTTTTTATAATAATAATAATTTATTGCCCAAGCTACATAATTGTTTGAGGTTGTCAATAATAGTGTATAATATATATAAGTATAAAATAGATAAGATTTGTAGTATACATATAAAAGTAAAACAAGAAACGTATTACCACAAGTGCCTAGCTTATCACAAACAACATAAAACATAAAATTATTACAGAATAGAATTTAAAGACAATCTAAAAGGAAAAAAAAATCATGATCTAAAAGTCATATTCTAAAAATTCAGTAACACTATAACAAGGGTTTTCAGTTAAAATTTTCTTAAGAGATGACTTGAATGCATTAATTCGTATCGCATCTTTCAAATCATGTGGCAGTTTGTTATATAATTTTATAGCCAAATAATTAATGGGTTGCTGAGTCATACATAGCCGGTGATAGGGAACAATAAGAGCATCTTTGTTTCTTGTATTATAATTATGTAATATAGAATTAGTAGGAAGAGACCTATTTTCTTTAATATACACTAAGCACTGATATATAAATACACCAGGTAGTGTCATAATATTAAAATGCTTAAACAATGGTTTGCAATGCTCCCTATTGCCCACAGAAGCCAATATTCTTAGATTCTCTTTTGAGTTTTAAAGATTCTCTCAGATTCTGTTGAATCTCCCCAAATTAAGATGCCATAGCTGATCTGACTGTAAAAGTTGCTGTAATAAAAAGTGATAGCTGTTTCGAGGGTAGTTAATTCAATTAGTTTCCTTATGTGGTAAACTACCATATTCAATTTTTTGGATAGGTAATCAATATGACTGTGCCAATTTAGTTTAGAGTCTACCTATATGTACAGGGTTAGTTTTATTAATGTAAACCCCCCATTTTTATTTTTATCTTGGACGTATTCCAAAAATTAAAAAACCTGCCTTACACGGTTTTTTATGTAGATTCCACTACTGCTAATGGATTGAAAGTAGCGTTTTAAATATACAGGGTACGCAAAAAAGTTTAGTTTTTTTAAATGGAACACCCTGTATATTTTGACAAATTTGAATTCCTCCAATCATTCTGATTACAAATATATACACATATTGTATAATCGCTGTACTGGTTTGTAAGTTATTTATGCTTTATTATGGATACGTTGAAACAAAAGCGTTATTTTATAAATCATATAATAAATTAATAAATGGAATAAATCGAAAACAAAACAAAATATATGAATTATTAAAACAAATTATATAACATTTTCAACATAACCAACCACAATTAACTTCGATACATTTCAAACCACGTTTAATAAAATTCGAAAGAATTTTTCAAAGAAAAAGTGCTGCATTCAAATTTAGCAGTTATATTTTTTACAATTTGATTTTTTTATTGTTTAAAATTTTCCACTGGTTCACTGTAAATTTTTTCTTTGAGCGATCCCCAAAGAAAATTATCTACTGGATTAAGGTCTGGACTCCGTTCGAATTTTAATAAACGTTGTTTGAAATGTTGAAAATGTTACGTAATTTGTTTTAATAATTCATATATTTTGTTTTGTTTTTGATTTATTCCATTTATTAATGTATTATATGAGCTTATAAAATAACGCTTTTGTTTCAACGTATCCGTAATAAAGTGAAAATAACTCAAAAACCAGTAACGCGATTATACAATATGTGTATATATTTGTAATCAGAATGATTGTAGGAATTCAAATTTGTAAAAATATACAGGGTGTTCCATTTAAAAAAACCTAACTTTTTTGCGTACCCTGTATATTTAAAACGCTATTGCCAATCCGTTAGCAGAAGTGGCATCTACGTAAAAAACCGTGTAAGGCCTGTTTTTTAATTTTTCGAACCGATCAAAAATAAAAATAATAATGGGGAGTTTACATTAATAAAACTAACCCTGTACACACCTAACAGTTTTATAGAAGAAGTTTCTAATTTTGTAGAAAATATTATTTGGGTTTGGGTTTTTCCAGAGTTGTTAGGTTCAAACCAACTAATAGCATCTTTCACAGATGCGGCACTCTTAATTTTAACCTCATCTACACTTGATTCTGAAGTAACCAAGTTAGTGTCATCCGCGTATAGTGTTATGCTTTCTGAACGTACATTAACTGGTAGGTCATTAATAAAAACTAAAAAGAATATTGGCCACAATATTGACCCTTGTGGCACTCCAATATCTACAGGTAATGTACATGATGATTCACCCGATGGTAAAGTTACTGCTTGATGTCTATTTTGTAAATATGATCTAAGTAGATTCAGTGCATTTCCTCTGATACCATAATAATCAAACTTTTGCAATAGGTATTCATGGCTTACACAATCACAAGCTTTCCTAAGGTCCGAGAGCGTTGCACACGGTATAATATTTTGGTCAATTGCCTCTAATATTTTTTCAATTACACTAACAATTGTGGATTTGTTCTCCCTGTAACCATACTGGTTTTTAACAAATAAGTTGTTAGCCTCGAAAAATTGGACAATTCTGTTCTTTATTAGAATTACAAAAATTTTTGATATTACAAGTAAAACAGAGATGGGCCTAAAATTGTTCATATCAGTCAAACCCCTTTTTTGGGAATAGGGACCACCTTGGCTACTTTTAATTCATCTGTTGCTCAATACATTTATTAAATATTTCAGTTAAAATTGGTACTAAATGGTCTTTAATAAATTTTATAACTTTAGAGTTAAAACCATAAATATCCCTGCTATTCGAATTTTTTAAATTTTTAATAATGCAATTAATTTCAAAGTATCAGTAGGAGCCATATAAAATGAAAATGAAAGGGAGATATGATTTTTATTTAGTAAATCTTTAAAATCCGTATTGGAGTCTGGTAGGTCTCTGATAATATTATTTGCAACATTTGCGAAAAAGTTATTGAAATTTTCAGCAGAAAATTTAAAATTGATATTATTTCCATTGGTAGGTAGGTCTCTGATAATATTATTTGCAACATTTGCGAAAAAGTTATTGAAATTTTCAGCAGAAATTTTAAAATTGATATTATTTCCATTATTTATTTGACTATTTCTATAAGATTTTACCTAAAATCGACAATAAACTTATAGATAGGTGACTGAATATGCCCCATATTTCAGCAACTTTCCATTTAAAGGGAAAATAACCTACTTCTTGACAACAGTTTACAGGATGAGTTGTATGGTATAATATTACGGGCATATATAATTTTACTATCTGCGAAGAACTACCATTATTTCCATAAGGCCTTGACTTTAGATTTAATACAAAATCCTTAATTTCATCGGGTGTAAAAAACGAAAAGTTAAAGTTGTTATTTTCGTCATATTTATTATTTAAACAAAAGTTTGTGATGTTATCTTCTGACTGATTAATATTAAATGTATGTATGTACGTAATAAATAAATAAAATAAATAAATGGTTTATTATCCAGTAAGCCATATAAATACACGGATTGGAAAAATAATCATTTACTTTCAAAGTATCCTGCAAATCAGCATAACGTTTAGCTTTTATTTTCATGTTTTTTAATTTTTTGTAATATTGTACGGGAATCGCAATTTTCAGTATATTTCAGAAATGCAGACTTTTCCCTCCCAAGTGACACAGTGACACACCATAGTAATTTCACAGTTATTTCTATCTTTCCCAATTCTGATCCGTTTTATGATTTTGAGTACTTTGTCTCCTTTTTTCCTTTTAACATTATCGTATCCATTAACTAAGATGCAAATGTTACTTGATTATCGTTAAAATTGCTGTAATAGTTAGTAAGAAGTCAAAGAGCCATTGCTGAATTATGATAAGAGAACCATTGTAAAGTAATCCAGTGTAATACAGTGTCTAGCGTTCCCAAGCGGAGAGTCAAATTGGCGATGTTTCTTGCTGTTCTCTTCGTAATAGTTCTTGAGCTAGTCAAGATGTTAAGTACCATTATGTTGAACTAAACGGCAATTAGGTTTTTAGCTTGTCTTGTAGGACAAGCCTATAGGCGAATTAAAAGGAATGACCTTCTGGACATTTCAGATTCCCAGCTAAATACGTATTAAGGCCTACATTTTGGAAATTCCTACCCTTATTATGTATTATGCCTGTATCTCAGAAACCGTTGGTCCTAGAAATTATGAATATATTCATTTGGTTTTAATCTCTTTAGTATCTTTTGTTAATAACTTTTTTATCTTATTTACAAACATATATTTTTTATATATAAAAACAATATTTGATATTATCGTAATAGTTTTACTTGTTTAATTAAATTTAACTATTTACATTTTATGAAATTCTTAACTTATTATATTAATGTAATATTTGGATTGTTATAGTTTTTTACATAAAAATATTTTTCCTATTTGTAGTCTTGTAGCCTGATGATGTGATGTAATGTATTGATCACGAAACCGGTTGCAATAAAAAGAATTTTGTGGGAACAAGACCTTTGTTGTTTTTCTTCTTCAATATGAACAACCCGTATGGGATTAATTCTACGTTATTAAATTATAATTTTACATTTTAATTTGATATTTGATGTTTTTGATAAGTCTAGAATGATGTTCAATGTGATTTACTTTCATTAATGTTTTTATATAGCTTCCACTAAAATTTAAAAGCTATTGAGAACTATACGTCCTCCTAATGTGTGTTATATCCAGTTAGTATGTTAAAAAAAATGTATTAGAGTAAAGCGATACTGACAAAAGACCTTTTACCATTGTTTTTATATTTACATAATAGAATCATGTTATACAATACATTTTTATTGAAAGACCCAGTCATCAATTTTGTGAACAAAACTCCGTTGACGTGTTACGGTTACGATAATCAATATTTATTTCCTAACAATTGTGTAGATACATACATTTTGTAAAAGTTTCAGCTAGAAATATTAGTGTTACTCGAGAGAACTGTCACTTAGCCAAACGAAACCTCAGATTTATTTCTGTAAATGTCTAATGTGGTGGAAATACTTCCCTACATCCTTTTTTCGTGAGTTCCCTTGAACCGTTCTGCTGACAAATATCAGTAATTTTCTCTGTTTTTGGATATAGATTCGACAAGTCAGCGTACATGAAAAGGGATTTTACTTTTCTAATAAGGTAGAACAGAGCTTTTATACAAATAGCATTTTTTTGCTTAAGAAAATAGGAAATCAAATGAATCACTAATAATGCGAAATCCTACCGCATATTTTATTTTCCGCATAACATATATTTTACCAATTTTATCACATCAGTAACTTTCAAAGTGTTATAGGCTAATAAAATGTGTAATAAGATGGTAATTGTTATATGGTGCATTTTATTTTAATTTATAAGTTAAATAAGTACTGTACATTAGTGTACATACATAACTAATTTAAGTAAATAAGTTGAAACAGAGACGTGTTTAATGACGGTTACTCAAGGATCAGTGCTGGACCCCTTTTATTTGCTTTATATGAAAGAAGTTCGTCAGCCTATAGACTATTTTTCTTCAAGCACACAATGTAAATATACACACACCTTCTCTCGCTCTAGCAAGATAAATATAGATTTAAAAAATATATGTCCTCTCGATTAAACAGAAATTAGATCTTCATCACCTTCAACCCTCTTACCTATTTATATCGTAATTTCTCTACGCATCAGAAATAGTAATTTTAATAATTATAATAAAAATAAAATGAAAATTTTGGCATTCATTCCCTTTAAAGTACCTACCTAATACTCAATTTTACAGCTATAACTGGAGCCAAGAAATATTTGTAATAAATAAACAATATCAAGGAGACAATTTTGAACATAAATTTCAGAGTATTATCCTTACTACACTTATTTCTGCTATGGTAAAAAATTAACTCAAATACAAGTAAAATGCGAATTTTTATTAATACAGCCTGAAGATATGAGGGTGAATGTTCCATTTCAGGTTTAAAGATAGAACGCGTCTGTCTCACGCCGACTCGAATGAACTAACGGATGTTAGGCATCACGCCTGTGAACTGAGGTCTTCTTTGTAGGTGGTGTTACCCAGGTGTACATGAATACTGAATGCTAGTGGACATGTGCTTATAAGTAAAAATTAATACAGTTTTCTATAGAAAATGGAAAAACTGGGTGGAATTTATTATTTTCTAAATGTCAAACATTAAGTGACGCAATATCAGAATGGCACAAAATTTGCATTTATGCTTAGATAGTTGTTCCATCATATGCAATGAAGGGATACTAAACTTTGTCATTCATATTCTAAAACCCAAGTACTATTATTTTGTGAAAACCAAAAAAATCCTCACACCAGCGAATATTTATCTAGTGAAATAAGCAATAAGCTAAAGATAGTAGATCCTGAAAGATTTTTGGTAGTAATATTTGACAACACTGAATGGTAAAATGTAGACATCTACTAGAAAAAAAGTTTATATACATTAAATTTACAAATTAATGACATTCTAAAATTGATTTGACAAAACAATAAAAATCATTAAGTCTTAGAAATTCATAGGTTTTGTCAGCTAGTTTTTAAACGTATGCCGCGAAATAGGCATAATAATTTATTTACATTTACCAGTTAGAACAAGATGGAGCAAGTATGTTCAATTTTTGGAAAACCCATTGTGTGCTAAAATTGTAATGCAGAATATGGTAATAGACAAAATGATCTAATATTAATTCAAGACAAGTTATTCTTGATGATAACTTGATCTGAAATAGTCGATCTTAAACAATAATTTTGGAATCCAATTGTAAAATGGATAACCATTTTAGAGAGCAACTACTGTGGCATACATTATGTTCCTAAAGCACATGCAGAATTAACAAACCATATTGAAGAGTCCTGTAACAGTTTGTCTCTACTAATGAATCGGAAGATATAAAGGCGAAAGTATCTAGAAATATGCACTCCAGGGTGCACATTTAGGTAACGCTTTCTCCACTAGATTCAGATATTCAAGGAACCACCTTGTTACTATCCAAATAAATCTATACATGCAATACAATTTATGACATACTTAGCTGGCAACATCAGAGAAGTTTTAGAAGATACTGTATTCAAAGTATTATCATCGTATCGTGCTAAAGAAAACACGGAACAAATAAATTTTACGGAAATTTTCAAACAACTTAGAACCCAACACATGTGGTGGAAAACATTTTTTCTCAATACTGAATTAGGAGAAACGCTAATTCTCTTTTTCAATGTTCATACAAACAAAGGCACAGATTGGATGATACATGATCAGTAATGTTATGTTTTATAGTACCTAATTGAAAACTGGTAAATAAACGGGATACGTTTTAACAGCAAACTGTATCTTTTCTAACCCATCAATACCGTCACCGAATGTCTTTGAGATAGAATCTGATGAAGAAATGCATCACTCAAGATCGAATACCACTACGCCTTTCAATTGCAGTTATAATTCTGAATCTAATTCTAATATTTGTAATCGAAATTGGACTCTGAAGACTTGAAAGAAGATGCTATGGATGAGTTGAAAACGTTGTTTAATTTATTACCTATATTTAAAATCCATGTTTTTAGTTTCTTTGAGAGAGAATATACTTTACATACAGTTGTAGTAGTAAGGATATTGTTGTATTTCATTTAAATACATTTTTATTTAAGTTATTCTAATTACATGTCTAAAGATCTCTATACTTGTAAAAGACATGAATTTTCTGATGAATGAATTAATCCTTCGAATATTTAAATTCTCGATGAGGCGGGGATCTTCCAAGAAATTAAAATATTCGAGAGCGGCACATTTCTAATTAAAGTACACTGTATTATGTAACTTCAGCACTAAACATATAAATTGTTTTTGAAGGCAGCGTTGAAGAATGATATGAGAAAATTTGTGCCAGTGAGATGAATGAAATTAATAAGTACGAAGAATGAAATTAATAAGCATGCTGTCAAGAACGCAAAAGAACGCAGTGTGACCAGGCTTGGCTCTGGCCACACTGCCTATGGTGACTGGGTTCGACACCCAGCACCAGCACGGGCAATGGCAACCCCGTTCCGGGCAGCCTTGGCTTTGGATTTGGTTGTTATCTAATTTCTGTGGTGGTGGTTATTTATTATTTTTTTATTTATGGCAGTCTTTATAAAAAAACAAACCTTCACCAATATAATTTTACTACTTCAAGG
The DNA here is from genome assembly GCA_963680705.1 of Rhagium mordax. Classification (NCBI taxonomy): domain Eukaryota; kingdom Metazoa; phylum Arthropoda; class Insecta; order Coleoptera; family Cerambycidae; genus Rhagium; species Rhagium mordax. Next base: position 44,365,653 of record OY796659.1, on the reverse strand, counting down.
TTAGGCAGCAGCTGAAGTGTACTTGTAATAGTTGCACTGATTGGCATTAAGGCATGTTGCGATATCAATCTGTCTGGTGAGAATTGAAGGTCCCAAAATATGCCATGTCTTGTAAGTACGAATCAATATACATGTCAAAATATTCAATAAGTTGTTCTTTAGAAATGTTTTCTTAATCGTGTCGTAAGTCACTAAAATAACTTTCTGAAAATCTGAGATTTTGTGTTAGGTAAAGAAAGACGAGGTTTTGTTTATGGTAAAATCTTCTTCCGACTCCAAAGGGAATCGAGTGGATAATTGTCACAACTAAGTAGGTATATAAGTAAATTGAAATATCAAAATAGAGCTTTCTTTCTTTCAAATCAATAATTATTTTAGTTAATAATGCACGTTTTTATAAGTTGACTGATTTTAAATTTGGTGGCCACGTAAGATGCTTTTCTGTATTTATTTTTTTGGATCTTTTTTGGTTTTAACAGAGATTTCATTTGTCGAATAAACCGATGTATCTGTACATCAAACATGTACCTATGTACATCGGATTACAAAACCGTCAACTCATTACTAATTTCTTCAAAGATTTCTTCACAAAAGTTTACGGAATCTTCTTCATTTCGTTGCTTCATACTTACCTACAAAGTTCAAAAAAAGTATTTGTAATTGCATATAACATTTTTCAAGGCCGTTAGTATACCTATATTCCCGCCTAATATGGCGCGTATTTATTTTGCAACTGTTATGTAAAGTAATTAATAATAGATCATGGCAAAAGAAGGACTTTAATAAAAGAGAATCTCGAAAATTAATGAGATAAACTTGTATATTTTTATTTCGTGTAAAATTGCGTTTTATTTGCACGTTTTAGTATTCAGGGACATGTAATGTAAACCAAAAGAGACTCTAATCCTCTGTTAAATTTGCAATATTGTCTGCGATCTTGAACAGTTTTATAACGTTATGTCAAGGAAATAATTGTGTAAAAGGATAATAAAATAGTGAGAAAAGTGTCACCAAGACCGCGAACAAAGCTCATCACAACGGAAACTACAGTCTCGCCGTTTGACGCCACTTCCTGTAAAATTCTGTCTTTCCGGTAAGCGGGGAATGTCAACTGTAAAGCTTGGCAACGTTACATCAGCACGGTCTTTTGTATGGCAATTTTAATTAATTTCTTTCATTGTTATTTGGCAGTAATGGAATTAATAAAATGGTATTCTGCAAAATTTTACAGTGGGATTCCTCCATATTTGATTAATTAATATAAATAAACTGCTCGACAAAAAGATGACATTGAATGAAGTACAGGATCATTGGTCATTGGAAGAAGAGATATGAGAACAAAACATAAATATACCTAATAGTGTTCTATGAAAGAAAAAAGACAATATTTCATATTATAATAGATGATTGAAAGAATTGGGTAAGATACGCAATGCAATGTTGTGGTAAAATGAATACTCTTCTCTCTTCTACTAACTGCATAAAGATAAAGTCCACAAACTGACGGGATGCCGACGGGCCAAAAAGTGTTACCGTCTGGTCACTAACGTTGATTGCAAGTAAATCAACTCTGTTACCGCAATGTTATTTAAATAAATGTAAACACCACACACCACAGAAATTAGACAACGCCCAAATCCAAAGCCAAGGCTGTTCGGAATGGGATTACATATTAGAAAAGCACAGACAAACTTCCATACCCACCGATATTGCCAGTGCCGCTGGGCTCGAACCCAGTCGCAGTATGAGCAGAGCCATGCCTGTCACTCATGCTCTAGTTTGCCTGAGTCGGTATTAAAACACTATAATTACAATTTACTTTGCTGATGGAATATGGCGAAATACCAATATCTGATTTATTGTTTATTCGTCGATTGAAAGTCTTCAATTAGGGCTTCCAGTCCCTAAAATCGGGACCCTAAAATTACGGAACATAAGAATTTGTCTGTTTGAGTTAATCACTCTAGTCCCAAAAATAATCTTGATTCCCTACTCGAAACGTATTAAAAATTAGATAAAAATCGATTTCCATATTTTGGGTCTAAAAATCTGTGTAGTATCATTTAAGCTTTTCGATCTAGTAGTTTACTACTAATATATATCTTTAAAACACCTAGAAATCACCCGGAAATTTTAAATTGTTGGTATAAAAAAAAATACATATTTTAAATAGTCTTTGAATTATTGACTCACTTAATTAAACTGCAGACTACATATTACATTTACATAAAGTGGTGTATTTCGAGATCAGCCCCGAAATCTCGAAACTTTTTCCGGGATTTATCCCAAGATCTATACCGAAAATTGGAGCCCTATCTCTAATCATCAATTTACCTACTTTAAATACAAGTAGCACAGCTACAAAAAGAGTGTTTACGTTTACTATAAAACATTAAAAAATTGCTTTACCAATTTTATTGTAAAAACAAAACTGTTATATGAAAAGAAAACAATATACATCGCACGCTAACAAGAAGAATCCTGAGTTTTATAACAGTTTTTCTGATTTTTTATATTGGGACATTACAATAGATATTATTCATCCATCGTGGAAATTTGTGCGAACCTACTGGGTGTCATCGAAAATCTTTGAATGTAACCCTTTTGAGTGATACTTATGTTTAGCAAATATTAATTTTAAATGGGTTTTAATCACAAACTCAAGCAGTTTTCATTCGTAATACCAATTATGTCTTTAAACCCAATTCATAAGACGATTTCTCATGTTACAACGCATACTTTTTTCTTTCTTATTTGGGATTTACTACCACACTCCTGAACATTTCCCAGACAATTCAAAAAATATCTGGATTTAAAAAAAATTACATTTACGCCTGTGAATTTACGCCAAAGGAACAGTTAAGGGTTGTTTTTTGAGGTAAAATATAAATTAATTAAAATATAAACAATGTTGTTACGCAGATATTTCATAAACTTAATCTGTTTCCTTTTTCAATGCTAACAATCTTTTGTTTTGTGTAATTCATGCAATTCGAATGTTTAAATCATAACCATATACATACAGATAAGTCCAGGATGCTTCGAACACGACAGGGATTGGGAGTATTGGGACGAATATACGAGTGACCGACAACTCGCTTCAGTTCGAAATTTGTACATTAGGAGAAGTAGTCCAATAAAATTAAGTGAATTTTAAGTCCAACCTAAAACAAATTTGGGACAAGCAGATTTTAGCGTGATTGTGTTCCCTAGGGGGTACTTTGTATGTGCCTAAAAGTCCTCAGTGATCCCCCGAGCCAAACTACCCCAAAACCACCCCCAAAAGTACAATGTTTTATTTTTTTGCGATTTTCTCAGAAACCTTAAACTTTTCGACAAAACTTCAAGATACATTTTTCATAGAGCATAAAATTCCCTATCCAGTGGTATATATATAGTATAAATTCGAGAGTCAAAGCCCTCTATAGTCTTTTGAAAATAAATAAAATTTAAATTCTGCAAAATTATTTTAGATTTCGCAAATTCTGACCAATACCTACTTTAATACTACAATAACACTACTTGTGTTTAATTGTATTTTTATCATATCTGCGGCATTTATGTAATTCGCAATTATGTTTTTAGTACCATAAAAAGTGCCAAAATACCGGTATGCGGTACTTTGGTAACACAATCACACAAACAATACCTACCTTCACAGTACACACCAAAGTAGTAATAAATCAGGAAATTCGGAAGTTCCAAAGATACAAAACGTTGGCTATGTCATCACTTTTAACTTTATTGATAGTAAAGTACTTCCAACTAATTAATATGGTACCAAAGGGTGAAAATGTGTTTGTTATTGATGGAGGTTTTTTGCTAAGAAAGGTAGTATCAGTAGTATGGCAATCGCCCGCTTTGTACAAAGTCATTTTTATTCAATACGTAAATTTTGTTAAATATCACTATGGAATTAGATGTTTAATAGTTTTTGATGGCTATTCGAGTGAACATTTAAGTACCAAATTTACAGAGTACCAACCGAGGTACCAACTTAGAGCAAAGAACGCAACTGGACAAGAAGTTAACTTTACACCTGAGACATCTGTTAATATAAACCAAGATAATTTTTTTGCAGTTTCTTCAAATAAAGAGAAGCTCCTTAATTTTTTAGAGGCCCATTTTGTTAATGTCGGTATTTCAGAGAAAGTAGCAAAGACTGATACAGATTATATGATTGCTAAAACAGCAGTGGATTGTGCCATAGAAAGTAAAAATCCCGTAATTGTTGTAGCGCTAGATACAGACATTATGGTGTTGCTTCTAGAACATTGTGCAACTCAAAATATTTGTATGCTGACACCCGGTACATCTGGTAAGCCAAATAAGCTAACAAATATGTACGCATTACAAAATATATTGGATAAATCAATTTTTCAAAATATACTATTCCTTCATTTTTTAAAAAGGGCAAGAAAACGGCATTAACAATTTAAAAAAATAATAATGCTCTTTCTAACGATCTTTCCATATTTAAAAGCGATTTAAAAGCAGGCCAAATTTTTATTTTAAAATGGTATGGCAGTCACAAAAGCGAAAACTTAAATGAATTAAGGTATTATAAATATTGTCACACAACTGCCCGTCAAAATTTATTTCAAAATTTTGAGCTCGTTACATTGCCACCTACATCTGAAGATGCTGAACTTTATATTAAAAGAGTTTACTTGCTAGTACAGCTATGGATGGGCAACGAATTAAATCCAGAGGATTGGAGGTGGATAAAAAAGAATGGCGCACTACAACCGCAAAAGAATTGCACCCTAATTCATTTTGAAATTTTTGTTTTGTGGATGAAAATCTAATTGCTCCAGTAATTCCTGTATTTGCAGCAAATTTAATTTAAAATACACTGCAAATTGTAGTTTTTGTCTGGGACAATATTGCAGTAATGTCGCATCAGATGTGTCTTTAGTTGGGGATGATGAGGATTTTTAGTTAATTTTGTTTAAGTTTTAATTCATCTTTTAATGACTGATGGTCGAGATGGTAGAGTACCTGCCTCTCACCCAAAAGTCCCGGGTTCGAATCCCGGTCGTGGCAATGGAAAATACTGTGAGAGGGATTTTTCCATTATACACGGATATTGGATATGTGTCCTTTGTCTTTAAATGTGTAGCCCCCTCCCGCACAAGGCTCAGCCTTCTGGGATAAAGGGGGTCGTAATTACATGTGGTGTATCCGGTGTATATTTATTATAATGAAAATGTTTTATGTTTTTTTTTGCAACATTTTTATTTTTGATACTCTTTATAATGAATAACTTGTTAATAAATTATTCAGTTTTTTTTTTAAGTTTTAACTTATTTAGTACTTGGAGATTTGTGTGCAAACCGGCAAGATATTGTCAAGCTTAAAATTATTTGTAAAGATAAAAATTGCGAATTACATAAATGACGCAGATATGATAAAAATACAATTAAACACAAGTAGTGTTATTGTAGTTTTAAAGTATTGGTCATAACTTGCGAAATCGAAAATAATTTTGCAGAATTTAAATTTTATTTATTTTCAAAAGGCTATAGAGGGCTTTAAAATTACTCAAATTTATACTATATATATACCACTGGATAGGAAATTATGCTCTATACAAAATGTATCTTGAAGTTTTGTCGAAAAGTTTAAGGTTTTTGAGAAAATCGCAAAAAAAAAATTGTACCTTTGGGGGTAGTTTTGGGGTAGTTTGGCTCAGGGGATCACTGGGGACTTTTAGGCACTTACAAAGTACCCCCTAGGGAACACAATCACGCTAAAATCAGCTTGTCCCAAATTTGTTTTAGGTCGACCCATTATTTTTACTGGCCTAAAGGGCGGCTGTGGCCACTGGCCACTCATTGCTCAGCAGTCGGCTCGGCAGACTGTCTGTTGTTAATATCTCATTAACCGTTGGGATGTAGAACCCATGTCTGAAAGAAATTTCATTTACGTATTCTGGACCAATGCAACGTTTCGAAATTTTTCTAACTTCAATAATTCATCCTAGATAGGATTAATTATTGTAATTAAAAAAAAATCTCAAAACACATTTAAATATTTCCATTGTTTGTTTTTTCGAAACAAAAATGTGATTTTACAACATAAAATTAATTGTCGCTGCACCTCGAGTGTTGCACGTATAAAGACTTAAACACAATGAAAAAAATTAGTAATAAGAAAATGGAATAAGAAATAAGAGTAATAATTATTCTAAGTTTTAAATACACAATACTCTGCGTCATAATAGGATATTAGTGCTGATTTGATTTAAAATTCAACTGTTCAAATTGCTCCTTGTTTTTTGGATATCATTATTTATTAATTCTATTCCATATGTTTTATTTCTTATTTCTTATCTCTTATTTTTTTCATTGTTTCGGCCGTAATCAAAATTATTATAAAAGAATCCAAACAAGGAACAGTAGACGCGAGATCCATCGGCTACAGCGCGGAGATTCACGATTCCCACCACTGTGTCCGCTTGCCTACAACGGGCACAAGTAAATCGCGCCAACTAATACCCATGTTCGAACCTCCTCGGTCTTTACTGTATACTTACTACGCTCACAGAAAAGTTAATATTAGATATTATTCACGTTGCTAACTTCTTTTTTTAGCATCGACAAGCACATTGTGCAATAATCTACAAAATAATTTGATACGCATTTTGTCTTCATTTAGTAAAATTATTGCAGATTCTTTAAAACACGTTCGCGGACAGTTGAGGAACCTGGGTGCCTTGTAGAAACACACATGTATAAATTTTGACTGGGATAAAGTACAAACATTTTACAAATAGCTTTATGTTAGTTGTGCCATTTTTAGTATTTTTCAAAAATAAAACTAGATTACGTCATATGCCGTCCTGTCCCTTAAAATAAATATTTTTTATGTATAGGGACAGGACAGGACGGCGTATACCGTCGTTTTTTTTTCACCACAGGTATATTACAGTAAGATACAGGGGTAACATTATTTTAACAAATGAGTAAATTATAAATATCTTCCTTTTAACGTTTCTCCATATCACTAAAATGTCACTTATTTTTTTGCAATTATTTATTATAATTCGTTGTTTTCCCATACACCTATCAATTCAAATCAGCAAAACAACCAATTCACAACGAACATATATAAATTTATTTATATAATTTTAAAACGTAACCTAACATTTTTCAAATATTTTCGATAGCTAAAAGTTGATCGATATTTTATTATGTACTCGTATTTGCTAAAAACATTTTCCTATGAGAGCATATACAAAGTACTTACCATCAAATGCTTCTAGCAACTAAGAGCAGATAAAAAGAGATGTAACAATTACAAATAAAATAAGTGTGAGAGAGATAACGATGCTGTAAACTGCTAGAATCAACACAAATGAACATATTATCTAATCTATAACTTTGTAGGGACAGTTTACAAAATTTTATGTTTTTTCTTGGGACAGTAACGTTCGAAGAATAGGAGTTTCAATGCATAAGTCGACGGCATATGCCAATGTGTGTTTTCTAGGAGCTTTATTATGGACGGCATATGACGTACTGTCCCAGGACATAGGACGGCATATGCCGTACTGTCCGCGAACGTGTTAATTTTTCTCTCTTCACTCTCGGGTTCTTTTGTTAAAACTTTCGCCCCATTCCAATTTACTCGATGTCCGGTTTCGAAAACGTGTTCACAAATATGATGTTGGTGAGTCATCCAGACCCTTCAATGCTTTAAGATTGGGCGAACACAAGTGATATTAGAAAAAATTAAATTGAAAATCTAAAATTTGTGAACACGCTTTCCAAAACGGAGATACATTTTGAAGTCACGCGGCGTCAAATCACGTAATCTTAGTGGATCATTCACAGTAATAACGTTATCACCAAACTCCTCTTGCAGTAACGCGATGGTTTCGTTTGCCGTATGGCAAATAATTTCTTCTTGTGGGGTTATATGAAGTTGAAGGTCTACCCTAACAATCCAACAACAATTGAGAATTTAAAAACCAACATCAGAACCATTATTCGTGAGATACTGATCGTATGCGCTGTTGTCAACAAAGTCGTGGTGCACATTTGACTGACATTATTTTCAAAACATAATTGTAATAAGATGCACTTTCGAATAAAAAAAAACATTCTGCATAGCGAAACAACTTTTGTGTTTTATTCCATTTTAACATCCTAAAGCACTAATTGGATCACCCTTTACATTTTTTGATAAATAAAACACGACTTAATTTTTATTATATAAACCATCTAAAGTTGATCAATATTGAGTCTAATAAAAAAGATACACATATATTATTATGTAGACGTTAGCCCCAACAATGAATTCAGCTGCAACTTGAACTTCAGGAAACGTATAAAACCATAAATTATAATGCAACTAACGTGAGATTTGATAACCTTATTTCCTTGTTTTACTCGAAGTAATAGCTGAGTTTACAATACAATAGAGAAGTTGTATATGGAAGTTATGGGGGTTGAACTAAGTTGTGAGTTCTTCTAAAATTACATACGAATATGTAAGCGAGAATGATGTGTTGTTATATTTGAATAATTTCCATGTAAATATAATATAACGCAAACTTCTCTGCGAATTTCTGATATTTTATAATGTCGTTGATGGAAGTCGTATATGATTCCTTCAGTATCTACAAAAAATAGTGCACCGCATACTGACGTGTGGCCCGTCAACTAAGTGTGCCTCAAGGAGGTCGCGTAAACTATTGTTATATTAATAATCAGCTGTCAAACAACACTGCGATTCTTTAAATGAACCATTATATTAGAGAAATATGAAAATGTTAAAAGTTTCCCAAAATTATGTTAATAAAATAGTTTTTTAAAAGGACAAAAGACATAATCCTGATCAGTTATACAATGAAACATAACTCATTGATGTTAAATTGATTTATATAGTACCATCGATTACATTTTTGTGCACATTAATTAACTCTCGAATTAATTGTAAGAAACGTTCAATCCAATACAGCTAAAATACTCGAGTAATCGCAAATAACGAAATAAAACAAAATTTATACATACGAATATCATACCAAAAATTTGTTTGGAACTTGGGTCCAAAATGTTAAATAATATATATATAACATAAAAGAAACATAAAAATCAAAAAAGAAAAACTGTAGAGTAAAACCACTTTTTCATCATTTTGTCATAAGAGTTACATGTTACCCTCAAGTAACCCTCAGAAAATCCAAGAATTCTGATTTAGGTTGTTTATTAGGGAATGAAAAAGATACGCAATGCAAATGGTAAACTATGAGGTCAATTTTGGCGGCGAGATTCTTAGTAATTACTGATGGTCGAGATGGTAGAGTATCTGCCTCTCACCCAAAAGTCCCGGGTTCGAATCCCGGTCGTGGCAATGGAAAATACTGTGAGAGGGATTTTTCCATTATACACGGATATTGGATGTGTGTCCCTTGTCTTTAAATGTGTAGCCCCCTCCCGCACAAGGCTCAGCCTTCTGGGATAAAGGGGGTCGTAATTACATGTGGTGTATTTATTATTATTTATTATTTGCTGGCATACTTGTGATTCTTGTAGTATGCTTTTGATAAACTTATGTCGTGTCTGGTATTATATCATTTATAATCTAGTGGTAATAAAAATTTAATGTCCGGATTAATATTAGTTTAAAATTATTTGTCAACGTTTGTTCGACTTTTAACCGTTACATAACATTAAACTAAAATCAATTTGAACATTCAGTTTTTATTACCACTACATTATAATTTATATGATACCAGACACGACGCAGTTTGATCAATAGCATACTATGAATGAATCACAGACATGCCAGTAACCTACCGAGAATCTCGCAGCCAGAATTTGCCTCACACTTTACCATTTGTATCGCGTATCTTGTTCATTCCTTAACAATAGTTAGGTAATGAAAGACATTGAATGAGTACTTCTTTAATATATTATTATTTATTACCTACTGAATTATAGTTTTATATTCGTATATAATTTTCATTCATAAACATAACGAATAAGTTAACAAAATATCCAGTCCTACCCTGTGTAATTTTATAAAAAAAAATTAATAAAATAATTCCAGGAACTTCTACGATATTAATAATAATAGTTGAACGCATAATATTCCTTTAGTATCAGGTTCATGATGAAATTATAAAAATATAAACCAGTTTGAATATAAAAATGTTATTATATCAAACAGAATCGGTAAATAGGCATACAAGATGGCGGCTTATATTAGCATATATATTGAACTGAGCTTTATAAAGATTTTGCGGAATGGAGGACATTTTCATTTTTCTTGCTCTCTAAATAATTCTAAAGGATCAGATATAATAGTTAACGGATACGAGCTGGAAGTATTTTGAATCATTATCATGAACGCGTTTTATAGCTTCTTATATAATATATGTTTTTATAGATAATACGAGCTTCGTATACTGAAACGGGGAATTAGAATGTTAAAATATCTGATTTATAAACTTAAATACGTTTTATGGAGTGTACATGAGAAAAAGTGCCCATTCATGTCTATTTCTAAGGGTCCGAAAGTGTGTCAATAAATCTACTAGTGTATCATAAAAAATATAGCACCTAGCAAAAGTTAAAATATTTTAATTTAATTTACCTGGGCTTAGATAACCTCGCAATTGATTAAAATAAAGCACCACTGGTTCATAAATGGAGAAACTCGGGCAAACACAGCTCACTTCGCTTTAGAACAAGCTAAAATGATTAACACAGAAGAAAACCTTGAAATTCTTCTACAAACCATCGACTTCACAAAAGGTTTAAAATATTTTCCGAATTTAATAGACCGGTGTCCTCGTAAAATATTTTGTCCCAAGCTGCTGAGTCTCTTTCAAGTATTGAAGATACGTTAAAACAATTAATCAAATTAGCTGCCTGCCTGCCATGTGCCGATGAGTTTGATTTACGTAAGATCAGGTAAGTTTCTTAACCATGGAAACACAATGTAATGGTATTATGCTGGAATCAAAGATTTTCTAAGCCCGAAGGTACGGCAACACAACCGATCGCGAAATTTCTGGTAAGACATGTATCTATAATTTCCTATACCGGGTGGCCACGAGACTAGGGTCGTGCTTATATCTCTTTCAATAATGAACCGATTTAGACGAAATTTGGTACAAGGATATTAGACCTAATTTCGGATGGACATGCAAATATAGTCAAAATGGCCGACTTCCGGTTTCACCGGAAGCGCGTGTGCCTTCGATTTTTTAAATGCATCACCCAGTATATTTTATGTTTTTCGTAATCTACAACTCAAATTACATAGAATACCGTTGCCATTTACATTTTTCTCAAAGAATTTTTCTTTTTTTAAATTTAATTTTTACCGTAGAAGGCCGTGATTGGGAAAAAATCTGTTCCAGTTGATTCTAGTAACTCATATTAATAGTGATTACATCAATTAAATCAATAACAAATGCCTCATGAAAGAATAACATTCACCAAACGTGTTTTTTTAAGAAAAAATCATTTTTTTAAATGTTGTCAGTTTTAGACAAAGATGAAGTGGTGCAGTTAGATTGATAATTAAACTTGCTATTTAATGGCATTATGGCCCTTAGTAAGTGCCATTTAAAAAAATGATTTTTTCTTAAAAAAACACGTTTGGCAAATTTTATTCTTTCATGAGGCATTTGTTATTGATTTAATTGATGAAATCACTATTAATATGAGTTACTAGAATCAACTGGAACAGATTTTTTCCCAATCACGGCCTTCTACGGTAAAAAATAAATTTGAAAAAATGAAAAATTCCTTGAGAAAAATGTAAATTTGGCAACGCTATTCTATGTAATTTGAGTTGTAGATTATGAAAAACATAAAATATACTGGGTATGCATTTAAAAAATCGAAGGTACACGCGTTTCCGGTGAAACCGGACGTCGGCCATTTTGCCTATATCTGCATGTCCATCCGAAATTAGGTCTAATATCCTTGTACCAAATTTCGTCTAAATCGGTTCATAATTGAAAGAGATATAAGCATGACCCTAGTCTCGTGGCCACCCGGTATATATCTCAGTAGTCTCAGTACGTATGTAATCTTTATGAATACCTGCATTATATTAGTGAAATAAATCCAAATAAATATATTTTGTTGGGTTTCTAAAGGCCAACGCGCATGCGAGCTCAGTGAAGGGAAGCCAGTGTATTTTAATGAGGTTACGCTTTTTACATCAATAAAATCATTTAAATATGAAATGAAAGAAATACAGTATGAAAAAATTAATTATATGAAAAATTATATTATAATGAATCATCGAGTTTTCCATCTCTTTCCATACACTCCTCTCGTAATTAGTTTTATTAGTATTTTAGTAGTAGTTTGTTTTATTGGACTTCCATCAGGGTATTGGACAATTCTTATTGACCAGAAAATTGGCCTTGGATAAATTTTCATCTTTGAAGTGAGACTAACACAGAAATAAGTTTTCACACTATACTATACCATACTCCCTTACAGAATTGTTTAATTTTGTCATTTGCAAAAAACTACATAGAGTATCCTATAGAATGCCAAACAATTATATTATGACAAATGCAATAAATCGACAGCATTCAATAATGCTAGTGCTTCTATGTTCTTTGTAGACACTTCATGATTTAACTTTCATCATTAGTTTTTTGAATAATTTATTAACGTTGACAAGCGTACATTTTATTTTCAACAGCAACTGAACAACAATCGAAGCACAGCATATTATTTCAATGACTTAAATATACATGTTTATAAAATAATAATTAACTATCTCTCACATAAACGCAATCTTCAACTTTCTGCAAATAATAGTAAATTAAATGATGTCATTTGTTATTAATTATATTACAGCATGAACAATTATTATACCGTCAATAGATTTGGTTTTGTAAAGGTTCCTAGTGTTGCCTTAGACCATTGGGTGAGAGACCGACACTCAACTTTTCCGTCGTAAATTAATGATATTTTAATATATTGAGGAATATGTAGCAATGGCAATGATTTTAAGAGTTAGATTGTACGTTTTTAACATCTATCATCTATATAATGATTATTGGACATTTTTTAAAATTACAGTTTTTAAATCGAAGAGGAATCCATTGTGGAAAATTTATTATATACGTATTTGTCTAAGAATCGAGTTTCCTACTAAAGATTATTAATAATAATGAAATCGATCCTTGCAGATAAATAATAAATAAACTTTAAAATTAGTACTTAACTCTTTATTGACTTTATATGTTCTTTTATATATTTTACCAATATCTTGGGTAATAGAAAGTAACAGTACTAATTTGTTATCTATAAGGTATACTTATATTTTAAACCTGGAGAAATAAATCAGTATTATAAATTAGTTTTTATTGAATTTGTTTACAAAGTAAAAAGAATTTTTGACAAGGAATATAGAACTTGAGTTTCTACAACAAAACCAGTAGTTAGAAAATGTTTTGCCGACTATCAAGATGTTTTACTCTCAAGTTCCGGCATCAGGAATTAACGACCTGGCAAACTCAATCTGCTATATTTAAAAAACCTGCGTCGGGCAGTGCTTGAAGAGGGTATGAAATTCTGAACGTGAAGGAAATGGTCTTACCGCCGAATACAAAAAATGTTTTATAAGAAAAATCGATACTAATGATATTCACGCTGATTACTGACGATTTAATTTAAATGGCAAAATGATATTTTCTATTATGTAACACAAAAATGCAGGAAGTAGAACAACGATGGCCTATATCTTTTGCAAGCGAAATGAATGTATATTAAATACCTGTTTCAACATAATTAATCGAATTAAATTTATATAAAGGCACATTTTTGTTTATCTTCTACTCATTCACAAGCTGTCACTATAACTTAATGTTTGTTAAATACAGTAGATATTTAATGAGTTGATTTATTACCCGGAAATTGTATCCAAAAATTAATTTCGTTTATTAACTTGTTAGGAGTTTCGCTTATAGGGACTTACCAGCATTTTATAATTAGCAGTTTCATTATCTTGCATTATATCCCAATTTATATTCATTAACCAAATCGAACCGTCTTCTTTTTTTCACCTGAAAGCTCCGTAAAAGTACAAACGCGGAACAGAAAGTGGCAGAATCCATCAACGCAGTGTCAGTAATGATTTCGTGAACGAGAGAGTCCCCAGAGGCAAAGAAACGCATAATGAGAATCGGAACCAGCGAGTTTGGGTGATTAAAAATGACGGAAAAAATAGAGAAGGAAACATCGGAAATGCACACATTTTTCTACAGTTTTTTAGCTCCCCCTCACATGTGTCAGTCATTCGACAAATAATCTCTGAAACCAGATGTCATAAGCATGTAGGGCAGACCAGTGGCGGCGTTCTCATTTGATAAATATGATAGCTGAGATGTAATGTATTATTTTTTTATTCTTTTTCAACTGTTATTACCACTCTTACTATTTAATGAAAATTAATATCTTCAATCACGTTGAATCTCATGTCATAAAATATTTTGGGTGCCAATAATTCAGTTACAAAAATGATACTGATATACCGGGTCTTAGAATGGATTGCTCTTAAATATTTAAATAAATTACTTTATTCTCAAAATTAATTTTCCCATTCTGATTCTTAGGAAACAGGTATTTCTGTGAAATATAGTTTCGTATTTTTGAAAGGTAATTCATCACTATTAAGAAGGAAGTTAAGATATTTTTTCTTTGTGATTAGAATTTGACAAGATATCACGGCGAATAAATGTCTAGTACTTCAATATAAATTTTTTATAAGGAAAACAACAAACATAATAATTGAATAAGGATAGGTACTAAAGACTTCATAAGCCTACAAGATCTTTGGTTTTAATGTTGTATGAATTCAAGTAACTTTTGACATTGGGCAAAATTCTGATCCAGAATATTTTGACTAGGGGTGACCAAAGCGACTTGCCAAGCAAAATTATCGAGAGCGACTAACCTCTGGCCTTAGTAGACTAAACTGAATGTCATATAGGATTGCAAAAAACAACTACTCAGCTGACAAATACCTACATTGGATTACACCTGCAAATCCTGATTAGTAGCCAAAATTATTTGTCTTCGCCTTACCAGACATAGACCGGTTTCCAACTTATGTTCTCGCCAATATGTCATAGGAGATTGAAAATAATCTTGGCCACCAATCAGGATTTGCAGATGTATTCCAATGCAGGTCGGAGTGTTTACCCACTGAGTAGTTATGTCTTACAATCCTATTTATTTCCCAGACAATTTAAAAAATATCTGGATAAGCAGAAGTGTGGTAGTAAATCCCAAATAAGAAAAGAAAGAAAATTGAACGATGTTACAAACAACTTTTAGACAATATCTAAACAACTATTTATTTAGAACTATTTTTTATGCACCCTATAAGCTTTAAAAATCTTGGGACTGTGTACGATCCTTATCTGAACAGTGGACACGTTTGTTATATAATTCCTTAATAATAAAATTTCATTCATTCATTGTTTACACGCTTCGTTCATGGCGAGTGTCAATAACAGGCAGACAGCTCCTTTACTATGAAGAAAGTTTAGAGCAGGTATTTTGATTATACCGTATAGCAAATATTGTTACGGAAAACAAATAGAGTGGGCGATTAAGTAGCGGCTTGTGGGACACAAGGGTTGTTGAGAAAAGTTTCAGAGAAATTTCCACCAACTTTAATATTATATGTATAATATCTCAATCGATATATATTATAAATGATCAGGAAAGTTGTAAGTACTTTATCTAAAAATAAGCCTTAGTTTGATACGTCTAAATTTATATATTTCAAAATATCAGAAAGATTATCAAAAACATCGACATTGAAATGCTGTTGCTCCTTTGATAAATCAAATATTTTGTGATTATCAGATACCTCACCCAAAGTTGTATACAGATGTCACTGTTCCACGTAACAATGTGATCTCAATCTATTATTCATCTCTTTCCTAGACAAATGAGTAAACGAGAGTACATAAGTATTAATGATTAACAATCCATAGAAGACTACAAAATTTGATGCTACTACATATTTTATTCTTTTTTCAGAGGATGTTCAACAACAATTCACATTACTATGTAATCACTCTATTTTACTTTCATATGTTTCAGCATTTCATTAATATAGGTATATTTTATGTAATATATACAATAAAGCTAATACGTTGTACTTGTATCTATTATATTAACCCGTAGAACTCTATAGATTTAATAATTCGGCTTCCTTCACAGCTACATGACTATAAATAATTGTAAATATTATATTGTTCAGATTTTGCATCATTCTTGTCCTCGACTCAAGCAGGCTATATGTATCGCAGAAGAAACTAAAGGTTCATTTCTGTTTCATTTCATTGCCGTTGAAATTTGAAACTCGATTTTATACAATATTATCAGTAACAGAAATAGACAAAACGTAAAAAAACTGATAAAAACCACATTTAAGTCCAGCTTCCATTTTACTTTCATCAACCCATTGCAAATTTTTATGAAAATCATATAAGTTAATTCTATTGATAAATAATAATAGGAGAGCTTTTTCTCTACTTAATCTAATGACAGATTTTATTCGAAGTTGGTCTCGTCACTGAGTTATTCGATCTCTCAAGCGGCAAGCTCCTCGTTTGAATCTTGCGTTTCAATTAACGCCAGTCGCCTGTATTCCATTTAACTATTCTAATCCATAAATTTATAGGCTGCTCTTATCCTGTAAAACAAGGCGATATATCTGAGCTAATGGAAAATAAGTTGACTCGATTTACAATAGCGAGGTGCATTTTAAATTTGGAATTAGTTTATAATTCAGTTAAATACGGTATTTTGTTATTTCTTTTGCATAGTGTTTCGAAATTAATTTAAAATGTTTTGACTGGTACAATGAAAACAGAGGGAGTTTGGATGGTGTTATTTTGGGGCTAAAGGGAGAAGGTTTCAATAGAGTAGGTTAGAGAATGGTCGATATATTGTTTACAATTGAACTATTTATTACTAAGTAAAGTCACAAGTTTCTCACTAATGTATTGTCGGAAATAATTAAATTAAACTCATTAGTTATAATAGTCATACTAGAAAAGTAGGTGCAGTTGTGTTATTAGTTGGATAAAGAAGTTAAAATAATGAATAACTGTTATTCCTATGTCGAATAAGCACTGGTTTGATTCCAGGTAACGAGAATTTAAGCTGGAAGCCCGTTCGTTCTGTATTGAACCAAAATATATTTGGACCTCATAAGGAGGCCAGGCACGACAGCTCTTAATAATTAGGCTTACGGGATACTGGAGGAAAAATTTTAGAGACTAAGCAACGGCTTAACAGGACGACAAATCTAGATCGGACTGATTACTAGACATAGCTACAATACTCTGAATAATTTAATCGAAGTTCCGACAGGCTGGTGGATGGATCCAGTAGCAGACAAACTTAACAGAACTCAACGAAGAGGTAGGGGATAATTCAACCTAACATCAGCAAAATCTTACGTAATGTAAATCTCCAAGTGGGCCATTGGGATGAGTATTGGAAGCATTAGGGGACAATGCTCCTATGTATTCCGACTCACTAAATACGAAGTTGGTACTGGTCCAACAATGTGTCAGATCCGAAAAAAAATAATAAAAATTTGCAAAAAAATCATCTCTAGAGAAAGCGGGCTTGTGGAGGGATCAAATCTATATTTTCTTGTGGTAGCAGACTCTCTTATCCTGTAAGGGTGTGTGTAATGAATTTCGTTTCTGTTTTACACCTCGTTGGACATGCTCGTGTTTCAATATCCAACAGTAGTCAGCCATCATGTTTACATACCATCGTATGCGCTCCATCACTTTAGTGTCTTAGTGGAAACGTTCACCCTGCTCCTCACTGAAGTCTCACAAATTCTTTCACTTATATGGAAATTAAGTAAATGCAATTTCAAGTTCATCAAGCATCCAAATTTGTCAAAGTTCTCCACCATTTCGGAAACCAATTTTCTGTAGTTTTTACTCTTGTGGTTACCAAAGAAATTCTCAACGATTCTTTGAAAACTGAGCTAGGCAGCCTTCTCTAAATGTGACATTTTCGTGATGAAGCTCTGATCTCCCAACATTTTTCTAATCTGTGGTCCATTGAAGATACCCTCTTTCACCTTTGTTTCAGAGAGTTGTGGAAATTGGTCGGATTTCAAATGCATGTTTAGGTTCTTTTTTTACTACATCATTGGGTTCAGGAGTAATCTTAGTACCAAATTCGTATTTGGTGAGTCAGAATATATGGAAGCATTATGTCCAATTTTTCAAATGCTCATCCAATGGCCTACGTTACATTACGGAAAATTTAACTTATAATTAGATTGAATTATCCCCTCCCCCTTTGTTGAGTTTCGTAATGATTGGCTGTTATTGGCTGTATTTTTTATAACCTTTACCTCGTTAGCTAAGGTTTAACTGTTGTAAGTTTAATTATTCAATTGAATTTTCGGGTGTTGTGTTAGATTTATACGAAATCATGGCCTCGAATTCGTGCTTGGTGAGTCAAAATACATAAGGTACCGTAGCTCTTTCAGAATCCCTTCAGTCTTCCATCGAAGGGGTTTGTTGTCGGATTTTCGAATTTTTCAATAGTTTCTTGAAGTTTCTAAAAACTCCTGACCTGATAGGGCAATTCTGACATCGGATTCGTATTCAGCGAGTCAATATACATATGATTAATGGTCCGACTCGCCGGACAAAATACTTTTTTTTGTGTGCCTGTGTAAATTCAATTAATATTTACTTTTCTCGGAGGTAGGAAGCTGTTTTCAAAGTTACAAATATTATTCCAATTTAAGAAGAAAAAAAGTTAGTTGGCTGGTGCAAGGCATAGATAGAAATTTAAATGGCAATTTCACAGTACTTAATTTACCTTTCAAACCTTTCGACTTTTTCTCTCACGACCTTTGGATGATGAGTTATAATTTCATTTAGTGGGACATACATTTATGTTTTATTAAAACGTATATTATAAGATAGATCTACCGCAAAACTTGGTGTGTCTAAAAAATCAGACTCGGGTCTGCTTATATTTATACTTAACTATAATCAGTTTTTTACAATGTACGTATACTTTAGTCAAGAATTAATTAGACCCTTTAGTATATCCCTATAATGCAACTGAAGAAAAATCTAAAAATTAATCAAGTTAGAAAATGTCATAGTTATTTTGCTACAAAAACTAGCACAAATAATGTAAACTTTCTTGTATTAAAATCGTTGTCATAAATATAAATTGTGAAAATAATTACCCACCAAACTTTATTAGTTAAGACGTCCACACTTATCGTATGGTGCGTTTGTTTGGGTAGTTCTAGCCAATGTATTTAGGAGCTATTGCCTACAAAAACTGGTCGTAAGACTGATAGTTAAAGCAGGGTTTACGACCCTTGTCAACCCTTGTTTATAATAGAATATAATTTAAAATTTTACCAATTACTTTTTTATACAGGGTTATTCTATTAAATATTTTCTAGTTAAGCTCTGCATTATCTTAAAATATATTTTTACAGATATTTCAAATATTTAAATCTTGACAATTGAATCAGACGTAGTATGTACCCATTAATAAATATTCACGGATCCTAACTGGATCGATTATAGGTTGCATTTAAAGGAATTTCCTCTTTCGTCTCCGTCGTTTGTAAGGTTGATTTGGTACCTATATTATCAAATATATTTTATTTTTCAACATTAAAAACAACAGAAATATACGTTTTGTTTTTCCAAATAAATTGAAAATAGTTTTTGTAATAGTCCTTGAAGAAAAAAATAAAATAATAATTAAAGCAGTTTTTGAATTCCTTTATTTTTTTAAATTTTCAAAAGATTATATTATTCAGATCAAAATAAAATTGTTTTGGTTTCTTATAAATATACAAAAAATTCTTAAAGAAAACCATGTTGAATATTAGAATATTACACAGACTGATTGTTAACAACTAAAGTCAATCGAGTACATTAAAATATACTCATAATTGTATATTATGCGTATTATCCTAGATGTAGCCAGGAAATTTATAATAAAATAAATTTAATTTGTAATAAATAATATATAACCCTTTTTATTAGCCGCTATCAATTTTTCTCGCCAGATAAAATCATACTCTAAACATGGCGTTGACTAGGTACCTATTTATAATGAACATAAAAACAAGCTGCCACTACCGGATGAGAAAAAAGATACAAAACATCTGTAGGGGTGCCACACCAAGAACATTGAACCCCAGTGGGGTAAACAGCCTGTTTGCAGTAGGGAAGACCGAGGAATCTTTCCAATTAAATTGTCCCCTGCAGATTGATAAAGAAGAGCTGTTGATTCAATTCATTACTTCGCAAAGTAGAGCACATTTTTACAGTGGATAATAAAAGTTGCCTTATCTTTAGATTAAGCACGTGACCTCTTCAACTTTATTTTCAGGACCGAAGGAGACATTTTCAGTATTAACGGTTTAATTTAAAAGTTTTTTTGTAAAACCTATTTTAAAGAATTATGTTTATTGACTTCATGAGAGCTGTGAAATGTAATGAAGCGGGCTTATACATTCCAAAAACATATCTAATTAATCTAATACATTTTTAATACATTTTGGATCTAATTTACTGATAATACAAAACTGATTGATACGTGATTCTCTCCCATTATCTATATTGAGCAGTTAGTAAAGTTTTATTTGTTTTGTTAATTAATTGTGGTTCTAAATAAAAATTAGTTTTAATAAAAATAATAAAAGTGAGACGTTGTTGGGTGCATAATATTATATTTTTCCTTTTTATAATCTATATTATAGGTCCTGCTTCAAGTATGTTCTTAATATCTACAATAAATTGATCAAACTATGAGATCAACAACTTGATTTGCTTTATATTTATCATCTGTACAAGGTATATTTCAGAATTAATATTATTACATATAAGATGAACATGATATATTTGCTGTGTATAAGACAAATAAATTCATATTACAGGGTGCCTTTGTTTTCTTCTAAAAAACGTATTTTTATATCAATATTAAAAAGAGTTTCAACTTTTTCAAAATCAACTCAAAAGTTTAAAACAATCTACTAATAAAATTATTGTAGAAAATTATCCGTCGTCCGTACTTTCAACTCTCACTGGTGTTTCCAAAATTTGTAATATATTGTCCTAATGTTAATACATTAATTACATTATTTAAAAGAATTTATTTCCATCGCTTAACTTTAAGTGCATCCAATGAGGTTTTCTCTTGATGCTGATCTACCTCTTTAATAAAAGCAGTAAAAAGTTACCTATTTAGTAAAATTTACCTACATGGCATTATTTTCTAAAAAAATGTGCAAAATATCAATTTCAAAAAATTATTAATTGTTTATGTAGTTATATGTACAGTGTGTCTTCGGATGGAGTTCACAAGAAGAAAAAAAATTCTTATTATTGATTTTACGACGAACACTCATTCCTTATTAAAAAATCTGCCTGCAGAAAAAAATAGTTTACCATATAAATAATAATAAATATCCTAGATCAGATGTAACGAGTATTAATAAATTTAGAAAACATGAAAATGCCTAAAGAGCGAAATACCATTATTTATTTTTTTAGACAAAATGTGGTGACTAATATGAACAAAAATATAAAAGTATCAGTACCTACATCATATAAGCAAATATACTATTTCCAATTTCCATAGTAGACACGAATAAGCTGGAAAATTTAATTCTATTTTTAAAAGCTAATTAAGAGAAAATTATAATATGTTTAAATATTTCTTTTCAGACGGAAATAATAAAATTAAGAAAAGTATACAAATTTACTAGATTTCGAAATTATATAAAGTGTTGACTTAAAGGTAATCGAGGATCTTTCAACACTGGATTATTGCCACCTAAGCGAAGAAAGCCAAAGTAAAATGTACGCATTCAGGCAGTTTGACATATTCCCGCATGTAAATGGGAAGTCCCCCATTTAGATATCAAAATAAAACTTTGAATAGGAAAATTGATCAGCTTTATTTGTTACTATCGCTAATTACTCATATTGCAATTAGAACACTCAATAGATTTTACGTTTTAAATTGTCATACATTTTGCTAACAAATGTGTCACATAAATAGTTATATTTTTCTTATTGGCAAACCCTTTATATTTTTAGATATTTGGTTAGCCCTTTTCATCCCCTTTATAAATATATATATAATTGTTATATCTCATCTTCAAATAACTTAGTTATTTAAATAAATAAAGTTCTTAAAAGTTTGGGATACAATTAAATTATTTTTTTAGACAAAATTACATAAAAAAATTAAAACTTTGTTTATTAATTAATTTTTGAAAACATGTTATAATTTTTACTTATTTTGTATGTTGTTATTTTTATTAAGAAATTCTTTAAAATGTAAACTTATTTTTCTTGCATTAAGGTGTATTTATTTGAATAACTCAGTTATTTGTGGGTGAAATATATAATATTTATAAAGGGGATGAAAATAATGTCTAAAAATATACAGGGTGTTTCATTAAAAAAAATGTAGCTATGTGGCGCACCCTGTATATTCATTAAGATGCAGACTCATAACATATACAAAAACTTGGTAAGATATACTACAGATCTATTTTTTATTTTTTTTCTAGCTATATTTTTAAGCAAAATAAAACCTGTACATTACATTTTGTTTTCCTATGTTTGATTATTTTTATAATATTTTTCAGGATTTCTTATCTCCAATGCTGATCAACAGTTTGATTTTATGAAATATTTATAGCAATTTTATAGCAATATTACTTCTTATTGTGGTGTATGGCGTTACTGATTTCGTTAAAATATTTGTGTTTCATTCAGCGCAGAAAATAATTTCTGGCCAATTCTCTGCATTGAATAATAAATACAATTTAATTTAAGACGATTTATTTTATCAAGAGATTTCTTATTTCCATTCTTAATTATTGTATAATTGTGATTAACAATTTAATGATAACATAATTGGTTTATGGTCTGTTATATGTTGGGAATAAAATTAATTTTACATCTAAAGTTTCCTTTAAATTTGTTCTGCGCAAAATGTGGTCAGTGAATGACTTTAAATGAGCAACGAGCATATACTCGAATGTGTTCGTGGATGTAAGAAATAACATAAATAAAATAAACAGTTACATTATTATTTGTGAACAAACTATATCTCATACTTTCATACCTGATAATAAATTTTTGAAAATTTGCAAATTGAAAGAAAATTGATAACATTTTTAAAAACAATAATTTAAATTAAGGTTCACTTCTCGCTGAGTAGTTTAATCGCAAAATTCTGCTGATTTTAAATATCGACATTTACAAAGATCTTAGCTAATGAGAGTATATTACATCTTTACGTTTTGCGGCATGATTAGAAATAGCAACAGCAGCAGGAAAGTGATATTCCCGAGGGTAATTTTCAATTTTTAGCATCTGCCTTATTAAATTAATGTTACATTTTCTCGTGAAAGCTATCAATTTATCTAAGAAGGGGTAGCCACTAAGAGTGCTAAATAGGGCTTTGCTCTTCCTATATTATCAAAGTCAGCGACGCCTCAAAGAGTGATGAGCCCTTTGGAGAGCTTTCTAAAGTGGTAGCACGTGCTCGTACTAGTGGAGCAGATCCTCGCACCTGATAAATGCTTCAACAAATGTCTTGTCTAGCCGAATCCTGAAGTCTTATATTACTGTCAGCGGATAGAGGATCATACTGTCGAATACAAAGTGTTATGTGAGACGCTTGGTGGCGTGTTTATGAGTAGAAAAATATTTACTACTTTAGACAATTGCCACAAAATTACCAATTCGATTTTTTTTTTATTTTAGCTTTATCTGAAAAATAAAGCAAAACATTAGATGACTATATAAAATTATTTTTCTCCTGATGATGACATATTGTTCCGTGTATGCAGCATAAAAAAGGCCAACGAAACGTAGACAAGGTAGTTAATTCTAGTCCTGTTTCCGACAATTTGTCATCTTTAGAATATTTTTCAAGGACACAATTATTGGCACTTCCAAGTTAATTTCTCTTGTGGGCACGATCTTTACTATTTAATTTGTCATGTAGTCTCCCATGTTTTACGTTGAAAATTATTGATTTTACGCAATTATCTTTTTACATTCCCATCACATGAGTAAAGTTTTTTGACTCATGTAAATGTCATTACCCTTGCCCTGGATTGTCCTTAATTATTATATTCGAAATGTCTCCTTCTTCAGTTAAAATTTGTTAATATTAAATTTTATCGTTGTCTCTTTATTACTGCACTACCTGTAACTCTAACAATCCATAGGAAACCCAAACAAATATGTGGTGATTTGAAAACCAAGAACGGAGATAGCGTTTTCGATACAATATATTTTTTGTTTATACATTAGAAACATATTGCTTTGGAGAATGAAAAAAATTCAGGGGCACTAAGTAAAAAGTAAAAAATATTGCGACTAGTCAAAAGGACACAACATCCCAGCAAACACAGAGTGTATTTGTTTCGTAACGTTAAGTCACAAATAAGTAACTCTAGAAGCATATTTCAAAATGTGAAACAGATTCGTAATTATGGCAATATATCTGTACCTGAAAGATTTGTTTTGAAATTGTTTAATATAGTATAAAACATCTTTGTTGGGTTTGAAAAAAATCGAAACTGTTACCTATCAAATGTTATTCTTAATTCGACAAACGTAAATGTTTCAAACTTACAAAACGCCATACTTTCAATGGTTAAAATTTGAGAATATTACGCAATTGTTGATGCGGTATTCCTTTAGTAGCTATAAACTGAAACAATTACGGAATTATTGAAGCAATTAATTTTCAGTTGTGAAGTGTTGAAAAATTTACATAATTAGTAATACGTTACATTTTCGATATACATTTTCAAACAAATAAGTCGTTTCTATAGGCTAGAATTACTTCTGAGAGAGAGATAAAATTCAAACGACCAATAGAATCCTGGCACACTGCGCCAGCAGCGCAAAGAACTGTTTCCGGCTTCAGTACAAGTTGGTCTGACTGAATGTGTAGAGTGAGTAATTAATTGTGTACTTACATGTGTGGTATAAACAAGTGGTCTTGTGCAAAAACTACTATTGTGAAAAATAATTACACAATATAGGTATACACAGCGTAACTGGTAGGTAAGTTCTAATACTTATAGACCTAAAATTAGATAAGTTTTAATTGTATGTATTGTAAAAATTAATTTCCTGGGCAAGATATAACATGGCGTGGGCACATTAACAGTGTGGGTAGCGGATCTTTTTACTAGGTACCTATAAATCGAATAATAAAATAAACGCTTTACTTAAAGAAGTAATTCTTCAGATGATTTGAAGTGAAGAAAAGTTTATATGAACATATTATGTTCTAAAGATTTTTGTTTCTGAGATAAGCGGGTGTTGAATATTTAATTTCATTTCTGATTTTATCTAATTTTCCACAATTTGTAACATATGAAACTCAAATTTATGGATTCGATTTTTTTAAGTTTTGCAACATTGCACACTTCCGATTTAAACGTAGAGGTCACAGCTGTGACAAAGACATTCCGCCGGTCGTCCACTTTCTTCATTCTTCCTCTGTGCCAAAGATATAAAAAACATCACATAATTAAATTACCGACAAGGTCTGTTGTCTGTTTCTTATATAGGTACTTCGAACGATAAATTATTCAAAAAAACTTCACAAAAAGGCGCTAATAAAGTTGGCGCATTTGATGAAATGTGTAAACACTGGTATAAAAAATATGACTTCCGAACATTGATAGTGGTCCGGTAAAAGCTAATGAACAAAAAACAAGATCAACCTTGACCCGAGCCTTGACCTATCTTATATTCACTTCAGATGAGATAGGTCAGTTAAATTCAAAATGTTGGCGTATTTTATTTCTTTTTTTCGAAAACTACCGCGTGTATTTCTTTAATTTTTTATTTGGATTTACCATTCCTTTGCAACAAGCTTCTTTCTCTCAGGAATAATAATATGTAATTGTTTAACTTCATTTATTTTATTGAGTGGGCTAGAGTTACATATAGTACATAGGTTTCATAAGTTTTACAATCGAAATCTTTTTCTCATTTCATCAAAAAAAAACCTTGTCAAATTTTGACAATCTCCCGCCTTCTCTTCTTATTTTTATTTTAAACTAGATACAGAGTTGGGTTAGCGCACTCACCTTAAGGAGATAAATAAATTGGGGTTCACCCTGTACAGTGTACATTGCTAGTTTGATTAAGAATTGATTTTTATTTGTAGATTCATGCAGGAAATGCTTTCCATTTATGACAGATGCCAATTTTGAAGTTGCGTGTAAGGACTGGTTTAGAGCGGCCAGCCAGAGATTGAAGAAAACAGAGAAAATGAATTATTTTATTGTACAATGGACAATAAATTGTTTTGAACATCTATTTGTCAATATTTTATCTTTTTCCTTTATTTTATAGGATTCCTCCAAACACATTAACAGTGAGTATTAAGGATTAAGGATTAATTTCGTCTAGATATAAAAAAGAGTTTATCTTAAAAGGATTTATGGTCTAAGTATAAAGATTAGAGATTGAGAATGTGAATTTTGTTAAATATTGCAAAAAGTGATTTTAAAGATGGGTCCTGAAAAAGTAACGAGCCCCCTACTAGAAAAATGTGACTGAGGTCTTCGTCCAAGAAAAATTACTCGTCCAATAACAAACGAAGCCAGGTTTGCTGTACGTGCATAAATCCACCCCCCAGCCTCCGATCGCTCACCTGCGCACTCCCGATCATTGAGTCTTTTTTGTTTTTAAATGTATTTAGTATAGCATTTTACAGACGCTCCAAAAATATAACTGGCTCTATACTGTCAGTACCTACATGTTGTCGAACAAATTACTTATTCACTGTTACTCAACTCGCGAGAACCAAAAAAGTTTTTGAACACTTTTTCGTTTTCGAGTTGTTCAACAGTGAATAGGTAGGTATACGTGGTTCGGCAAAGATGGACAGCATGTATTGATTGATAGGGCCTGTCATATTTTTGAGCGTCTGTAAAATGCTACTATATGCATTTAAAAAAACAAAAAGACTCCAATGATCGGGAATGGGAAGGTGAAGGATCAGGGTGGGAGGTGGATTTGTGCACATATATCAAACCTGCTTTATTTGCATTATTTGCATAATAAATATAAAACAAAAAAGAAACTGATTTGAAAGTAAATTGTAAAATTTATATTGCTTATGATAAGCAACTTTTCTGAAATTAATGAGCAACCTTAGTTTCTAATAACTTGCAACTGTTGTGAATCTGTACTTAAACTAAATTTGCATAACGGTTGCGAAGTATTTATATAAGTTTTGTATTTACAAATAACTTGGTGAATGAAACTGTAAGAGCCTAAATGTTTCAAGATATTTTCGGAGTTAGATTTTGGTAAAAACGAATTTATTACAAATGTAAATTGGCATTTGTTACGAATATTTTGTTTCGCAATTATGTAAAGTAATAGTTGCAGTTTAATAACGATGCATTGTTGCGGACAAATAAGCAATTTGTCACCAAAAACACGCATTTTTGTGACTGAAACAAAAGTGTAACACGAAATATAAGTAGCGTTAATGTTCCTTAATAGTTACGAAGCGGTGTTTGCTGGGATAATACGAATGAAATTTTAACAATTGGATATTTTTGACGATAATTATTATTACATAAAAATATAACACGTCACATAAATTCGACAACCTCTAAATTCCAAGGCAATGAAATTTAAAAATATAAATATAAAAATAAAATAAAATATGAAATATAAAAAACAGACGTGTACATCTATTATCCACTTACATTTTCAGTGTCGAAGTTAAAGATTGAACCCATTCCACGAAAGATTGACAGTGGTATTAATTTTGCCAAATATGTTTAAGAGAAACTATTCACTTTAAAGGAAAATGTAATGTAAGATTTTGTTATTTCACATTATACAGGGTGTCCCGAAATAACGTGAAAACCCCTTAAGGGTAGATTCCTCCTCAAAAAATAAGTATAGTCTTTTATATATAGTAAGGTCGAAAACGACCTCCTTGAGCCGCTAGACCTCCTCAAAGGGGAGCAGCAAAAAGTGATTTTTTTGGCAGATTTGATTCATAACAATAACATGACATTATGGTAACAGTGACACATGCCTACTTATTCTTTTGGTATCAAACTCCGTTTTCAATTTAACAGAAACGGCTATTACGCAAAGGGTCAGAAAATATTTTTTTATTTGAAATTGATGAGATTTACGATAAATTTTCAAGAGAGATGAAAGTAGTAGAACACATGTGGCTTTCTGAGAAAAATTTAATTTGAAAAAAAAATTCATCTGTTTAAGAGTTCTGACTAAAAATTCAATAGGGGTTGTTTATTTAACTTATTTAAAAAGTAAGTAGAAAAATAAATGCATTGAAAAGAAGACCTTCCATAAGTATAAAGTCGTACCCAAATTTCATTCCGCTAACTTTAGTCACTTTCGAGTAAAAAAATAAAATCACTTTTTGGTGCCCCCCTTTGAGGAGGTCTAGCGGCTCAAGGAGGCCGTTTTCGACCTTACTGTACATAAAAGACTATACTTATTTTTCGATGAGGAATCTACCTTTAAGAGGTTTTCACGTTATTTCGGGACACCCTGTATACCTGCATTGTATTAAATGCGCTATTTTCGAAAAACTCTATATGTATAAAAATCCAATGACAGATTTCATATTAAAGTAATCAATTAGTAAATACTAATAAAGGGGAAATTTTTATTTTATGTCATGAATAATTATTATTTCATTTTTAATAACAAAATTGCAGAAATACAATTTAAATATGTTTCATGTTCATAATAATAATTTTCAAATGCAAATAATTGTTATTATGAAATAGCTAAATTTCAGCATTCATCGGCTTTTTCTATTATCATTGTGGAGAATATCAATAGTCAGATATTAAATTCTGTGAATATTTGTATTTGCCTTGCTTTAATTCATACGCAAATGTAGCAGTATGGAATTCTAAATGTATAATAATTATTATTGCCACTAACAACATTATCTTTTCCAATTTCATGTGAAATAACATTGACTCAGTGATTATTTTGTGAAAATTCAATACAAAATTATGGCACAATATTTATTATTTAGACCTTATTTACTTTATTCACGTTGATCCAACCTGTTTCATCTCACTCAGAATCCTCAAGTACACTACACTAAAGTGATACGTATTTAGTTTAGTGTACTTGGAAATGAAGAGGATAATGCTAGTTGTACAATATATAAATACGTACAGTTACTAAGGCACAAAATGGTTTTAATATAGTATCACTATTTGCATTAGGGATAATATATTTATATGAGAAATTTGCATAATTGCTGAATATCATAAGAAATTAGAACTTATAAAAACAATTATTGAAACATTGCACGCATAATGTCATGCAAAAAATTATGAGACTAGGGCGCCTCAAAGAGAAACTGCTAATTTATTTGTTGTTCAGTTTGTTCTAGTTACGGATATGAAATAATTAAACTAAAATATCTTTTTAAAGTGAGGGATGTTGTGAATGACGTATAAAATTTATATTTCTGTGATATATACTTATTTATTGTTATTCAACAATTGAAAGTGTTTTTCCTCCTTTAGTATCAGCGACAGTTTGACAACGTCTTTGGACACCCTTTATCAAATTATCAAACATGCCTTGAGATATTTAACTTTATAGTAGAGGTAAAATCCCCCGGGTGGGTTTCTAAGTGTCTGGCTTATGATCACCCAATCTTTTCTGTATCAAGTTCCATGCACGCTCAATTGAAAAATGTTTGGAACATTGTCCATTAATATAATATTTATAGATATATTGTAGCCCATACCTGGCCTGTTACAAATTTGTCCCCAAACCATAATTGAACCACTCCAATGGGATGAATTTCTAGATGTCTTGTAGGTTTCTAAGTACCGTACACCAGACGTTATTCAGACTCAAATGCATCGACTATCTGGTAACTATATCTAGACTAATCAGTAAAAAATACGAAACATCATGAACAAAATGAATGTGATTTACATGCACCGCAGTCTTGCTTGCTTAGCTGTGTCTAGAGAAACAGAAACATAAACATTAACACACCATAGAAATTAGACAACTCCCAAATCCAAAGTCAAAGCTGTCCAGAAGGGGGTTACACATTGGAAAACGCCGACAAATATCCATACACACCGAAAATGCCATTGCCGGCGCTGGGGCTCGAACCCAGGCATGATAGGCAGTGTCACCAGAGCCATGCCTGTCACTCATGCTTTAGCCTGTTGCAAATTAGTGAAACTATTCTTAAAATTCTTCTAAACGCCGAAGTAGCTTATTCCAAAAACTTTAATTCTTTATCTATAAAATTATGAATTCCACTGGTATTAAAAGTCCACTGAGTTGCATATAAGTGGTAATCTTTAAGAAGTTTTTGAGTTTTAAATTTTCGTGACCCTCCTGTCCTGTGATGATACGCAAATGAATTCTAAGCTGGAACAAATTCTGGAAAATATAAATATACATTTTGTGAACGTCAACCTCTATCATACCAGAGTCAATTATGCTGTTTTAACGAAAAAAGAGAGTTATTTTTTAACAAATTTTATTGTATTAAAATAAAAAATAAAACATTCGTGTTAAGATAAAATTAATTTCATTAAGTCAGTAGTTATATAGTTTAAAAAAATATTGCCCTATACAGGGTGTTCATTAAGTATGTACAATAAATTTAACAGACGATTATTTGAGTAGTTTTAAGACAGAAAGTTCATATAAACATGGGTCCGAAAATTCTTCGTTTTCAAAATACAGGGTGTTAAACTTTTTTAAAAAATTTGGTTTTTCGTAAATAACTTAAATATTCGTTACCCAAATTTGTTATAAATTGGCAACATTATTTGTAGTGTTAAGGGGCTAATTGCGCACTAACTTGATTAAATTTGTTAAGTCCAGTGGCGTCCCGAGCGGCACCTTAACAAATATTACTTAATTACTTATTAATATACTTTAGTAAAATTCGTTTGTTTATATGTTAAGAAATGTATTTAAATTAGTGTTTATTTGTTGCTGTTGTTACATATTATTAATAAAAAATTATAAAAAATGATTATGTCCAAGAGATACGTTTCCCCATGTTTCTTGTATGGTCCAGGGATATGCAATTAATTGAATTTAATTTTTTGTCTCGAAAACTAAGCAAGATCCGAAAAAAATGCATGAGACATAAACGTTGTATTTTTTAGTTGCTTAATCCAAAAAAAAATATAAAAATTACAAAATAGTCCGTGGCGTACATTTTTTTGTCAAAAGTATTTGTTGAGGTGCCCCTCGGGACGCCACTGGACTTAATAAATTTTATCAAGTTAGTGCGTAATTAGCCCCTTAACACTACAAATAACATTGCTAAATTACAACAAATTTAGGTAACGGATATTCAAGATATTTACGAAAAACCACATTTTTTTAAGAACTTTAACACCCTGTATTTTGAAAACGAAGCATTTTCGGACCCATGTTTATATGAACTTTCTGTCTTAAAATCACTCAAATAATCATCTGTTAAATTTATTGTACATACTTAATGAACACCCTGTATAGTAATAACAAAACAATTATTGTAGAATATAAAAAAGACAAAATTAGTATTTTGAATAAGTAATAGGAATAGGTAATAAATTGAGATTTTCATACATTATTTGCAATTATTTTTTACAATGCTCTTTCTTTGCTTGATATGCATTGTTTATAAATGTTATTCATAATGAATTTATTATTTTTAATAAATTTTTATTTAATTAATATAAATATTATATATTATTTAAATCATATATTTATTAAAATAATTTACCTAAATAATTTAAACAGAATTTTAATTTATTTTCTTATTATTATTATTTATATATTTATTTTTTTAATATTTATTAATAAAATATTAATATCATACAATTTTTATATTATATTCAATTCTATGTTAAAATAAAATTATTTAAAGTGTTAATTATTAAATTCAATGGACTTTCTTTAATACATGATAAAAATTGGAATAAAAATCACAAAATTCAAAACGTCTAGAAACAAATTTAACT
The DNA here is from genome assembly GCA_963680705.1 of Rhagium mordax. NCBI lineage: Eukaryota > Metazoa > Arthropoda > Insecta > Coleoptera > Cerambycidae > Rhagium > Rhagium mordax. The sequence continues at coordinate 44,333,559 of OY796659.1, read as the reverse complement.
ACCACAAAATTAATCTATTAAGGCCACCAATTAAGAAACGATGTCCCCAAGTAGATGTACTTACACATTCTTTCGCTATCACAAGCTCATCAGGAGGACCAGAAATCTCGCAAATAAAGTTATTTACTTGGAACTTACATTTTACAATTAATAAACTGTCATGTAACCATAAGATACAAGTTTCATTTAATTAATGCCGTCTACATTTTCATGCTTTCAATATATTTATTGATCTTCCATTTCTGAACATGCAAATATAAATTATGTTGAATTCAAAGAAAATCGTTGAAAACACTTTAGAACGTTATTATTGTCGAATACTGGAAGAACAAAATATTCTGTGTCATACAGCATTGAATTATATCACAGAATCCATAACATTCAAAGCAAAAAGTAAAACATTTTTAATAAAAATTATTAAAATTCATAAAAAAATTAATATAATCTAGTTTTATTATAATTGTGATATTATGACGTTAAAAATTCCCTAGTTTTAATTTGATTCTGACATTGACGTTCAAAAAATAATATAATCTCTTTTTAATGTCAAATTGACATTAACGGAACAATCAATATAACCTAATGTCAGTCTAACATTGACATTGATGTCAAAAATAAATCAAAATAAACTAGTTTCATTCAACCCTGACATTGATATCAAAAATTAATTAGTAATAAAAGTATATCACTCTCTTTGAGATAAGGCATATTCCTTTATATCTTTTTTTACAATTCTCTTTCTTTGCATATCAAGCAAACAGTTCAAGTAAATAAGGTTATTTGCGAGATTTTTCGTCCTCCTGATGAGCTTGTGATAGCGAAAGAATATGTACATCTTCTTGGAGATATCGTTTATTTATTGGCGACCATAATAAATGAATTTTGTGGTGAGTTAAAAATTTTTTTTTTTTAAATTTGTTTTTAGATGTTTTGAATTTTGTAATTTTTAATCCAATTTTTATCATGTATTTTAATTTAAACTTTTTTACCATGTTCTTAATGAAAAATTTAAATTTTTCGTGTCTAGGCCGCCATATGGTCTTTTATCTAAATGAATTAATTTATAATAATATTGATTGCGATTTCAGAAAAAATAGTAAGTGTTACTCGTAGTACCTACTTAATAGTATATTTTACAAGAGATGAAAATTGGAAATACTGTTTTCGTTCGTTTTTCCTACGATATTCCAATAAAATATTGGATTAAAATTTACAGAACTTTTTTTATTTTTAACAGTCACTAGAAAAATTGATATAAAATGCTATTAAATTATAAACCAACTGTCACAATGTAAATTAAAATTATCAATTGTTTGTTTAGTCGTTGCTATGGTAGGTAACATAAATTTGACACTTTCATTTTCACTTCTAGAAACGAAAATAACTTCCCGGCGCTCCTTTAATTTTCTTTCCATTTTTCAATCTTTGACCTTTTGGTGACTGGCTGCATGGTCAATGACCTAATGCCATTAATAAAATAAAAAAAAAAAAAAAACGAAAATAACTTTCGTCTCTAGGGTAAAAAAATGTCATATCTTTGAAAACTCAAAACTCCTCTCTTCCTTTCTGAAAACTTGTAAATCTATATTTAAAGAGAATGTTTTCCCAACATCGTTGAATAAAATAAGGTCGTTCTAAAACATCAATTAATTTCGTGGATCTTTTGAGACAACTGTAATTCCAGTTGAAGTTTTTTATGAGCTTGTCACAAATAATACAGAGACAATATTTGAAATGTTTTAACTTTATGGTTCCTTTCATTATATAACCGATGTACTTGATACAGACAAGCTCTCCTAAGGATTCCCAACCCTAATACGAATTTCCCCTAGCGACAAACGACGATGGTGTTTAAAGCGGCTCGAGATTGTTTATGTTAATACGCGAAAGTGCCGCCTGCGACACACATGAGGTGTATATTAAAATAAATAGATTGAGGGTGTTGGTTAGGTGAATGTCTTGAAGCGGATGTATGAGAGAGAGAAAATATTCTTTATCTATTTAGGAATTGCGACAACTAGGGAAAATAATACTGAACGTTGATTGCTAGGACGAAGTGTGAAGACACTGTTCTTGGCCAACAACGGTGAGCACAGATGGTACCATAGTATTTTATTTAAGGGATAAGGTAAATTCGGTTCAAATTTGGACAGCAAGTAACAATTTTTGACATAAATTTTTATAAGTAACTATAAAAGTCTTAATATTAATAAAAAATAATCCTAAAGAGATGTTCACGTTCTTTAAAATAGTACTAGCATTGAGGTTATAGAAACAGAAAAACAATATAGGTGAAACGTAAACGTATACCTACAGTGTTCACGAAGTTGACAACATCCAAAGTTTATGTAGAGCATCATATTTCGATCTTTTAAAACCACATTTAATAATAATAAAAATAATAATATTTTTTATCGCCCAACAGAAAAAGTTCAATAACAGGACAACTTACAAGAGTATAAACTATAACATTATCATAATAATAATAATAATAATAATAATAATAATAATAATGTTTATTTACTCGAAATAATCAAACAGAAATACAAAAAAATACAAAGAATTTCAAACGTGTTAGTAATAATATAAAGATTATAGATTAAAATCATTTTAAAATGTAATTCACGATTAATTAAAATATAAAATAAAATTAGTTTTATAAATGAATAGAGGACAATAAAAGTAAATAAACAATAATCACTGAAGCAGTAGTGGTACTACTGCTTGTTTGTGATGAAAGTATTTTTTACAATATTAATCAATCCGGGTAAAGTCACAATTTGGTAAGTATTGGTTCATCAGGTTATAATCTAAATTTGGTAAGTAGGTATGTTACATCAGGTTAATTTAGCATCATAAGTTGATTCTAGTAGACTATGATAGATAGACTACGACTTCACAAACTAGTCAATTCAAAAAACCCCCAAAAACAAAACAAACAAATGCTACAAGTCGTGAGATTTAATTACAATCTTACGACCCGCACCCGCCCATTCTATCCTCAAAAACTCCTCAAACTAACCAAGTTGTGAAATCGCAATCTATCAGTTTCAAGAATCCATTTTTGTAATTTTTTTTTGTACTTTTTAAAACTATTTATATTTCTAAGACTCTGAGGTAAGTTACTATGCAGTTTAGATCCTAAGTAGTCACAGCTATGTTGACCTATGGTTTTGTTGCACCTAGGAATATTTACAGTGCCTGTCTTATTTCTTGTTTCATATGTGTGAGAAACAGGTTCCAAATGAATTTTATTTTTTTTTATGTTTAATAATATATTTAGGCAGAATAATTGTCTGACGTCATATAGCTTACTCTCTTTAAATAAACTATCACTGGGGTATCATACATAGGTCTAACAGAAGTAAAATAAAGAGAAACATAAATTATTAAATAAAGTTACAGATTATTATTTGCAACACTCAATAAATTATTTAACGAACAGTTGTTAATATCACAAGGATCAACTATTTTGTTTTAAAGTTGTCCCACATTACACATATGGGATATTTCAAAAGGATATTGGTTCTAACATTACTGCAGTAAAAAGCATGATTTATTCTTAACTAGGTACTTGAAAATTGATCATTGCCAATAGTGCCGGTGCATCCACTATATTATGTAATAGTTTAAACAAGAATATGAGACTCGATACTATTCTTCTTTGGTTCAAATTTTGTATGTCAAATCTGGTAGTTAATAAATCATGATCAAAAACACGTGCGGGATATACTCCATCAACTTTGTAAGCTAAAAATTTCAGGAAGCGTCTCTGTACACATTCTAACATATTTACATGTATATCATAATGAGGATGCCAATTGCGTAATATAAATCCTAGCATCTTAAGAGCAGCAGCGGAAGTTAATATAATGTGTTGAGTAAAGGTGAGCTTACTATCAAAATTTATACCTAAATCCCGGGTAGAACTGCACCATATCAGCCAAATAGAATTAAAAGAGTAGTTGTATAGGATAATTTTTTCTTGTAAAGGAGCAAACCTTACACTTAGAAACGTTCATAAAAAGCATATTACTATCACACCAAAGCTTGAACTAAATCTAATTGTGACTGTAATTCAGAACAATCCTCATCGGAATTTATGACAGCATATAACTTTAAATCATCTGCAAATAAAAGGTTATCACAACTCAGGATCGATGATAAATCATTGATGTACATAACAAATAGCAGGGGGCCTAAGTTACACCCCTGCGGAACACCAGATGTTGCTGTATACCTTTTAGAGCTAAAATCATTGTAACTGACATAAAGCTTCCTATTCTCGAGATATGAAAAAAATAAATGAACCAGAGGATTGTTAAAGCCGTAGTAGCTAAGTTTGTTAAGTAATATAGTATAATAATATATTATTTTGTCGAAAGCCTTTGAGAAGTCCGTATATTATAACGTCCACTTGACCCTGATTATCCAATGTGTCAGAAACCACTTGAGTAACTTCCACAAGATTTGAAACTTAAATTTAAGACCAAAAATAGCAAAAATTATTCAAAAGAGAAAAAAACGGCTCACCTTTATACATATATGTATGCTTGATTCTTTTTACCTATTTAATCATTATCATGTTTTTTATTGCCTAAAAATATATTTAAACATAGACGTTTTACATATAAAACTTGATATTTCAATAATTATTCTTACCAGTTTACAAGTACTAACAATTTGATACTGTCATCTACTTTACACCATAACTTGAATTATATTTTACTACAAAAATAAATGTGCATAAAATTATGATAATTTAGTAACTAAAATTTCATTAGAAATTCCTCAGTAGTATCAGAACTCGTCCCAAGAAGCGAGACATAAAGCCTACATCTGCATTCACCGGAAATGACCAGACAATTGGTGTATCTGTACCACCTTGAAATTAATTTTTGATTTTTGAAACCACTCACGCTTTTCATTTTTTTTTTTTTAAATATAGAGGTTTTCATTGAAAATTTGTCATTAAACATCAAATGGACTCACTGATATTTGAGGATAATTTTAAAGCTATCATTTATTAGTGTCACGCGTATAGATCTTCTAAATTAATTTGATCTCTTTAAAGTGTTTCAGTTATTAATAAAAAGATATATTCATTGAAATAAAAAATGGTAGGTAGGTACACTTGAATTCTGTTGTTATATACCTAATATGACCAAAAATATATTGAAAATTTGTTAGAATTAGGAATGTGAGTCCATCGGCCCCATCGTCTATTTTAAATTCGTGCATTGAAGTCAATTTTATGCCAATTAAATAAAACTCATTCTGTAACACCATTGCGATATTTATAACGAAAACTTTTTTAATTACCTAGTTACTAGTTAATAATTTTCATATCACAAGAAAAGTTCATCAGTTTTATAATAACCGAAGAAGTTTGTAGTTCCAGTAACATTCCTGAATTCAATAACAACTTTTTATAGAACAAAATTCTAGTCTAATTTATCGTATTAGATCATAAATAATTAATGACGATAATGAAACGTTTTAATGCAATAAATTTTAATAACAACCATATCAAACAGTTTTAATAAAGGTCACTGCACTCAGAACGATTTTCACAAATAGTGTGCGATACAAGTCTGGTACGGAAATATATTTTCCGTGGGTGATATTTAAATAAATAACATTTGAAATAATAAATAAAATAATAAAAAAAGATCTCAATGTGTTTTTATGGACACATTGGAATATAATATTGATACACAAAATATTTCACAACTTGTGAAATATCGACATACTGAATTTTCTCTAAGGAAAAATCAGTACCGCACGGTTAATATTTCATTGTCTATTATTCACCTTGCAAGTTAAGTAATTCTCTAAAATATAGGAAATGTAAACTTGTTTGAGTGAAGAAAATAGGGCCCAAGAGTAGTGAAATTCGAACCCACTGTGATAGCTACTGCCAGACAGGTCCGTAATGATGGCTGCGCATACCAATGAATGTGCGACCGAAAAATTTGTTCAAAATTTATTCTAATTTGTTCCCAAATATTACTTTTTTCTGACCAAATGACAGTTATCGCAAAATTAATGTCATTATTGTCAACTTCATCTCCTAGCCGTCTCATATCTGATCAGAACAAATTTCAATATTATGCTAACAAATTAAAATAAATTGAGAACTTACTTTACATAAAATGTTAAACCGATGGTTTGACATGGCCATAAGAGGCGTGAAGTTGGCTCTTGCTGACTCTGTTATTTGACCAGAACAATGTCTATAATTTGAGAACAAATTGAGAGCAAATTTTTCTTGAAGATTCAAAAAACCAGCTGATATGGCACTGCCATCATCACGGACCTATCTCAGGCGCAAGTTAGATATGCTAAACTACTAAGCGATATTCCCCATAATTTGTAAAGAACAATTAACATTTAAATCCATTTATTAATCATGATTTAGCAATTATTAACATTAATAACTGGCTTAATCCATTATTGTCCATATTGAAAAATTTTATTGCACAATAATATGCAAAACTTTGTAAATTTGTATAATCTTAACAACTTAATGATTTCATGCAATAAGTATCAACAACGCTCATATATTATTATTTTACCGGTTTTTGCAAACAGCAAAGCAAAAACTGTTACAGTTTCGACTCGTAAAACGCAAAAATAATACTGATTACATACCTGGGTACTGCTAGTCCATATAATTCTCACACTTCCAGCACAAACACAATCGTTATTAGTGTATGATACGAATAAATATAATAAATATAAATAAATAAGATAAATAAATAATTTAAATAGAATAAATAATAAACTTGATAATGAACTTCTTGGAAGCCACATGCGCGCTGTCACTGCACCGATTCAGTCATTTCCGAGTGTAAAGTCGCGTCTGCCTTGACATGTTCGCGGGAGGTAATAATTCTGCAGAGTCAACCCCGATTCCGTGGTGCCCAAGGCCCAAAGTTAAACTACTGGCGTTAGTTTCATAGCCCCCTGAGATAAATTTAACATTTCGTTCATGTTCTATATTTAGCATGGGAAGTTGGTATTTTTTTCACGTTGTTTTTATTGACACTACAGGGTGTGTCAACTTAGTTTTTGTCTGCCTGCATATATATCATCTCAGTGATATAGGTGGATTGTACAGGAGCAGCTGCACTTTTTATTTTAATTGTTTAATGCAAATAGAAGTAAGGATGAATGAGTCAAACGATATTATTTTTAGAAGTTCGTTGCCTCGTTACTATTTTTAATAGACTGTTCGTGTAAAATAGTTGTTGAATTTTTTTAGCGAGTATTTGGAGGTAAAACAATTATCATAAATATATAAGAATCTGCTGTAAACATTCAATCTAGTTATTATGTTATAATTAGATATATATGGTGTCCCAAATTGGTGAGAATTGACACGATTCACCCAATGGTGCATTAGATAGAATACCATAGAGTTCACATGCTCGGAACAAATTTTCAATACAAATTGAATTATCACATCTCTTCGATATCTCTTCTGTTTTTGAAATATAGTCCAAAACTGGATTGTGGATAAGACCTGTAACTGTATTTGTTAATATATATTTTTTCAAACAATATAAACTTTATAAAAGTTCTTTTTTACTTAGATAAGATTTTCAAAGGATATTTTTTCTTCTAAGTAAAAAATTTGTAAATTAAATATTTTAGTAATAGTTAATTAAGAAAGTAATGACCTGGCAAGCATCCCGCGGTTGCGTCATCATCCCCTAAAGTTTTGAAATTGTAAAAAAAAATGGTAAAATTAATGTGCTTCTGCAAGGTTACAATTTAGTTCTCTAGAAACGGCTAATAGAAGGTCTTCGTGATACACCCTGTATACTGTAATTATTTTTTACATAGGTGAACTGAAACATATTCAAATTGTAGCCTTGTAGAAGCACATTAATTTTACCATTTTATTACATTTTCAAAAATTTAGGGGATGATGACGCAACCGCGGGATGCTTGCCAAGTCATTACTCTCTTAATAATTAACTAGTACTAAAATATTTATAATTAATTTTTTAGCCTTAAGCACGTTTCTCGGACCGTCCACTAGCTCTCCTACTATAATCCTCTACATTCTAAAAATTTGTTCAATCGTGAAGTGCAAAATACAGAGAAACGCAACGTTATTGTTAAAAGACGACGTGTTCCTCTTTAATAGTTGAAAATATAGCTTTCCAAAAATAAGAAAATTATTTTCTTTACATTTTTCTATTATATCAATCATCAATCGGTTTAAAAGTAACGTGTCGTAAAACAAATGATGAAACGCTCTGTGTATGTATTTAAATACAAGTACATATATATAATTCAAAACAGTGATATGTTTCAACCCCAATTTTAACATATATTTAGAAAATTGGAAATATTGAGCTAAAGAACCGAACGCGATTTTAATTGATTTTCCTCACCAAATAACTAAGTAATATTTTTTATTAATTTTGTAGGTAATTTTTCAGAGAAACTACACCAAATTAAACCAATTCATCACTTTTTGTCTACTAACCTCTTTCAACAAATTGTATGGGAACTGCATTTAGCTAACAATTTCCGAATAGTATTCTTAGTAACACAATCTGTTGAAAAATGCACCTCACAAATTATCTTATTATACTTTAATTCAGCAGCAAACTAGCAGTGGAGGATTAATTTTTGCTTATAAAACCCCACGTGTCACGCAGGATACAAATAATAATAATAATAATAATAACCGGTTTCTGGCTCTGTTTACTATCATCAGTATAGATCACACCTCTGGAGTTAAATGCTTCATCAGTTAAATATAGACCATCTTCATTGTAGCGCTCTTAGAGTTATCCTAGTCATTTAAAAGAAGTTTAAGTTCCTGCCTTGGCTTCTGTAAAAGTTTCAGTTGTAGCTTTTATAGTTTTTAAAATATGTGTGGTTTCACAACAATTTTTGATTTCCAAAAATCTGAAGGCTTCTACAGAATGGTCAAGAAATTTTGACTGATAATTCTGATATTTTTAACAGACTTCAGGTGTATTCTGTAAATTTTCCGTTAAAAATAACCTATACCTGTTAAAATATTAATTTTAACGGTCCGCTAAAAGCAATAACCAATTTTGCTATTCTGTATTACGCTTAATCATTGAGTAAAAAATAATAAAGAGTTGCAACTGTCAAGGTTTCGAGATTTTAGTATTGTATTTCTTTGCCAACAACTTCATGATTGTCATCAATTTTTAGTGCTACGGAAAGGTATTTGTAATGTGGCTGTATAGCCCTTAAAATTGAAGACAATCATGAAGCTATTGGTGAAAAAATACAACACTAAAATCTCGAAACCTTGACAGTTGCGCCTCTTTATTATTTTTACTCAATGGCTTAATATAGACATATAATAATATATGTTTTTCCACGGCCGGGAGTAGAAATCAGTTTCTATGACATCAAAATTAAAACAGAAATAGTCGATTATTCCCAAGGGAGTATAATGCTCCCAAGGGAGTTTACATTATGGAGAACGGTTTTCATGAAAAAAAAAAAAGATAACATTGAAATTATTTATTGACATTTAAATTAAATGTTACATTCGTACAATTTTCAAAATTAATATTAGAAGGAATATTACTTTCGCTTACATTTACAGTTTTTGTGATTGCGCTAGTGGTGGTACCTACTAAAACCTGATTAGCAATTTTGGTCTTATTTGCAATGGAGTTCTCGACATAACCCTCAGCGACTGTCGTTGATTTCCAACCAGCATGACGCTTTATTGTCGTGATATCCACACCAGCATCTGCCAGTAATGTCGCTGAAGATCTTCGTAAGCAGTGACCAGTATAACATGCAACATCAGGTAATTTTAAATACGAAGCTACTACACTAGGAATTTTTCCCATGGTATTCTTGCCAACTGGCTGCGAACTACATTTTCCTGCTTTGTAGTACAAAAAAAGGCGCTTATGCTTGACGTGGGGAGGACGAAGGGACAGGTATTTTCGAAACAATTCAAGCATATTTCCCACATCGGTAACCACAAAGGTTCGTGGAATCTTTGTCTTAGTGTTTGGAATTTTTATAATCAAGGAAGAGCCTACATCCTCAATATCATCTACAGTTAAATTGACTAGTTCATCAGTTCGACAAGCTCCGGCAATCCCCAGAATTATTCCAACCTATAAAAAATCAAAATACTTAATAATTGAAATACCTAACAACAAAAGTAATCTTACCTTAATCATTAAGAATTCTTTGTCACCTGCACTTGATAGAAAACGGTCGATTTCTCCCTTTGTCAATATTTTCGATTTTTTCGCTTGATATCCGTCACCGGTTCTTTTCAAAAATGCGATCAGTTTGGGGAATTTGCTTATATCTATGTTGTCGTAAATTATCAAGCATGACTTAACCATAGAATATTGCGCCCATAATGTGGAAGACTTATAATTCTTTGCATTTTCACTGAAGTATGCCAACAAAACATTCTCGCTGTATACTTGAACATTTTTCTCGGCGCACCACTTTTTGAACCGATTGTAGGCTATATCGTATAAAGATCTTGACTTCGTAGGCAGCAAATTGCTTATTGCAATATTTGCAGCCTCCACAATCTCTTCCGACTCACAATTATTCATTGTGCACTAAACAAACTTTAAACTAAACCAAACTAGCACCTTAATTTGACAATTCTTTTTGTTTGTTTATTTTGTAGTTATGACAATAACTCAACGACTACTAAATGAATGCTCAAATCCAAATACAATAATTCTGGTGCTACTTACTTCATAATGACAAAATATGTGTTTTTAAGTTAATGAGACCGTGGAAAAAATAGTATATACCATTCGGGAGAGATGCTATTTTGTCCTCGGCGCATTGTAGCCCTCGGGCTTCGCCCTCGGGCTTCAAATTGCACCTCTGCCAAAATAACGCATTTCTCTCCCTTATAGTATAATGTACTATTATTATATTATATATTTATACATTTGCTCTAATCGTTCTGCCTCTTCAATTAACACATTGATTTGTAACGCCATTTTAATTAATCTTTAACTCTACTGTTAATTTTTAGCGGCTAGTCCGAAGGCGTCGCTAATTTTAACAGATTTTGGTTAAATTTAACAATCAAGAAAGTATAGAGAATACATCTTTGGTTAACTTAGGCCTGTTAAAATATTTTAGCGGTGACCTTGCAGTTAAAAGTTAACAGAAAAGTTACAGAATACACCTAATTAATAACTAAAATAAGTGAGTAATCCTTCAAATTTTTCTCAAACAACATAGAAACTGGGTAAAGTAATTGATTTCAAACAGTGTAAAATATTGCGGATAAACGTATAAAGTACAGGGTGTCCCAAAGTTGATGTCTCGGGACTATATCTAGAGAATGAAAAAAGTTATCACAAAACCGTTTACGTGGTTTAATTTGGGGTGCACTAAGGTACATTTTACGCTAGAATTTTTTTTTTTCGAAATTTGGAAAATGGCGAAACTGACGTTATCAGAAGTTTTTTTCCAGGAACATACACTTTTTTTGTGGTACCTGGAAAGTGCTATTTTTTCTGAACATTTTCTATTAAAAAAGTTTTTTCTTTTATATTTAAAAATATACATGGTAAAATAGTTTGGAAAATACCCTTAATTGCATACCAGTTAGCCATGATGTAATCGAGTGGCCTATAGAAAATAATGAACTAGGGCTGTTGACATAAGTTTGTTTAGTGAATATATTGTTTGTGTCAAATAGTTTACGGATGTGAATTAATTTAAATAGCGCCGAAATGTTTATAAACAAGTAGTAGAAAGTAGACATGATTTTAATCTATTGTGAAGCTCAAAAAAAAAGATTTAGAATTTTGTTACTGTTTTAAAATTTTTTTTTTTTAATATACCGTTACAATTCTTTGACAAAACGTATAAATAGCTTTTGTTCATTGTTTTCCATAGGCCATTCGATTACATTATGGCTAACTCGTATGCACTTGAGGGTATTTTCCAAACTATTTTACCCTGTATATTTTTAAATATAAAAGATACGAAAAAACTTTTTTAATAGAAAATGTTTAGAAAAAATAGCACTTTCCAGGTACTACAAAAAAAGTGTATGTTCCTGGAAAAAAACTTCTGATGACGTCAGTTTCGCCATTTTCCAGATTTCGAAAAAAAAAAATTTCTAGCGTAAAATGTACCTTAGTGCACCCCAAATTAAGCCACGTAAACGGTTTTGTGATAACTTTTTTTATTCTCTAGATATAGTCCCGAGACATCGACTTTGGGACACCCTGTACATTATGTAATGAAAATAAATAAGGATAATAATTCATTTATTTTCAGTATATTACAGTTGAAGAGATAAAATAGTGTCATATTTTATAGTTGAACAGAAGAATCGCGAAAAACTTCTTTATGGAAGTTTAAGTACGAAAAATGGAATAACGTGTTCAGTTCTATCTAAATTTGTATAACCGAATTCATTAGTGGACTGATTCATTTTCGTATGTGAAAACTCAGAGTTTATTTATGCTAACACGTCTTAAAATATTTCTGCGTACGTTACAGGTTAGTCAGGTTACATATAAACGCGTATGGTTTATGTTTAATTTTGCGCTCACTAAACACAAGTCAGTAATGATAAAAAAATATTTTTTATTTTCTACTATCAAATTAATATTTAAATAGAAATAAGAAATAAACTAATTTTTTATGTGATAATGTGAAATAATAATGTTTGCAACCAGTAGTTTCATTATTTTCGCAATATCAATTATCTAAACCAATAAATTTCAAATGTTTAAAATATAGTTATAATTTTATAATCTTATTCTATTACCTAAATAAAGGCGTTCATTTGGTATATTTTAATTCAAATATTAATGAGGATCTGGCACAACTTTTCGTGATTTGCATGTGATATTTAAATTTTTTTAGATTAAAAATTTACATAAATTTCTTCTTTGGTAACCAACGGCAAAAACAATAAGTTTCAATAATTTAGAATTATATATGTTTGGAGCTTCTAATTCTCTAATATTTTGTGTCCAAAACTTGCATTTGAAATATTTGGAGAATATACTATCCAGTCTGGACCAAGGAGAATAAAACTTGGTTCAGACTGAATAGTATTTTCGATTCAGCGGCTTACAGCTGTTGCAAGACATTTCTTTTTCAAATCAATCTTGTAAATTAGGCAGGAACATATAAGTGGTCATCAAATACGAACAGTATAGATTAAATTGGCCAGTACAAGTATTTTTTTCTGAAATTCATACTACCTTCTATTTCTAGTAACTTTTTTTAATAGCACCAACGATATCGTCTTTGGTAGCACCTTACACTCAGATCAACGCATCAAAATTTTACAGATTTTAATTTGTCTAAAAAAAATATGTAAATACTTCTTCATATATTAATTAAAAAGTATCCACGTTTAACCTGTAATATTTTGTAAATTGAAATTGATATCAATAAATAAACATAACTATATTCCATTAAAAAAAGACAAAGAAGGAGAAATGTGTTCAATAAAAACGTTCATTATTTATATTTTCGTTCAAAACCAGTTGTTGCACACCCTGTATTTTCAAGTTCGTTCACCAGATAGGGTTGATAACTCAAGACTCGTGCTCGTCCCCCAAGTTGCCACCAGATGATGTATGACGCCGGCCGCGTTAAATAATCAGAAATAAATATGAAAAAATGATAAGAGGTTTTTAAAGTGGTTCTTGAAATATTAATGTTATAGGATTATGTATGCAGCAGAAGTACGTTGAAAAAAGTATTAGGTGAGGATTAGGATTATAGTCGCCCATGATAATTAACTCAAAATTTATTCAAAGTTGTTGTATTATGTTAAATTGTAGTTTTTAGCTGGAGAATTTATGTAATGAATAAAATTTGGATTAAGTGAAATTTGCTAAGAATATAGTTTTAGCATAAAGGCATTGTTAAATTAGTGGAAATTGGAATGGAATAAAATTGATTACACAGCGTGGTCCAAAAAGTTGCATCATATGGGAAACTTTTTTATTATTAATTGTTTAGAAAATTTTATTCTCATCAATTATAGCAGAATTCTTTAGGCAATTCCTTTCATACTTCTATTATTTAATATGAAATTCCCCCCTTTACATAGTATTTAATGCAAAAGAAATCATGTGCAAATCTTAAAAATGTACATTATTCTAGAAATTATTATGATTATATTTTAATGAAAAATAATGAAAATTAAATAAAGAAAATAAATAAAAACGAAGATTATTCCACGTTCATTGTACGAGTAATAAAGTCATAAAAATACTCTATATGCACTAATTATTATTTACACTTTGTTCTGTGATCATAGACTACTTTATAATAAGTATTAATTAATTTTTCGGATACATTGGGTTTTACTAAAAATTTAATTTTTCTCAAAAAACGGTTGCATTTATTTGATGTGACAACCTCTATAACCAATCGTAAAATAAGACTTCATCCTTAAAAACGTATTTTTATCAATTTGTGTATGACTGATGTTTTATATTTAGTCTGCATGCTAATGTAACAAATCTAATGCGCAGTAGTTCGCCACAATAATTCACTTAAAGGTATATAGATAAGAAAATAAAAAGCAATTAGGACTAAAATTTTATTTAATGACTAAACATTTAACTTAAGGGCCAACGTTGGCCCTTAAGTTAAATGTTTAGTCCTAATTGCTTGTTATTTTCTTATTTATAATTGTTAGAGGATGTGATTCTAATATTTATAAAAGGAATATATAATCCTGGACATACAACACTCACACAAAACCTTCCCTAGATGACAAAAGTGCCTTTTAGATTTCAAATTATTTGGATAAAATAATATATTTTTCACATAACTAATATTTGTTATTTTTACTTGTGATACGAAATATATAAATAAGTTCATAACGACCAGGGCATTGAATGTGGAAATTATATAATTATTTGTTACATTTTAATTTTTGTGTTATTAACAAGAGAATATCATATCTTGATTAAACGTTGGAATACACAACGGGATCATGTACTATTCCTTATGAAACATTCTGTATAGCGGATGTATTTATTGAGTAATTTTCTGACTGATTTGAATGAACTTGTCTATGTCTTAATTTTCAGTGATTTCCGTAGTTCTTTTTCCATGCCTTCCGCTGGTACCTTATTTCTAGATTCTATAAATAGCTAACCACGGTCATTTACTACTTTTATTGTGACATGTTTAGCTGATAAAGTTAAAAGGCAATTTCGTCTTAAAAATAGTTAAATTGTACGAGAGAAAGCTAGAATAATTACCTACAAAATTTGCGATATTGTCTAAAATAATATAGATAACAAATAAATGGAAATAATTTTTAGGCTGGGCACTAAGAATTACAGATTACAGAATTTTTGTTTTTATATAAATAAACTCAAACCTGGAAACCTCTCTAGTATCCATGCAAAAAAGTATAACTGGTTTATTAAATCATTAATGAAAATTATAATAAAAGAAAGAAGTTTTTGGGGAAGTTAAATAAAATAGAGAGAAAGTTTTTGCCATTTACCCCAAGAGAGAAACATGATGCCTAGGTAGAAATTGGGCAGTACACATAGAGCTCTATGTGCTGACTGTTACCATTTGAGGCCATAAATTGGTCCATGGTGCACAAAAACTCAAATTGAGTAATGTGTACTGTTACTTTCTAACCGTTCATATAACTCCGAAACACGTGTCCGTAGCTGCATCATGTTCTTGGGGTAAATAGCAAAAATTTTCTCTCATAAATTATAATAATTTACTGAAGAGAAATTTTTGATGAGATTCTATAACATAGTCTCCACAGTGTCCACAAACATCAAAACCCTTTTAGAGTTTTCGTGGTCGTGGAAATTACTACTCTAGTGTTAAAATCCATTTGTATTTATAGAAAATGTGAGGCTATGTTTGGAAAGTATAGAAATTAACATTAGATGAATGCTACTTTAGATACCAAAAAATGTGTGAATGCGATTTTTAAGTAATTCTTCCCTACTGACGTTAAAATTGATAGACAGAATAACCACTAATGAAATAAGTCACGTTAACTGCCACATGGCCCGCCGGCGTCCAAAGCAGAACTATTCTATCACGCCTAGTCAAATTTGATATGGATATCATATGGAGCCCATTAGTAACTATAGTGGAAATAGGAGTAAGATATTTATGAAAAAAATTTTTAAACGTAATTTGGGGCTGCTGATTCCAAAAATCATGTTTTTATCATTTGGTTACCGGCGACCAACTGGCGCCCTGTGAAAACGCGTACTTTCAGCAAACCGTTTGGTCGCTGGCGACCAATCATGGCAACACTGCATGTGACAAGTAACCTCTCTTATTATTTCTTTCCTGCCAATCAGAGCCGCTTTCCAGTAACTTTCTTGAGTTACTCAGAGCAACTCAGGAGTACGCCTCAACTGCTCTACACCGTTCCATTGCATCCGAGAGTAGTAGGTGTGTACTCCTGAGTTGCTCTGAGTAACTCATGAAAGTCACTGGAAAGCGGCTCAGTTGTTTGTGCCGACTTGATTTAATTCGTTATAAACCGAAATAAACAGAGAATAATTATTTGTGCTTATTTAGTTACTTTGTTTTCCTCTTTACGTCTTTTAGATTCAGGTGAGTAACATTTAGAATAATTTGTTTCATAAAATTTATGAGTCAATTGTAGGTTAGTTTGAAAATGGATAATAAACCATCAACCTCCAGCAGTAAAAAACGACCCCTAACAGAATCGGAAATGGAGTATTTTTTGGAACATAGTTCTGATTCGGAGAATAATGTGGATCTTGACTTCAGTAGTGATGATAGTATCGAAGATTGTAATTATGACCCTACGAAAGACAGCGACAGTGGTGAATCTAGTGTAGACGGTCTTTCTGAATCTGAAAGTGACTCTCTCGAGGATGTTGTACAGAACGACATACCCGCTTACACTTGGTCTGATGTTACTGGGCAAAATCAAAAGATATTTACTTTCAATTGCAATCAGGTATATCTTGCCAACTAAAAGAGAATACGACACCTTTTGACTGCTACAAATGCTTTATTTCTGACGAAATATTGCACCTCATAGTAGATGAAACGAATCGTAATGCTAATCAAGTAGTTGACAAAAAAACTCATACAAGATCCAGTCGTATTGGTAAATGGACACCAACAGATATTGACGAGATACAAAAAATTTTTGGCCTTCTGCTGTGGATGGGCCTCGTGAAAATGCCTTCAATAAGTTGCTACTGGAGTAGAAATAAAAAATACAAAACCTCCGTAGCCAGTTCCTGCATGTCAA
Source organism: Rhagium mordax (assembly GCA_963680705.1). Classification (NCBI taxonomy): domain Eukaryota; kingdom Metazoa; phylum Arthropoda; class Insecta; order Coleoptera; family Cerambycidae; genus Rhagium; species Rhagium mordax. The sequence continues at coordinate 44,316,284 of OY796659.1, read as the reverse complement.
GAAATAGATTTGAGGCGCTATTGCGATTCTGGCATTTTTCCAGTAAGAAAATCGATCAGATGGTATCACAAAGTCACAGCTGAATTTCTATTTGGAACCACAGTTGTAAATAAATTTGTTTTATATAAAAAACTTAACCCGGAAAAAAAAAAGTTTACCATTACCAAATTCAGAGAAGAATTGGTGGACTCGCTTCTGGGATTAAATGAAATTAACGAAAATGAGCCGCAGGAAAGGCCAAGTAGGAAAAAAACTTACAACACTACTTACAGGAAACAACGGAGAGGGACAGTAGAAATAGAAAGATCAGAAAAAGATGTACGAGATGCTATGACAAAATGACTTTACAAAGTGGAGGTAAAATGGCAGCAAGTCTGACTAAAAAAGTTACTACATTTTGTTCAGGATGCCCAGAGAGACCATTTATTTGTGCAGAATGTTACAACATACATTAAAAAAAATAAACTGTACCTAAGACTCAAATTTATGTTAAGTAATCTATTGTTCTGTATTTAAATATATTCATTAATAAAGCGCAAAATTCAATACATTGGTTTTACCTACACCTACTATTTATCTACTCTAAAAACTCGATTATTATTCTTTAGTGCACCAGTCAAAATTATCTAAGTGTTTCCTAGGACCCCAACAACAATTTGTACATAGCAAATTGTACTAAAATCAGTCTGCCGGCGACCAAGCTATGACTTTACATACCGCTAGCAATTGGTCGAGCCAAACGGTCTTCAGGGAACGAACTGCATTGGGCACCGGCGACCAACATTTGCAAATTCAGCTTCACTGCAATTTTCTTCTTGGCAGTTAACGTGTTTTAATGGTTCAATTTATACAGTTAGGTTACAAAGTCTTTATAGATGATCCTCACTTACAATACTGTTTGCACAATGCATATATCTATTATTATTTGTATTAGAGGATATGTTGATCTAAAACAGTGGTATAAACGTCAAATAAGTTTTAAAGATGTCCAAAAAAAGCAAATAGGTATGAGCAGTAAGTATACATTTAAGCATCATTTATCTAGAAAAATATTATTTTAGAATGTCAGATGTTAAAAAAACTGCTTGGGAAGATCAAGATCATTTATTTTCACACTCTATCTTCATTCTGTGATTTGAGGAAGAAATATCGCTTAGATTTTTTAAAATGATTCTATCTTCTATTTTATTTGTTTTTCATCAATACATCCTCCAAATTAAATAAATCAAGTATAGGAGATTATTTCCAACTTTGATCAAAGAGAAAATTCTTTAGAATTAATAAAAAAAATTTTTTAGGAGTTTCTAAAATATTAGCGGAAAATTAATTACATTTTGTTCATTGTGGTTTATCTGAAACAACAAATAAGATTGTTAGATTGCCAAAAATAGCTGGTTTCCATATTTCAAAATTTTATTTAAAAAAATTTAAAATTATAATGCCTGTAGGGGTGTCATTATTACTAAAACATAATTATTTCTGGAAATCAATTCATTGTGGTTGGTTTTCTATTATATATACAGATATGTACATGTAGGTACATGTGTGCATTATTTGCATAACATTTCATTTATTTGTTTTCTCGTAATTCGCGCAGCTGGTTGAAGGAAGTCACCCAGTGCGAATATAATAACAAAATATTGTAAAAATAAACAAGCCATCATTTTAAAAGCGCTTAAACATATTTATTGCATTTTTTATATATTCTTATTATGTGGTTAAATTTTTTTTTGGAACACTCGTTAAGTTTTTTATCTCGTCAAATAAAGCACCAAGGAAACCGTAAAAGACAAATTTATTAGATTCAATATTTTTAGTGTAGATAAATCAGAGTATAGAGATTTAACAGGTACATATTTAAATTGGGCACTAGACATTAGTGTAATTTGAACTTCATGAGATAAGCCAAAGTCTGTTACCTCCTAGTAATTTTTTATTCTGATTTGGCGGCAACCCAATAATGTATTAATGTATATAAAATGTCGGCATTCAAAAATTTTTACACACTAAATAATATAATCATTGCGGATTTGCATATTTTTTTTGCACTGGGCATGTAAAAAGTTGTCGATTAATACTATTAATAAGTAACCATCTAATTTAAAAATAATAATAAGTAAAATAAATTAATTGTTTCAAACAGGGGTTTTTAAACCTGTGATCCCTGAGGAGCATCGTTCTAATTTGTTTCTTAACTTTGAGCCTTTTATTAAAATTCATCAAAAACAGTAAAGTGTAATAAAATGCGAGAACTCGTCTGCAAAATCAGAAACCCTTAAGCAAAAAGATACTGACAATGTTGATGAGGATGGATCTTGCTCAGTGATATACTTACTATTGGCAATCAGCAGGAGAAGTATCGCTTGACAAAGTTCTACATATTATGTATAGTAGAGGCGCGTAAGGCAGATTTTTGGCTTTCGTGGGAAATTTTTGAGGGAAGTTGTCACCCATGCTGGATCGGTACTCTGTTATATAAGCTACCAAAAAAGTGATGGTGCCACTCTGACATTCGTGTCTGTTACCTTCTACACACTTATTAGTTGGGTTGGGATTCAATTCACAGATTTGCAATTTTATGAACATAAACCGCACTGTAAAAAAATTATAGAAGCTTTCGAAAGTTTTGTAGAGAAAACTTAAGCGCTCGGAACAGTCAGTTCACAATTTTATAAAATCCAATACTTTTTTGACAAATCTATTATAAACTTTAAATTATAAAAATATTGCAACTAAAACTTTAACCTCGTCGTGATGCGTTAAATATAAAAAAAAAATTATACATGCAGTGAATAAATTGTAGCTTATAGACGTATGAAGTTTTTTAAACAAAAATTTCGTCGGCCGATAGAAAAATAGAAACTAATGTTGCCCTAATTATTATCATAAGGAGGTAAGGTACCACATAATATTATGTAGGTAGGTACTACAATACATTATGCATGGAGTAAATGGCAATTTTATCATATATTTGAGATTTTTTTGTATTTGAAAACAAATTATAACTAAATTCCAATATAAATTAGTACCTGCTTATTTTATTGTTTGTATATTTAAATTAACTTTAAATTCAAATATTGTTGGAGAAAATAAAAAAATGTGTAGTAACTTTAGACAAGGGACTGTACAGTACAGACCTATGCAATATCTTTCCCATAAAGAATCTACTACAAATTGGATCTTTAGATCTGATGAACAACATACAATTTATGACTGAATTGCGAGTCTTAGGTAGTTACTTACATTGAAGGATCTGGATTGCCGAATATATGGAGTAATATTTATAGTGAATCATATATCAAATATTGGTGGGAAATATGTTCGTGGGGCAATACATGCTCTGCTCATGTAATATCGTTAATGGCATTATATTCTTTAAATTTAATGAATTTCGAAAATAGCACCCTGAAAGAGTACTACGAGTACCTAATTACAATTCTTTAAATCTTTTGACGAACAAATCAAAGTTGCTAATCAAACTTTACAGATAATAAAAGAATTAAATTTGAAAGAAAAACTTAGATCGACCATCCTATAAGACAATGAGAAATTATATGCACATGATCTTTCGATCTATTTGAACTAACTGGTAATTGGTTGTTGCATTTATTGTCTCAAAAGATTTGTTCAAAATTTTTTTGCTCTAGGCCTTGTTAACTACTCCATACATAATAACATATTTGGCAGAACTGAAATAATAAAGAGATCCCGATATTTGGTAGGAGCTCATGAAGGGTAACTGAATTGCAAATAAGTCAAATATACCTTTTTGTTATTTGGAAAGCGACGAAGCTTTAGAGCAGGAAAATAAAACATTAAAAGTTACAGGTGGAATCGTGGGCTTAACTTAAAACACGGAGGCTCACCTGAATTAGAACGATTTCCAAAGAAGCAAAACTACGAGCTAAATACGAAAAACATCACAGTTATACCTACTGAAAATTTTTGTGCCACATTAATTATTTCAGTGAAAAATTAATTCGAGCGTTTTCAAAACTACTAGTCCCGTTCAATAATCTAGAGAAAGAGCAGCAAAAATATGTCGGAAATAAAAACCATCGGGCAGACACAAATGGATTGACATAAAAAAAGAAGGGTAGAAACTTTTTAGTTTCTACCCTCCTCCTCTTAAAAGAAAAACGATTACATAGTTTTATGTAAAGACGCAAATAAAAATATTAAAACTACTAAAAAGGGAAAAATTACAGAAATGAAATGAAACCTCAGAAAAATTTTATTCCTATAGTTTTAGTTTTATCAAGAACGAGAAGGGATTTGGACCTAAAAGAGATTGTCGATGAACATGAACTAACAGCAATACCTAGATCTTTTCTTTCCTACGATGGAAAGATGCATATCCATCCATACTAATAAATATAAATTGACGTATCTATTGGAAAATTTTGTCGAAGACAATCAGACCATCTCTGTTAACGAATTAAAAGCTAGCATTGTTATTATAGATACTTGCATGGCCTAAAAGGATTTGGTTGGGAAGGAACAAAAAATGGAATATTACTGGTATTATGTGACAAGAATTGTACACTTCCTGAAATATTACAATTAAGTTCAAAAAGACGAAATGTGCAGGAAGACGATGCAAGTGTCTTCTAGAAAACATTAATTATACAGAAATATGTTTCAGTGAGGAAGAAGTTGAAGGATGCGAAAATAATCAGCTAGTAGGGTCAGATTCGAATAAGACGATAAAAAATGTCTCTAAAAAAAAATTATTTGGGCAACTTACTAACTAAAATATATTTTCAGGTTAAACAAATTAAGTACCAACACATATGTGTTATACTTATTTTAAATAAGGAATTTATTTTATTATTATTAATATGTATTAATAATAATAATAAAATGACTTTATTAGGCGAAGTTTAGTACAAGAATACTCTTACACTCAACCTAAAAGATATTATTCAGTTATGTTTATAAATATTTTTTATTATTTTCTGCATATTTTTGTTTTATATATTAAATAATATATATGAGGATCTATATATGGAATTAAAACGCCATCTTTAAAAAAAAAGTTTGTCAAAATATCTTGAGTAATAAGGAAGATAGAGCAAGTAAAAAATGTCACCCTTTGTAGGGGGTTGCAGGTTGACAGACACAGATTCAAACGTGGCACCATGACTTTTCTTGTTGCTTTTGATACAATCTTTCGTTTTAACGTAGGTGACAACTTCCCTGAAAAATTTCCCACTCAATGACCTACGCGCCCCTACTAATAGGATAATTTAAAATTCCAGTTTGTAATGTCTAGCAAATTCCTGACCAAATATACAAATTGATTTGGAAATATCTAAAAGAGCACTGACATTTTTAATGCTAGTTCGCCGTATATGAATACCAGCACCTGTTAAAGCAAAACAGTCTAAACTTTATGCTTATTGTGTTCGTTTGGGGTTAATATTTTTTAGAAATGAAATCCAAAGAAGTCAGAAATCCATAGAGGTAAATTTTTAATAAGATAAAATAGTAAAAGTAAATTTTACTATTTACGTCAAAGTTTGTAAGTCCTAATCCTCTAATGTCTTAAAAAGACATAAAAACTCTTTTCAGAGCTTATTTGCAAAAATCTACATTTTTAACTGATGAAAAAACAGTACTACGAATGTAGAAAGCAAATAATTTAATATTGCAATAAGCCCCACCAGACGGATTAATCCAAAAAAGGACTCCTTCTGTTATCAGGCAGCGCACGTCACCATCCTATGGACCGGTTTCTGACTTATTAGCCTTCATCAGCACGGTACAGGTAACGCACGCTGCATGACAACAAAAGGTCCAGTTCTTGATAATCTCGATCGACATGAAGTCGGTGAGATGCAAATATGGACCGTGGGGCCCTCTGGTGAAACCTATTGCAATGTGGAATGTGCCCAGACCAGGCGAATGATAGAAATGAAATCCAAAGAAGTCAGAAATCCATAGGGGTAAATTTTTAATAAGATAAAATAGTAAAAGTAAATTTTACTATTTACGTCAAAGTTTGTTAGTCCTAACCCTCTAATGTCTTAAAAAGACATAAAAACTCTTTTCAGAGCTTATTTGCAAAAATCTACATTTAACTGATGAAAAACCAGTACTACGAATGTAGAAAGCAAATAATTTAATATTGCAATAAGCCCCACCAGACGGATTAATCCAAAAAGGACTCCTTCTGTTATCAACTGGACCTTTTGTTGTCATGCAGCGTGCGTTACCTGTACCATGCCGATGAAGGCTAATAAGCCAGAAACCGGTCCATGGGATGGTGACGTGCGCTGCCTGATAACAGAAGGAGTCCTTTTTTGGATTATTCCGTCTGGTGGGGCTTATTGCAATATTAAATTATTTGCTTTCTACATTCGTAGTACTGGTTTTTCATCAGTTAAATGTAGATTTTTGCAAGTAAGCTCTGAAAAGAGTTTGTATGTCTTTTTAAGACAATAGAGGATTAGGACTAACAAACTTTGACGTAAATAGTAAAATTTACTTTTACTATTTTATGTTATTAATATTTTTTACCCTAACACTATCATTAGTTAGGGATTTAGAAAATTGAGAAATTTGCTATATATTAATTTTGATTTTAAAACTTCTTGATTCTTTTATTGCTGTTTATTATTATTTATAATTTAAATGCTTACTGGTATAAATAGTAAATCATAATTCAGTTGTTCACGATGAGTACGTCAGGTGGATTTTAAATGTCATCATTTCGTTATTGTGTAATCATCAGATTATGCCAAAATTGTTACTATTGACTAACAAACTTTTGACTTTGGACCAAGTTATCCATAACTTCGGAGAAGTAGAGACTGTGAAACACTGATTATGTCATGTCACAATAGTGATCTGAAAGCGATGTCCCAGTCTAGCTGAAATTCGACAGGTTTTGCATCTTTAAACTGTTTTGCGCAAGTGTTTCTTTAGTAAACCATAGTAGACAGGTCAAAATATTGAAAAAGGCTCTCCGTAACATTTTTAGAAGCATTTCATATTACTTTTGAGCAAACGGTCTCTTCCCCCTATTTCGACCCCGCTGAAACCGAAAATGCCGGTTGCCAAAGCGAAATCTCAACCGGAAGTGAGATATCCAAGATGGCGGCCAAAATAGCGCCAAAACCAGAAATCGGCGGTATGAAGCCCCCATACGACTTAGGAACACGTCCAGAATATCTAATTAATATTATATGTTTTTGAGCATGAGAAATTCAATAATATTGTGTAAAATTAGTTTTGTGAAGTTTTTAACAAGATGGCGGCCAAGATGTCGCCGCCAGTACTCTCAAGTTTGTCGTTAGCGTAAAAAAGAGTGTGACATGTCGTGATATATGTTTTGCAGCATAAGGATTTCAAAAATATACTCAAAAAATACTTAGGCCTAAAATTTAATTCAAATACAATGAGAAATAAACTTGTGACTTTTCTTACTACGAAAAACAGATCGTACAAAACACTACACTGTGTTTCTCCAGAATTTAAACAGGTACATTTAGGGGGTGCACAACTTCAAGCATGGTACAGTTGTTGCTTTTCTGCAACTGCAGTTTTTGGTATTACACAGTCCCTTGCAGTGACAAATAATGATTTCAGGGCACGTCTTAGGGATAGGGTCTAAGCTCATGAATCTTGGAACTAGTTCTTCCCCGGCAATGGTCCAGCCGTAATCTTCAAGCACCGGAAGTGATTGTCTTGGGAGGTGAGCATGCTCCCAAACACATACCTGCCAATTTAGATATTGTTTAAAGAACGTTTTAATGGTCTGATATATATTGTTCTATTTTTTCGTGTTTCAGGTCTTACTCTACACTTAATGTGGAGCTGAAGTGCATCCGATGTAGGTGGGAGGACCTCTTTTTTGCAGCGCCAAACAAGACAACGCAAGCATCATCTGCACAACTGTCGCCAAGATCAACCTGTATGGAAAATAAAAGTGTATGAATAGCTTATTAAAGAGCAATAAACTCAGAAGCGTTAACGCCCCTTATACAACTTGACGACGAAAGCCTCAACGTTCCTGAGTACGTCCTGACCGAGTGGCCAGCAACCAAGTCCTCTCAAGAGATCGCAGTTTATTTTTCATTGTATTTGGATTAAATTTTAGTCCTAAGTGGTTTTTGAGTTTATTTTTGAAATCCTCATGCTGCAAAACATATGTCACGACATGTCACACTCTCTTTTGCGCTAACGACAAACTTGAGAGTACTGGCGGCAACATCTTAAAAACTTCACAATAATAATTTTACACAATATTTTTGAATTTCTCATGCTCAAAAACATATAGTTAGACATTTTGGACGTGTTCCTAAGTCGTATGGGAGCTTCATAGCGCCGATTTCGGGTTTTGGCGCAATTTTGGCCGCCATCTTGAATATCTCACTTCCGGTTGAGATTTCGCTTTGGCAACCGGCATTTTTGGTTTCAGCGGGGTGGAAATAGTGGGGAAAGACCATTTGCTCAAAAGTAATATGAAATGCTTCCAAAATTTCAGTTTACTGAAAACTTGATTAGACTATAGAACTTTATTAAAGAAATACTTTAACGATGTAAAACCTGCCGAATTTCAGCTAGACTAAGGCATCGCGTATTGAAACTCTGATATAGAATCAGAGAGTTTTAATAGGTGAAATTAATAATTCAGAAGTGTAGAAACCCTCATTATTATGTTCTTTTGTTGGTGACAATTCATAAAGTCAGTAAAACTGCGATTAATTTTGTTGTGTGGTGTGGTGTGTAGATGACCGCCTCTGTCAGCGTTTGAAGCTGATGTTTCTATGTCATATTGTCACATTGTGTGATTTATTTAATTAATGGTAAATGTCATAAAAATCCGTAAGTTTATCACCTATTTGTCGATACATTCTATGCTTTAAAGCATACTACAAAAACATCAATTATAATCTAGTTCAGTAGGTACTACCGACAAACAGTACTAGCAATTCAGATTTTTTTATAAAATTTGCTAACTCTTCTGAAACGACTATGTTCAGGTTAGCAAATATCCTAAAAATTTAACAAGAGATGATTTAAAACGACTATCGGAATTATTATTTAAAGTTTCTAATCATGCGCGTATCAAATATTCAACGAGCTTACTTCAGATAAATATGAAACTGGATTTTTAAAGAGAGGTAAACATTTTGCGAGAGTTGACAATTTTAAAATTAGAATATCCACTATAAAATCACTTATTGTATTCTGTATTATGTCTTTAATTAAGAGAAATTCGAAGCTCCTATAAATTTTCTCTATTTAAAATTAAAGTAAGTATTAACTGATTTTCAAAAGGTGTATAAAATAATGAATGCCATTTGTAAAGGATTAGAGATCGTGTGGGATGGCAAATATACGATTAATTTCACACCTTTAATAGTTTTTAACAAATTAAATTTTTCAGTAAACTGGATTGTACCCGAGCGATAAGAACGCCACGAAAATCCATGTCAGTACGGAAATTGACAAACTTTGTATATGCGATTTAACGGTTTCCCTAGATATGAAATTCATATCGCACGGGTACAATCACTACAGTAAGAACAATCGCATGAAAACTGACAAACAGGTTGTGTTCTTGCTCATGAAATTTATGCAAATAGTGTTATACCAATGTAACAAAAATTAATTAATATTAGTTTTAAACCCTTCAAGATTTTTTTATTTATTAATATGCATAACAATAAAGTCGCAGTTGTAGGACAAGTTCACTATACATACAACTAATTAATTTTATACCGTACAGGAAGATTTATTTCTTATTTTTACCTTCATATTCGTGAAAAATGAAAACCATGCCTTACCAGTAGTGCATTATATAATAGTGCTGAAATAAGGGGAAATACGAATTAAGTTTTTCTTTCATTAAAAAAATAAATATAACAAAACACAACAGTGATTTTCCATCAGTGAGTGAAAAAAAAATTGAAAAATGTGTACAATAAATTCAGCTTGAAATAATTGTACCGTGTCTACCCTTAAAATAATTTTCCCTTTTCTTGATGTATTCGCCTGAATGACGCTGCTGTCTGTCAACAAGTACATGAAATATGAAAAAAATATGTCGATGGCGTTGTGAACAGCTGTTATCTGCCAGTCATATGCCGGAATGCAAATAACAAAGCGTCTATTATTTTAGCAGACAACAAGTACACGTCTGTGATGGACGAGTTCTAGTATCATATGGCGTTTAGCCCTTGATCGAAGTTTAATTACTTAGGAAAATAGGAAATGAAAGATTTATTGAAGCGCCAGTGACAAGCTAATGGATTTTACAAAGTATCCAACTTGATTAACGGTAGCAAATTATTTGCATCGTCTTAATAAGTATGGTCTATTTTGAATATTTGCTATGATGATATATTTATTCGCAAAGATTAATTGTGTATAATGCAAGTCACTTATAAGGTATGAGGATTAATATGTTAATAAGAACTATTAATAGTAACATCATTAAAACATCATAACATAGGTTTAAAACAGGATTTATGAATCTGTACTGGACCATATGTGGTCCTCAGTTCTAAGACTAAGACGAATATATTATTCCTTGGTACAAATATCGTCTAATCAACATGTTTAAATTGGTGAAAAATAGTGATAAAGCTCCTAAAAATATGAGCGATAGCTCATTGGATTCGGAATGACGTCTAGAAAAATGTATTCGAAGGAATAAATAGCACGCAAAAAATTACAAAAGTTATTAACAAATTAAGTTGCAAAAAAAAAGGCATTTCGTTTTTTGTCAATAACTCCTAAACTATTCATATTTAAGAAATTAAAAAAAAAGCTCCTTAAAGAGGAGGAAATTTCCAATGAAAAAGTCCCAACTCCCGGAGTTCTATCTCCATTATTTATAATTTTAATTTAACGCTGAAAATAGGGCTCCGCGCGGCCGCTACGGCATGCACGCGCCGCCTCAAAAGTGAGTACGCCACAGAAAATAATTTTTTTATAGTATTAAATATTAATTAAAAAATTTGAATTAATTATGGTGTATTTTGAACGCTTAAAAGAAAAAATTCCCGTTGGAAAAAAGTTTTAAAATTCATTTTTCAACAAGTTAGGCTATTGTTAATTAACAAAATTTTTTCGGATCTTCGTCTTCATTGTAAGTAATAAAAAATGTTTAAATAATTGCTCTATAAATTTTTCGTTTCTTGGAGCCCTTATTATATATATACTCAATAGGATCAAGTTATTAAAGTTTTTAAAAATTGTTTATTTTGTTAATTATAATTTTTTTAAGTGAACAAAAGATGAAATTTGTAAAAATTGTTGTTAAAAGATTTTTTTTAAGCATATGTTTTATTATGGTTGTTTTTGCATCTGCTAATGGCATGAAACAATGTTGTGAAAACATTTTTTACATCTTTTATTTATAAATTTTTTATAAACAAATGGATTAGTTTAATATTTTAAAAAAATTTTTTTTTACCATATTGTTGTCTTGAGAAAATTATGATTTTTTAAAAAAAAATTTTTCCTTAAATCCATTTTTTTATTGTTTATAATCGTTTTTTTTATATTTCCATTATTTAAATAATTAGTTAAGAAATTATTTTATCTTTAAAAATCATTATTAGCATTTCTCAACAGGTACCTACACAAAAAAAAAATTTTTTTCATCAACAAATTGTTTATTAAGTTAGGTTAAACCATCTAAATCTAAAAAAAAATTTTTTTTTATAATATTATATCCCTGATAAGCATTAGCGATCTCATAACCTAAGGAAAAACTAAAACTAAAACATTATTTTTAACCTAGAAAGTGACTAAATATCAGCTAAATATGGCAATAGCCTCACGTCTAACATGATGCAGATTTGCAAAAAAATATCAATGTGGCAGAAGAATTCATTATAATTCTTTTGAAGAAGAAGAACAGGTGAATTATTGGCATAATTGGTTAAGTATGATGTTAAATAAAATAAATTGTTTGTTCGAGTGACAGTTTGCTTTACATTAAGAGAAAGACTGTTAGTGATAAATCTTGACTCAACCGTATTATTGAAAACTTTAAATAAGAGCAACAAATATGCTATGATTCTTCTTGAGGACAATTTTAACATTCTATAGTGTTTAAGGTTATCTTCATAATTAGAATAATGCAAATCCCTGTTACATTTGTAATTTAATAAATTTACGAATTTGATTTGTATTTTTTCAACCCTTTCAATATATTTAACATAAAAAGGATTCCTTATTACACAAGCAAATTCAAGATGACTACGAACAAACGAGTTATATAATATTATAATAGATTTAGGATTAGTAAAAGATTTGGTTATTCTCATTATGAAACCTAAATTTCTGTAGGCTTTCCTAGTAATTGTTTCTATATGAGTTTCAAAACTTAATTTGGAATCCAGAATGACACCTAAATCCTTGACTGAAGTCACCTTATTAAGACAGAATTATTAATTTCATATGAAAATAGACATTCACAGGCAATCTTGAAAATGTTATCTAATGACATTTATCAATATTTAAAAATAATTTATTCTTTATACAATAAATTGAACATTTAAGGGGGAGGGGGTATTTAAAGTCAACAATCCTGTACAAGTGATTGTACTGATTCATTATAGATGGCATATAATAATAACGTATACTGGGTGGACCGCTTGATTTCTAGTTTTATTTCCAAGGTAGAATAAAAATGAATGCAATTATTCTCACAAAAACAAATACAATTGAATACCTAATAAACGTTGTAGGATCAAAAGCTTAGAGTCTTCATGCTTTACTTCTGTCATAGGTATGAATTACTGTAACATATCTCATGTTATCATTTTCAATGGTAGGCCGAGATAGTGATTTGTATACATAAAGAATTATTGTTTTGCTGCCCATTAGAGAGGGACACACAAGAGAGTAAGATAATGAAGTTAATGAATTTTTCACAAATGAAAGTTTGGGGTGGAGAATTTGCATTGGAGTTTCCACCTACGGGGACGGGGCAAAATATTGAATTTGTAGCAAAAGTGGGAATAAATATATAACTTTTACCCAATGTATGATCAATCGGAAGACACTCGCAGCAAAAAAACATCATCAGAGTTAAGTATCATGCTTTGCGATATTATTCAAATCATTAACTTCATTAAAAACAATTGCAAAGACATAACCTCTGACTACAAAAGTTTATTAGGTACTACACGCTAAGATAAGGGCGAAGTTTAAATAGATTATCTCTTGAAATTAAAACAAAATAATAATATTAATAATAAATATTCTTTATTTGACATTCTCATATAAACCTTTATACAAATAAAATCAAATAGGAGGGAGTATCGGCAGTGCCGTTTTCACAACTTCCCCCGAAAGGTATACACATACATCTGCATACAAAGATGACGTTATATTTTTGACTTTCGGTTAATTTTTTTGAGATTGTGTTACATGACAAAGATCTAAAAACGTAATAATTTGAACCTGTCGTTTCAAGGAAGAAATTTATTTTAAAAAATAGTTCAAAGTTTTACTAAGAATATTAACATCTTGAGGCACAGGGTGGAAAATGGTTCTTTATAAATGTTTTCAGCCACTGGATAACTTTTTGAATTGAAAATAACCAATAACCTACTCAAAGTTTCAATGGTTAAAGTCATTATTGATCATTTGAAGTTCCTGGAAAAAAATTCCTCTTCTAATTTCGAATATCAAAAATTATGTAAAATCATAATATAGATCAACTTGAAAAATATTGAACGCACTTTACTTTTTTCTCTTCCTTTTCATTTTTGGGATTTATTGCCACATTTCATGAAATTCCTATCCAAAAAAGTTTTTTTATCTAAAAAATATTCAAATTAACCAATTTAAAACTGGGATATCAGAGAAACAGTTCAAGGGTTATTTTTGGCAATTAATAGGAATTAAATAATACAAAAATACTGTTCCTCTGACATTGCGTCAAAGGCGTAGAGGTTATTTCCCAGTTTTAAACTGGTTAATTTCTTTTTTTGGTTTTTAATTTGAAGAAATGTGGTAATAAATCCCAAAATAGAAAAAGAGAAAAAAAATGTGAAATGCCACAATTAACATTTAAACAATACTTTACTTCCTGCAGTATAGTTGAGTAAACTTTAACTTGGCGTGTGGATGAGTTGTTATTGTGCATACTATTTCATTTACTCTTGCACACAAAATTAAAGCAATAACCCAAAAACATTGTTTACGTATGTTTATACGTAAACAATGGTTTTGGGCCATTGCTTCAATTTTGTGTGCAAGAGAAAATACAATGATACGCACAATATCAACTCATCCAGATGCCAAGTTAAAGTTTACTCGAGTATATCAAATATTAAGGTTTAAATTTTTGTGTAAAAAGAAGGAAGCAAATAAGAAATAATAACTGCTTTTACCTTTGTAAATCGTAAAATCATATATAAACCAAAATATTGTTATAAATTTCTTTATAACATTATAATTTTATAAATAAAAAATGTTTTATTCCCGTTTACTATTTTCTTTATCTAATATCCCGGGGTCGCGAATTAAAAAAGTTTTATAAGCCTTAAAAGACTAACACACAGTGGTTTATAGTATACACGGGAATTTAATCTCGCTTAGTATTTATATGATAGAAGTATGGAAGAGATTTTCATAAAACCTAAAGATATGTCTATATTTACTTGTATTTTAAACAAGCTTAATCTAAATAAAATATCTTCCCTATAGGGATATTGTATTACAAAGTAAATAACGAACATGACATTAACAACAAAGCTTTAGATGCTAACAATGCATTGCAGATATAGGCGTCATGACGCCTACCCTGCCAGCATCAAATTATGCCATTGTTATTCCACTTGTACATAATACTACATAATGTCGATTCAATTTATGCGTTATCGTATATAAACTGTTATATAAACTAGTCATTTCACAAATTCCGACGAAACAATATTTAGTTGATAGAGTATTATATATTTCGTTCTGCAATGATGCATAGATAGTAAACAATATCTACAATTTCAGGAAGATGGATGAGATGTAACAGAAAGTAATGAGTTTTAGTACAGCAATGAAAATACAAGGACAATTCGATAATTTATTGAATTAGATAAAGTATAATATAACCACGTCTGAGATTGTTAAAGTCTCGATGTTTCGGTTCCCGTTTTGGGGCTATTTTCAGGAGAAAACTAATCTATGGATGTAAATCAATACCTACTCAATAAATAATAATCTCATTCTTTAGTGTTATCACATTGCAATTGTTGGGGATGTAGTCTACAATCCTTGCTTAACAGGTTATGACAGTTCACGTAGGTATACAACATAGATACAAAATTCGTATGCGAGACTCATCTAATCTCTCATCTCATAAGAAAGCACGTGTATGTCTCCTAAAACTGAATTGTATTCCGACCTTTAGTTTTAAATTAGTATTAGCTACTTTGGCATGCAACTCTGCTACTACCATCACTTCCGTTTATTGTCATACTGGTTGCCTGTACATATTACATCGTTTTCTGAACTTTAATGTTTCAACGATGTTCTGTTACAGAAATATTTCTTCTTGGATTTGTCATTAATCCCTAGATTATCGGATAGGTACCGTTCATGTAATCGCTGCGAAATGGACAAGATTTCCAATTGAAGTTAAGAAGCAAATGAAACACAAAATAATTATATTAAGATTTTGTACGTAATCCACCGTTTTGTACGAGAGTTGTATGTATCAGGTTGATACAAAGATTCGTAGCCTTTTTGGTTTCAATGGCAAAAGTGCACATAATATGTCAAAGTTGTTTTAATGTTATACTATTGTTTAATTGAATGGTCTTCGAATTTGTAAGTTTGTGCAAGGTGTAAATTATTTGCAAAACAAAATGGAGTGTAAGTACGAAAAACAAGTATTTCCGACATATCCTTTTGTTTGTGTTCCATAGAGGAGTTACGGCATCGGATGCCGCTAGAACCATGTGCCGTTTACGGAGAGAATGCTGTTGGTGAATAAAAATTGACTTCGCAAATTCCTCATTTCCAAACCGTTGGATTTCTTCAGATGTGGAATAAAAAAAGAATAAAAAAACTGCCAGATCGTTGGGAGGCAATTGTAAATAATGGGAGAGAATATATGTTTAATTAGTACATACATGCATTTTTTGTTTATTAAAAAGAAATAAATTTTGAATTCAATAAGAACGCTATGAAGTTATGCATCAACTAGATACAAATTAACACATTTTCGATAAATAATCGTCCTTTTAATTAAAAAACTATATTCTTCTGTTCACAGGGAAGGGAAATAGAAGAAAATATGAGAGTGCAATTATTTTTCTTCAGTTAAGTTGATAATTCTCAGAAATATATTAAGTTTTCAGAAAAGACGCACCGAATATAAACGTTATTCACAGATATAGCAAATATAGAATAAATAAATGGTGAAAATAATAAACGGTAAAAAATAAGTGAATTATGCATATTAATACTTAGTTTCTAGTAGAAAATAGTGAAAAACAAACCCTACTTTGAATACATTACTGATTTGACCTTGCTGGAGTATTAAAACGTATGCGTCTTAATGACATACTTATTTCATTAGCTATCGATTTTCTTGAAATATTAAATATATTGAACGTTTCTATAATTTAAACGACTAATTAATGAACATACCATAGAATTTAATTATGGAAAAAAATGTGCTTTCCAATGATATTTTTTAAATGGGGGTTAACTTTTTTAAAAATGTTAAAAGGAAATTTTTTTTTACATAAAAAAATGTACAAATGTATTTAACGACGTGTTTGAGCGAATTTTTGTCACTTGCTTTGTAGCCCACACAACATTGAATATTTTATGCATATGGAAAATAGAAGCACAATGTGTATATTATATCACAATATTTTTAACATATGAAATACCTACATTATAAAAATATATTCAACTGGTAATATTCGAGGATATGAAGAAAATGTGTATATTATTAATTTGAATATTTTTTAGATAAATCAACTTTTTTTGGATAGGAATCTCAAGAAATGTGGTAATAAATCCCAAAAAAGGAAAGAAGAGAAATGTTCAAAATATTTTTAAAATATTTTGTAAAATATTTATTACATATTATACAAATATTATTTTTCATATTTATAATAGTTAGGTATTTATGTAATAAGGATCATAAAGACAAGCATTATGGTACTAGCCGTGAATATGACACGGCTAATACCATAATGCTTAAGCTTAAGTGAAATTATCAATATAATGACGTTAGACAGTTGACTACTTTATTTGTAGAATTTAAAATTTGATCAATCAACAATTTCGAAAATTTATTAAAAAATAACGGGAAATGTGCCATCAAATATAATATAGGTATTTCTTGAGGATTACATTGCCCCAGCCAAACAAATTTGGCAAAAGTATATATCTCTAAAAAGATATATTCGATATTTAGCTATCACTGTGCATTTCTTACACTTTTACCAACAACAGACAATTGTTTCGACCTGTTAGGTCTCATCAGTGTTGTACAGGTTTGGTACGGGTATATCAGAGATATCCCAAGTGAAGACAATTCTAGCGTAGTAAATATCGAATGTATCTCAGTTTGGATCCGATGAATATCGGACACTTGTAACTTGCGCCATCTAAAAGATGAGTAAGGAAGTCATATATTCCAGCATTTTTACGATGAGAGCACTGTGACATGCAAACTCTCCAACTGCATAGCAGAAAAAAGCTTAGGTATATGCAACCCGTTACGCATAGCTGCAAGTCGTTGCCTAACCATATAGGTATTTCTTGAGGATTACATTGCCCCAGCCAAACAAATTTGGCAAAAGTATATATCTCTAACGCTATGCGTAACGGGTTGCATATACCTAAGCTTTTTTCTGCTATGCAGTTGGAGAGTTTGCATGTCACAGTACTCTCATCGTAAAAATGCTGGAATATATGACTTCCTTACTCATCTTTTAGATGGCGCAAGTTACAAGTGTCCGATATTCATCGGATCCAAACTGAGATACATTCGATATTTACTACGCTAGAATTGTCTTCACTTGGGATATCTCTGATATACCCGTACCAAACCTGTACAACACTGATGAGACCTAACAGGTCGAAACAATTGTCTGTTGTTGGTAAAAGTGTAAGAAATGCACAGTGATAGCTAAATATCGAATATATCTTTTTAGAGATATATACTTTTGCCAAATTTGTTTGGCTGGGGCAATGTAATCCTCAAGAAATACCTATATGGTTAGGCAACGACTTGCAGCTATGCGTAACGGGTTGCATATACCTAAGCTTTTTTCTGCTATGCAGTTGGAGAGTTTGCATGTCACAGTGCTCTCATCGTAAAAATGCTGGAATATATGACTTCCTTACTCATCTTTTAGATGGCGCAAGTTACAAGTGTCCGATATTCATCGGATCCAAACTGAGATACATTCGATATTTACTACGCTAGAATTGTCTTCACTTGGGATATCTCTGATACACCCGTACCAAACCTGTACAACACTGATGAGACCTAACAGGTCGAAACCATTGTCTGTTGTTGGTAAAAGTGTAAGAAATGCACAGTGATAGCTAAATATCGAATATATCTTTTTAGAGATCAAATATAATGAAATTATTTTACACTCTGATCTATTGTGTTTTTAAATGTTTACTATTTTGTCAATTAATGGTCTACAGGGTATTGTTCGGGGCACTGAAAGCAACATACAAAAAATAAGCCCGGTCCTGGAATTTTCCCCAAATAAATTATGCTTTTGATTGGTCTAAAAGAGTGTAATATTTATCCCAAGATGTGCGTCGTTCCGAAAATATGGCGGTATGAATATCAAGAACCATAAAACACCCCGTATGTCGAAAACCTTTCACTTTCAAGGGTAAGTGTGGGAATGTTTTGAACTCAACAAAGTGTGCTAGGTCTCCCATTTCACATGTTAGTTTAGATTGGGGACACCCGTATACCTTCAAATGTCTGGAAATTATTTTAAAATTAATTTCTTTTCCTATTCATTACCGCAATAATAGTATGCATCTTATTTAAAGATAAACCAACCAAAATATTTTAACAAGCATCTACCATAAACAACAATTTCTTCTATTATGCAGTATTAAAAGAAAAACTTCTCTTGCATGCCTACTTCAATATAATATAATTCCATAGATATTAAAATATAAAGTATATTCAAGTGTAAAAAAAAATTCTGCTACATGTTTACGATTTGTTTTTCATTTCACTTACAAGCATTTCAGTAAAAGCAATAAAACAAAAAAAAAGTTCTGTACAAATCGAATTAGGCATTCATCTGAAAGCATCTGCAGAGCGTTAAATTCTTTTTCATTCAATAAAAACGTCATGAATCGGGCAGAGAAAGTGGAAATGTGTTTTCTACACACTGGCATCAATCAAAGACCTTTTAACATGAAGCGATTTCAGGATTTCAGAATATAGGAGTGTCTCCATTCTCTGCCACAGACGTGCAACCGAAATGTTAGGACAGATAATATTTCTTTTGGCATAATAAATAGAATAGTACCCATTATTTAACAATACAAAAAACATTATTGATAGTATATTATTTGCTACGAAACTGGCTCTATTTTAAAAAGAACTGATCAATAATTGAAACAATAAATCAGTGGCGGTTATTTAGGTGAATTAGGTGAAGAGTCTCTTCACCTATTATTATTAAAATTTGCTACTTATAGACTTTTGTAATACCCCTATAAGCTAATACTCACACTTGTCTAGAAAATGCATATTTAATTTTGGAATTAAATGCCAAGGGTTATCTCATAGTCCTCAGTTCACTTGTAATTCATTTAGCTACTTGTCTAATTGATGGCTATAGGCCGTAGTAATAATTATTCCGAGAATTATATGTATATTCCATTTAAATTTGTTAATAATATTTATATCGTATTCTAAATTTTCTCCCTTCTCCCTTAAATTAATTAAAAGTAATATAATAATATATCTATTATTGATGTTTCTTAAATTTCTGTTACACTGATAAACGCCAATGAACCCAAACCAGATTTGAGTTTTTCTATACATAATACCAACCAGAGTAAACATGGTTGCCTAATTCTATGGTCATTCATGAAGACACTTTATAATAGGTAATTAAATAAATTTCTAGTTCTAGTCACAGTATCATGGCCATAAATGAATATACTACATGTTTTGAATGTGTTCACATATATACTTTAGAAGTACCTACGGTGGTAATTATACATATATGTAACAAATACAATATAAAACAATGTGATATTAATACAGGACCGGTGCAAGGAAATAAGATATATATTATAATTTTCAATTATATTTCAATATAACTAGGTATAAAATGTACATCTCAGTGGTATTATACTTTGATCTACTATCTACTAAATAACTAGTAATTAATTTAATTTAAAAAATCAACTGTCAACTGACTGAAAAATAGTATACCTACAATAAACGTTTGATCAATCAAGTATACTCTGTCACATTTATTTCTTGCTACGTGGTTCTATGTTTCATGTCGAATCAATTATATTTTATTTCAGAGATATTTGTAACATAAAAAGCGGTTTTCTTTGTAAATCAAAGAACCCTCCATTGATTTACGAAGAAAGCCGCCTATCTTATGTTATACCTTTAAAATGAAGTATACACTTAATTTCTTAATTGATTTGTACACTCTATTTACAAAATACAAAAGTCTGTTAATCTAAAAGTTAAAGTATGTTATATATATATATATATCCTCCCAAAAAATACATTACAGATGCAAATTTAGCCATCTTTTCTTTTTTGTCCCAGAAAAAGTGATATCTCCTCCACACAAAATTAAATACCCCTTCAAAAACGTGACATAACAATACGGCACGTTTTTCTTGCTGATTATCGCAACAAAAAGCCTATAGACAAATGTTGGATTTTGACAATCCTCTCTACAAATAATAAAGAGAGACGAACCCCATACAAACGACATCGTCTAACCTGCCTCCATCTGCCGACGCCCTTATAACTATTTCTTGGTGCATGAATTAGTTATTAAAAAAGACAACATATTATTTTAACATATCATATTTGTAACGAAGTCGGCCTAAAACTATTTACCATGTGAATTGTTAGAAACAGGAAATACTCGTAGGTATTTGCACCACTGTTTATTTAGAGGCTTATTTACAAAAACTGTAATCATTTAACAACTTATACAAACTATAAATCAGGTAAAACAATCACTCCCTTTAGAATAGCCGAAATTTTTGGTACAGATCTGATTAATAATGAAATATCTGCAAATAGTTTTCGGGGAGCAGATATTTGTCAGTTGAACAAAAACAGACGCTAAATTTTTAATCATATACCTACCAAGAACCTGTATAAAGGGACATTACTGCGGACATAATGGCTGAACTGAATTTATAGGTCTCATAAGACAGAACAGAACGACTTGCAGTTGTTATCCAAAACTATGTTCAAAAGAATGTAGTAAATAATCAACTGCTTAAATTGACAGAACAGGTTCACAAACCTACCTGAAATCAACCTTTGTTTATTTGGTATTTTAACATCAGTCCAGTTCTTGATATAAACACAACAAATAAACACACCACAGATAAATCGAAAAAATTGAAGGAATATGATGGAAGACTGTAGAGACGTTCTTGACTACCTATAAAAAGGGAATTCCACGATTTTATAAACAAGAGAAATAAAATGTAGGTCAAAGTTTCCAGGACAAAGAAGAATCTTAATTTTGAAGAATCCAAACTTGTTGGAACAAAACATATAGCATGGAACGTAAATGCACAGAGAAAGAAAGTGGTGGTGAAGAATCTGACTTTTAATCTATTGATTCTATCGATAATAATTTGGATGTCGCAGCAAGTTGCGCCAATCTTGGCCACGCCAAGGCCGAGTGTATGTTTTGGAATAGCGGATTCGGATTCTACGGCCAAAAATACGTGAATTTTATATCGGGCATTTTTTTCGAATCTCGCAAGGTGTCGCTGCAATCGCAAATAAATTGAAATAAACGTTTTAAGCCTCCATAAGTTTGTAAATACAGCTACTTGTTTTTATGAATGTTTTTTTCATTCACATTCACATTCTTTTTTATTATTTATTTTTGTAATGTTCAGTTCCTATTATTTACAAACTTATGGAGATGGAGATGGAGATTTTTCACCGTTCCCATACTTTTCTAACACCCTGTATACAGAGTAAAGATTCAGAAGGCGTTACTAAAATTTAGCTTTTTGGTCTGTGGAGTAATTTCACATCGAATTGTAACTTAAAGAAAAATGTTCACAGTAGGATAATGATAATAATACAAATTTCAATGGTTTATTTTCCAAAATAGGCGTAAAAAGGCAGTATGACAATATACAGTACCTACTTTTATTAAAATGCAAAAGTAGTTTCGGTCAATGAAAAATAAAATTTCTCAAGACCTGCACATAAAATATTATAGGTAAAAAAGAAATGAAATACCAGTTAATCCTATAATAAAATTACATTAATAAATAAATACCTACATACTTATTTCAAAGATATAGCAATGAAAGATATAATCGGTTTAATAAAATAAAATTTAATAATATTATGATCAATATCGATTGCTATGTTATGCTATAGACTTCGATTACCTAAGAAATGTTAAAGAAGTAAAAAACTTTAAATATTTGTTCGTGATTTTCATATAATGGCTACTCTGTTTTAAATATCACGTGTAAATCAAACAAACATTGATATTATTGAAATTCAATATAATACATTTATTTTCAAATACGTGTGGTTTTCCTTTTTGGATAATCGAACCATAATTTGGTTGCATTTAAGAATATAAATCGTATTTCAATAAAATTAATATTTATTGAATTTATTTTGTCGACGCCATGAGATCCTCTACCGTCCCTGGGCTAGCTTAACGTTTTCCTAATTGTGTTACAGTTGTTACTCGAAAGCATTAGTTATTCCACACAAAACTATATGCTCAGCATTTAAAATAATATAATTTTATTTGTTATTCAACGAAGTCGGTGTAGCTTCTGAATAATTAAAACTTTTCAATAACTGAACCAACTCACGTTCATATTTTCATATTTAATTAAATATTACGTTAAATTAACAATCCAGGAGAAGAGCAATAATTTTACCAAAACTTCTCATGTGATGCTTTAACGAATCAGTGAAAATTATATAAAAAAACTCACGTTCATATTTTCATATTTAATTAAATATAATGTTAAAGGAACAACTCAGGAGAAGAACAATAATTATACCAAAAGTTTTTATGTGATGCTTTAATGAATCGGTGAAAATTATTTGAAAATTATCACATCAAAGCGTATCATTTCTAAAAGTGAAACATATTACATATTAATATATAAAATAAAATATAGCAAATTAATTATTATTTGTCTTTTATCATTCCTTTACCAACTGGTGTGAGTTTTAAAATTATAACTTTATTTTCGAAAATTTTGGTAGTTAAAAGTAAAATTAATTATTTTGTTATTAACATTATTTATTAATAAATCTGAAGTAATACGCCACCATAATTGTTAATACCGAATACTATACATACGTATCCTATTCGTTACAAAATGAATTTTCTTTAAAGGTTGTTTAGCTGTTAAATTCCAAAATCATAACTTAAAACATGTCAAAATTGTTTAAAAATAGTTTAAATTTAACACAAATTACAAAAAGAAGAAAAATTTTGAGTGTCCTAGCAAAAGGTGCAAAATATTTGCGTTCAATAAATGCAGTTAAACCGGGTGTAAACGAATAGCCTGTAACTTCCTTGTTTTAGAAAATATCAGGATACAATTTTGTATGGTGAAATAAGGTAAGATTTCCAACTTTTTGAGACCTATCCGCCATATTTGTCACTTCCGGTTTCGCCGGAAATGGCACCAATAGTCTTTTTCTAAATGGACCACCCTGTATATTTTTACATTTTTGAAATAAAGATCACATTTTGGATACTTTATGACATTTTGAACAATTTATACAGGGTTGCACGAAAAATAATTCGAATTTCTAGATGGATCCGAATATGTTAAAATTATTTGTGTTCCAATGTAATTCATATAAAAAATACGAAAACGTCAATATGTCCAAAAATACATCATACAGGGTGCTCTAAACTTATTAAAATCACATTTTTCAAAATAACTCTTTTTTAAAAAACATTATGATATGGGCCACCCGGATATTCAGAAAGCTCTATTTAGTAGGGGTTAAACGGTACCAAAAGTTCCGTAATGTGTAATCGTTAACGGCAGGAATGACAATTTTTCTTACGAAATTTATGATTTATATCTAACTTCAATTAAATTTTGATCAACCCAGAGGCCCATTCTGATTAACACAAATATACAGGGTTGATCAAAATTTAATTGAACTTCGATATAAATCATAATTTTCTTAAGAAAAATTGTCATTCCTGCCGGTAACGATTACACATTACGGAACTTTTGGTACTGTTTAACCCCTACTAAATAGAGCTTTCTGAATATCTGGGTGGCCCATATCATAGTATTTAAAAGAAAAGAGTTATTTTGAAAAATGTGATTTTAATGAGTTTAGAGCATCCTGTATGATGTATTATTGGACATATTGATGTTTTCGTATTTTGTATATGAATTACATTGGAACAAAAATAATTTTAACATATTCGCAGCCATCTAGATTGACAACTAAAATTCGAATTATTTTTCGTGCAACCCTGTATAAATTGTTTAAAATAGTATAAATGTATCCAAAATGTGATCTTTATTTGAAAAATGTAAAAATATACAGGGTGGTCCATTTGAAAAAAGACTACTGGGGCCATTTCCGGTGAAACCAGAAGTGACAAATATGGTAGATTGGTCTCAAAAAGTTGGAAATCTTACCTAATTTCACCATACAAAATTTTATCCTGATATCTTAAAAAACGAGGAAGTTACAGGGGTAGCCCACTATTCGTTTACACCCGGTATATTACCTATATACCAATTTTCGGAAAATAATATTACCTTATTTCCAAGATAAGCAAGATTCGCATCATTGCGAATATCCATGTATAAGCGACTTAAGAGTCTTATATACCCACTTAAATCGTAGTTTTCGAATATCTCGTTTAAAACTTATTAGATTTGAATGTAATTTTTATCAGATTAATCTAAAATATATATAAAATGTCGGAATAGTATATTCTATAACAAGTTTAAGAATGGCCCATATTCCACACGAGCGAAAGTTTGTAGTCCGAGCCAAGGGCGAGGACTACGGTTCGCGAGTGTGGAATATGCCATTCTAAACGTGTTGTAGACTATACTTTCTCTAAAAAGATTTTAGAAACTACACAAAAAAAATAGAAAATAAATTACAATTTAACATCAAAACTGTTATGTAATAAATATTCTACAACGGGTTAGGCTTTGATTCGTCGAAAACTGTTATGTAATAAATATTCTACAACGGGTTAGGCTTTGATTCGTCGAAAACTGTTATGTAATAAATATTCTACAACGGGTTAGAATGTCATATATTCCAACACAACTTTTAGTTGTGGAATGCGTAGTTTCTAAAGTCGTGTTAGAGAAAGTTATTTTTTCTTCAAAAAAATTTTTTTTTGCATGCATTTTATATTTTTTCTGACCAAATTACTAACTTTCTGACATTATTCATTGCTTCAAACTTTCAAATTTATTCTCCCAACTCTTGGTATGAGCTGTAAATTAATTTACTTGAAAAATAAAAAGTGAATGTCTATGTCTTAAAAGTGCTGCCATCTCGCACGAATTTGCGAAAACACATATGACCGGCTGCAACCTGCAGTTGCGGTACTTTCGGTTTGACATCATCATGTCAAACTGACCTGCACGGGGTGTGGTAGAATCGAGACTTGCACCTGATACAGACCCCTGATGCAACTTGGAGACTTTAGCGGAAAGATGGGTAATTTTAATAATTTCAGAAAGGGATTGTTGATTGAAAATATGATGGGGCATTTTATTGATAATTTGATAATGCCGCGGACTGTATCAGGTTATGTTAAAAAAAATTAAAAACTTTTATAATAATTATTAATGAGTCTTTAGGAGACATATTTTAAATCTATTTGGTTGACGAACTTTCCAGTAGTAAAAACATTGTTATTAAATATGGTGGATGACGGAGCAGTAGGGATACACATACAGAGAAATCATATAAAAAATTAATCCTAATAATTACTCATGCGTGGTATGTATTCGTTATTTTTTAACATAAAATATCATTTGTGTCATACTGAGTTGTAAAAAATCTAATCAAGGGCATACGATGTTTAATCCATAGCTTTGTTTGTTTAATAATAATTCAAAATAAGTTCAGATTAAGCCAAAATATTTTGTGATCTCATTCATTTTGTCGAGATTGGTCCCCTGATGTACGCCCTTGTATTATTATTCTCTATCATATACGCTACCGCTGGAATAAAAAAGCACATCAAAGGAATATCATTTGTAACCTCGAATGTAAGCGAGAACTTTGAATGTCGCATATGATTTTTTCGCAAGACAAAACGAATGCAGTTTTTACAACGAGAGAAGAAATAATATTCGTTGTCGTCGTTTATCATCATGATATCAAGCATATTTTTCAACGCAAAGATTCATCACATTTTAAAATGCGCGAGTTTTTGTTATTTCCATTACATTAACGGATAAATTTGGTTTTCTCGTTTTATATATTTTTTAAAGCATGAGGAAATTACATTCTTATTTCCAACAATCCTTTGGATAATATTAATAGCTACTTTATTTGGTCACAAAGTTCCGCATACATTTATATTCTCTAGAAAGTCTCAACTGTACTGTTTATACAACTATAGGCTAATCCTGACTAATATTCATCTCGTTATTTTAATTGAGCTAGTATACGAGTGTATTTCCACCATAAAATTAGAGCAGTCCTTTTTCGTGGGGGTAAACGTATGAATAAATTGAGGCCACCTGACCTCTCTGTTGATGAAACGCAATTTCTGTTTTTATCTTAATTAGCATAAGATCAAAGAAAAAATAAAAATTTTAATTTTGTTTTGTCATTCATGTTCAGCTGAAATTTTTAATTAAACTAAATTTGGTAGGATGATAAAAAATATAGATTAAAACAGGTATTAACAAACTTTATTATTAAATTGTGCTTAACACTCCAATCTATAATAGCATTTGTATGGACTAACAGAAAAATTTGGTATAAAATAACACTGTACTTCTTTATAGGAATTAATAAAAAAATTGGGACACAAGCAAATAATGAATACCACCGGAATGCTTATTTTACGAAAGAATATGTTGGCTCAATATTTTTTTTTTATATGATAGCTGGTCCTTGTCGCTCAAATTTTTTGCGCCTCGTTTCTCCCATTTATATACCATTTTTGCTTTACTTTGAATTTGTCAAATTAAATTTTAAACAATATTTCTACAAAATATCACGAACAATATCAAGTTTAAAGAGAAAGACCGATAGACATTTTTAAGAAACCTTTCTTCGTAATTAACTATTATTCACGTTCCATAATGCAACTAGTATTTGCGCTTCCATCCACTTTTCGAATGTGCGATGTGCGGAATTTCATTGAATTATAATTTGAAATATAAATTCTTGGAGCAGATTTTTTACAGCTACTTAAAAAGTAATAATTTACCTTTTTAGTTACCGGTATACATAAAGTTTTGCTGCAATCAAAGGCTAGTTTTTTTTTAATTTTTTTTTTTAATTTTTTTTTTTAATCATATAGAATTATTTTATACAGGGTGATTCACGAGGAAAGGGACAAAATGTTATGGTAGATAGAGTTCACTTAGGTGAACTAGAAATGACTATTGAAAAAAGCCTGAGCCTTTTTTTTATTGATCTACAGGGTGATTTATGAGTTTTGCCCAATACTTCTTAAGATAATATCTGTTAAACTAATCACTAGAGTCAGCTCGTTTTTTTTTTTAATCACTTATTTAACGTCGGCCTATTTCCGCTACCAGGGCCAATCACCGACGCCAGGAGCTACCCCCAACCTGGAAATTTTGCCGAACCTCTTATCTTACTAAGAGTAGGGATTTTTTACTTGCCTAACATTTAATAGACAAGGGACCGACTGCTTTACATCCTCTCCGAAGGATGGTATATCCTCAATACACCTCTCGCCTACAGTTGTATTGCTTCTGCGATATAGCTGATATACTAGCCGCTAGAAGTAGGGAAACGAGACCGCGTCTTTCCGTGGATAGTCACCATCCAAGTACTAAACGCGGTAGCTGTTGCTTAACTTCATATCGCTATGAAGTGAGTCAAGTCAGTCCTCCGCTCGCTGTTACATTGACAAAAATTATTAGCGAGACTACACAAGTCTCTGTCATCATTTTTTTAGATGGAAGAGTAGCTTCCCTTGAAGAATTGAAAGTTCTCACTGATGACTTCTATTATGCTACATAAATAAATTAACATTATATAAATTCACTTTATAATATGCTTCATCAGCAAACTAGTTCACTTAACAAATATGATTAATGTTTAATAAATAATGCAACTTTCAAGAGGGAGTCCCTTTGTCTTGTCAGTTTTAGGACGAGTTCTCAAATACAAACTTTTTGTTTTACTTTGGTATGCTGTATTTCCAAAGAGCTAACGTTGAAAAGTATTTTAATTTGAAAGGGACCAGTATTCGTTTTGTAGGCTTCGTTTTGTTTAACTTGCTTATAGGTATCTAGTTTATGAGGGTAGAATGTCTAGATTGGTTTTCTGGTTAGGTAAATGGTCAGCCAAGAACTAACGGAGAAGTTTAACGTGAATAAACCCAAAAAATAACCAATTCCGTTTTTATAGTTTTAAACAATAGCTTAACATTGATACAGACTAATGAGTACTTATGTAAAATTAATTACCTGATTTGTTGTTGCAATTATTATGGTAACTATTTTGAAAATACCATCAAATGTAAAATGAGATTTAAATTTAGTCTGAGAAAGTTATTTTATATTTTTACAATTATTCTATTTTTTTTATTTTTGTCTAAATAAAGGATTTTAAAATATATCTGGTCTGTTCTGGCTGCCTGTCTCATAATAACTTGAGAAATAGAAACGATATAATAAATTTCTTGTTGGTTATGAAAAAAAAATAGTGAATTCGATTTACTTAGTTGTGGAAGAAGAAATATTAGTGACTAAATTGTCAGTTACTATCGAAAATACAAACAAAAAAATATATATTCTCGGAGATAAAATGAAAAGACCCACCCATTTTCAGCAAGGTCTTTATTTTTATATAATAAAGCTATGAACTCAAAGAATTCGACCTAATGAATTTTACAATCATGAAATGGGTTTATAAATAATAAAAACTCAACTCTACAATATGCATTTGAGGACACAATATAAAGCAAGGTTAGTTGAAAAATAGGTTCATAAAATACTGGCATAGATTATCATGAACCATATTTTCTTTTCTATTATTATGGAATTCATTAGGACTTGTAATATTTATTTACAATTTAATTATCGTTGTTAATATTAAGAAGAAATATTTTTCAAATAACCATTGTCTATGCAAAATGTTTGGTAAGCATTAAAATTAAACTAATCAGAGAAAACAAAAGAAATGCAATAACTCGACAAGAAACTTTTATCTGAAGAATGCTGAAAATATTTCGCGTATGACTGACTGTCGACTTAAAGATTCATGCTAATCCAGGGATACATTAGACTAATATAAAACAGTGTACCATATCATGAATCAGTTAGCTTGGTTAAAGTTGAATAAAAAATATACAAGTTTCTAATTGCAAAAAAAAAATTAGTTAGCAAATATATATATTTTTAAAACAAGCTATTGCGGAGTAATAGTAATTTCAGTTCTTTAGAAATTGCATTTTGCAATCCGATTGCTGATTGTTTCAATAAATTTAGGTTCTTTAAGGAAACGAGAAAACCGAAGTGTCCCTAAATTTTAATCCATTATATTATTGCACTGTAAAATTCTCGTAAAAATGGATTGTCATGCTGTAGCTTTCTCCGTTTGGAAATACTCTAAGCTCCCACATAATTGCTGAATGAAAGGACTAAAAAAAGTGTTAAAAAATTTGCATATACGTTTTCATTAAAGAAAGTGAAGTAACTTTGAGGAAATTCAGAGGTGTTTTAATGTATTCTGTATTTCTCGTAACAGTCGCGGTGTGAATGCGTCCACGTACCGTTCTAATTTTCACACCCATTTTATAAAGTATGTTTCCAATGGTTTCCAAGAATTTGTGAAATAATTTTACCAAATAAATGCATTCTAAAATTCTTAGTGGTCTTGATTGTCCTTTTTATTAACCTATCGGTGT
Organism: Rhagium mordax; assembly: GCA_963680705.1. Taxonomy (NCBI): domain Eukaryota; kingdom Metazoa; phylum Arthropoda; class Insecta; order Coleoptera; family Cerambycidae; genus Rhagium; species Rhagium mordax. The sequence continues at coordinate 44,285,958 of OY796659.1, read as the reverse complement.
TATACTAGTCATCACGTGAAAACCAATAGCTATTTAATGTTCCTTTGCAATGAATTATGGATAATATAGTAGCCACCAAGACAAAGCTTTTTATATACCTAACATATGTTAGAGAGACCCGAGGTGTTTTATATCCAGCACAATTCATTTAAAGTACAGTGGCCGTTGTGTTATTTATGACAAATTTATGCCCAACTAAAGTAGGGTTATAGCCGTATTCAGTACGTCTTCGTATTTTTGTACTATTGTATAAATTTTAGATGGACATCATGGAGGAAATAGATACCCTATTTGTCGAATTTAATAGACCATGGCGGACAATATGAAAAATATAAAATACAAACTTACCTTTTTACTCCTTATAGGTTTTCTCCATTTTAAAATCTAGAACAACATTGTAACCTACAGATTTGTGAGTATGGTTGAAATATTAAAATATTTTTTTAATATTAACTATGCACCTGAATATTGATGCTGACGGCAAGACGTACAAATAACCGTCATTCCTGGTAATATCAACTAACGTACAAAGAAATTTATGAATCTTTATGATAGCCTTAAGCACTATATTTGTATAATATTCATGTAAAGCAACGCAATACAGTACCTCCTTATAAAAATTAATTTAAAATTGCCACATTTGAAGAAAATTGATACGTTGAAGGCATATTATTTCATAAAAGCAAAATATAATGTGAATATGCTTCAAAAACTACCTAACCGTCTCTGCTACTCTCTCTACCACAATCATTTTCTAACAACTGAGAAGGTAGCAAATCTACACATACATCGAATTTGATAACCACACTCAGCCACAGAATTTTAATTTAACTTGATGTAATTTTTTATCAAATACCTTTGTTCGATCTAAGAAGTTACAACTCGAAAATCCAATACGCATGTTTTCCCATAGAGGGTGATTGTTAACTAGACAGGCAAACTTTGTCAGCATGCGCAGGAAGTCAAATTAATACAAAATGTCTTAATAAAGTTATTCCCAAACGTACCTAAGCTTTTCAAGCCGATATTATCGTTTCATTACTGACTTTAAAATGACGAGTCAGATTTTAATAAAATTTGGTAATCATAGACAAAAAAAGAAATTCAACATTTTTCCTTAATAATTTTATTTTAACTTTCATAGATGGCGTTAGTCATATTCCTTACATCGACTATTTCTTGATATAAGTAAAATGTTGATACTATTGAATTTTTTTTTAATTCCATAAAACGCTGTAAATAAATAAGTAGATACTTATAAGAATTTTGAATAACTTTAAATATCCCACTTTATGGCTCTAATGCGCTCCCAAACTTTTGGAAAACCCCGTATAACTTTTCTTTCACTTGTTTCTACATTTTTACCATTTCAAGTAGATTTTACATAAGAAAGAGGACGTGGATTTTATTGGCATAACAAAAATATATTTTGTTTTATTTTTACTTAAATAAGCCTCTTATAAACTTTTGTTAACCTCCTGAAAGGAACCCTTATCCTTCGATAAGTAGCTTACAAATTTTCAATGGTTCTATTGTAAATATTCTCAGTATAAAGCTGTTAAACAAGCTATTATGATAAAGCCTTTTAAAAATTCCCTCTGTGATATGAAGACGTCAGATTTGACAATAAGGGATGTAGGAAAATCGATTTTCGAAGAAGCTCATTATAATGTGAATATATATAGAGAATAATTGTCTATGGATTGCTTTATGCAAAATAGTAACAAAGACAAGCGGTAGTATGTCTTCTAATATCGTAATAACAGGAGCGTCCATTTCATGAAAATATATAAAAATAGATTTCTATAGTACAGGTTTCTCTACGATTTTTATTACATAGTTTTAACTTTAACAATATTAAGACTCATATTGGCACACATTTTTCAGTCAAACTTATGCTAAATTGACGTTAATATTACTAAACAAAGTTAGTGTAATATCTATTACATAATTACATAAACTAATAAACGTCAAATTGTAGATGAATTATATTAAATTTTAGATAAATCTCGAACGTTTCTTAAGTGTCCACGTATGCTGACTCAACGGTGTAATTGATTTTTTTTTGCCTAAATCGAAACATATTAATGTTTTACAAAGCTGAAAGCATGCTTATAATATACGTACTTTTCTAATAAAAATTAATAAATTTTTCAAATGATCGACAAAAAAATTTGTCTTATTGCTCATTAATATAGTTGTTCTGTAAACATTTGGAAGTAAAGAATAAACCACATTAATTTGCCTCTACAAAGAAGACCCTAGGATTGACTGTTATAAAGAGTAATTCGTTAATATGAGGAAAAACCAGATTGGACAGTGAGAAGAATTCTGAACACTCTGTTGATAACGTGTAATGAAGAAATGCAATGTTTTAATGTTATGAATAAATGAACGAACAGAAAGAAAATTTAATATCCACAGTTCGTTCGAAATTTTGTTGCTATACGCTATCAAATATCTTGGATATGCCAGACCTATTGCTTGTAATTCTTTACGACAGTAATTCTGAGACATCCTTTATATTTTAGATTAAAAAGTAAAACTTTTGACATCCAATTAATTAAATAATAGGAGTATGCAGTACATATTATATTCAAAACTTCTATTCCTCTAAATAATAAGTATATAAGTAATATTGTACAGTAATATTCGTTATTATGGATATTTATAAAATTTAACACGCGTTTCCTGCAGATGCATTAAACAAATTCCTAGTCGTGAAATAGGTAGATTAACTGCACTGAAACCTATTAATTAAGCAATCTGGCCCCAAAAAGAGCTTCTAAAACTTTTCAAATAAACCTTTTTATTCCGGAAACTTTACGTCTCTTGATTGATCCAATTTAATCTGTTTTTTCGTTCCTTTGTTCGAGAGCGTAGCACTTCCAGCACCATAGTCCAAAAGAATGTTTGATTAAAATATATTGTCCCCGTAGACAAACTAAGGAACGACTTCTCAAGTACAAAGAGCAAGTTTTTATTGAGAAGCAAAACTATACCGATGACGGAAAGTTAGAGAACTTTCTAACAAAGATAAATGATTCGCAACTCTTTGGTGTAAGAATTGTCGACACCGTAAGTCGTAAACTATAGCCATTTTAAAATATATTATTGAAACTTTGAAGTCAAGTGAACGTGTTGAGATTTTAATAACACATGTGAGGATAAAATATTGTTCGAAAAGAGTTAGAAATATCCGCAATTGCTATTGATTCTACAATTTTTATATTTTTTATAAACTTTAATTTGAAATAAATTTGATCGTTGGACAAAATATGGAAATACAAGTATACAAATCATTTGTTTAACTTTAAAACAGTTTTTAGTTTAGAGAGATTTAAGAGCTAAAACTTTATGAACTGAATATAAAAATGATACTAGTCTGTCAAAAAAATGTTATAGTTTGAACAATTGGTTGATATTTAATTACTACTATTCACAGTTAATAGAAGTTGACAATTTTGATATTTTTCAAAAGAAAAATGTTGGATTTAACACATTTCTAGGTATAATAGAGGACATTAAATCGCACAACAATAATATTGTAGAATAAAATAGCAAAATAAATTTTACTATTCAGCCTAAATCCTCTAATGTCTTAAAAAGACATAAATACTCTTTTCAGAGCTTATTTGCAAACTATCTACATTTAACTGATAAAAATTTGGTCAGTACTACGAATGTAGAAAGCAAATAATTTAATAATTGCAATAAGCCCCACCAGACGGATTAATCCAAATAAGGACTCCCTCTGTTACCAGGCAGTGCAAGTCACCAACCCATGGACCGGTTTCTGGCTTATTAGCCTTCATCAGCATGGTATAGGCAACTCACACTGCACGATAACAAAGGGACTCCAGATCTTGTCAACATCGATCGACATGAAGTCGGTAAGATGCGAATGTGGACCGTGGGGCCCTCTGGTGAAACTTATTGCAATGTGGATTTTGCCCAGACTAGGCTCGTATGAAAGAAATGAAATCCAAAGAAGTCAGAAATCCATAGAGGTAAACTTTAATAGAATAAAATAGCAAAATAAATTTTACTATTCAGCCTAAATCCTCTAATGTCTTAAAAAGACATAAATACTCTTTTCAGAGCTTATTTGCAAACTATCTACATTTAACTGATAAAAATTTGGTCAGTACTACGAATGTAGAAAGCAAATAATTTAATAATTGCAATAAGCCCCACCAGACGGATTAATCCAAATAAGGACTCCCTCTGTTACCAGGCAGTGCAAGTCACCAACCCATGGACCGGTTTCTGGCTTATTAGCCTTCATCAGCATGGTATAGGCAACTCACACTGCACGATAACAAAGGGACTCCAGATCTTGTCAACATCGATCGACATGAAGTCGGTAAGATGCGAATGTGGACCGTGGGGCCCTCTGGTGAAACTTATTGCAATGTGGATTTTGCCCAGACTAGGCTCGTATGAAAGAAATGAAATCCAAAGAAGTCAGAAATCCATAGAGGTAAACTTTAATAGAATAAAATAGCAAAATAAATTTTACTATTCAGCCTAAATCCTCTAATGTCTTAAAAAGACATAAATAGGAGGATTTAGGCTGAATAGTAAAATTTATTTTGCTATTTTATTCTATTAAAGTTTACCTCTATGGATTTCTGACTTCTTTGGATTTCATTTCTTTCATACGAGCCTAGTCTGGGCAAAATCCACATTGCAATAAGTTTCACCAGAGGGCCCCACGGTCCACATTCGCATCTTACCGACTTCATGTCGATCGATGTTGACAAGATCTGGAGTCCCTTTGTTATCGTGCAGTGTGAGTTGCCTATACCATGCTGATGAAGGCTAATAAGCCAGAAACCGGTCCATGGGTTGGTGACTTGCACTGCCTGGTAACAGAGGGAGTCCTTATTTGGATTAATCCGTCTGGTGGGGCTTATTGCAATTATTAAATTATTTGCTTTCTACATTCGTAGTACTGACCAAATTTTTATCAGTTAAATGTAGATAGTTTGCAAATAAGCTCTGAAAAGAGTATTTATGTCTTTTTAAGACATTAGAGGATTTAGGCTGAATAGTAAAATTTATTTTGCTATTTTATTCTATTAAAGTTTACCTCTATGGATTTCTGACTTCTTTGGATTTCATTTCTTTCATACGAGCCTAGTCTGGGCAAAATCCACATTGCAATAAGTTTCACCAGAGGGCCCCACGGTCCACATTCGCATCTTACCGACTTCATGTCGATCGATGTTGACAAGATCTGGAGTCCCTTTGTTATCGTGCAGTGTGAGTTGCCTATACCATGCTGATGAAGGCTAATAAGCCAGAAACCGGTCCATGGGTTGGTGACTTGCACTGCCTGGTAACAGAGGGAGTCCTTATTTGGATTAATCCGTCTGGTGGGGCTTATTGCAATTATTAAATTATTTGCTTTCTACATTCGTAGTACTGACCAAATTTTTATCAGTTAAATGTAGATAGTTTGCAAATAAGCTCTGAAAAGAGTATTTATGTCTTTTTAAGACATTAGAGGATTTAGGCTGAATAGTAAAATTTATTTTGCTATTTTATTCTATTAAAGTTTACCTCTATGGATTTCTGACTTCTTTGGATTTCATTTCTTTAATAATATTGTAATTACTTATCGTTTCACAATATCAACGAACTCTAATCCTTATTCCTAATTTAAAATTCTTGGATAAAATCTTCTGACATATTAAAAATTGAAACAAATACAGTGGTTGTCCAAAAAATAAAAAAGACTCTAATAAACCTGTTTATTTTAACCACATGAAATCACAGAAACTATTCAAAATATCAATACCAAATAATGATTAAATCTGAAACAATTATTTGTGCTTTGTAAATTCAAAATGTTTCCATAGGAACAAATCGAATGGTGTTAAATCTAGTTGCTTCACTGGCCACAATATTCTTCTCGCAGTATAACCGTTGATTGAATTATTTAAGATAATTAAATCAACATTATAAGCCAATGTGACCGAAGAAAATTTCGTAAACTGTAGGTATATGTAGAAATAAATGTGAGAATATTGTTTTATCTTTAGCCCATATCAAGCAATAATTGTTACATAAGAGCTAAAATTTTACAACAGTGAACGCGAATAAGTGATTTTCTACGAGGTCAAAGATATAAAAGTAATAAAGCATATATGTAATGGAATAAAACTTCAATAAAAGTACGTAAGTGTGTTGAATTGGTGAATAGGATTAAAAGCAATTATTCTTCAACTCCTATTGACCATTTGATGAGCAAGTCCTTCGAAGTAGTCAGAGCTCAGATCTATACGCAGCCCTAAAAATTAATAGAGATATTTGCCTCGTAATTTTTTATTTTACCCTCCAATTAATGCTACACAGAAAAAATTAATAGTCATTCGTGCCGAGCATTATTCATTTTAAATTTGGTGGTCATCAAATTTTATTGCTAATATTGCTAAAATAAAAGCGCAATCATAGCTCAACATATCCCGTGTATTTACTGCCTTGGTCAAAGTGTTTAAGAAGAATACCCATCCGAATTTCCATAACAGAGGTATGGAGATAGAGCAAAACAGCCCTAGATACAGCATGGTTAATATTATGAATCTGGCTAATAATAGTATTACTTTTTTTTTCAAACATATCTTGAGGTCTCTTATAATCCGTTTTGTTATAATTTACAATTTTGAATGTACTACGATTCCATCGAGTCCAGTTACAGAAGATAGGATATAATCTACCATATAAATTTAAAAGGAAAACGAAAGCCTGGTCCTAAATTTTATTATATTTAAATATATCAAGTTAAATAAAATGGATTTTCAAGTCCTTGAAACTAAGTAGGTTCGTTGAAGACAAATTTAATAATCCGAATTCTTGCTTGATAAATGAGATTTTTATCTCTTCACAAAATTTAGCTCATGTAAAGTGTACATTTTTCTTTGGTTTTGTCTTGTTAAATTAACATTTATAACAGTTTCCTAGTCTCTATTATTGACGTAAAAATTTACTACCATAACGCATTATGGGTGAAACATAATTACGTTTCATTGGAACTAGAAGCTAGTAATTAGAAATAATATTCTAGATTCTAGATATTAAATAATCCATTTCTGACTTTAACGTATCTCCTTAAACCAATTCAATATTATTTAGAACTTACTAACTGGTTTAAAATTAATCTAATTTATTCAAACTTTAATATCTTTCTAATTTGTCCCATTTATTTTATTTTATTTAAATTGAGCCAAAAAGCAAGTATATACAGTGCTCCAGAAGAGATACATTATTAATTGGATTTAAATTTGATATTTTTAGACTTGTTGCAGGGTCTGTTCTTAACCACCATAATCGACATAGATCATGCGCACTTGAATTTCATACCGACGCGCGACGAAGTCATCAAATTTTGGACATTTGTTTAATCTTCGTTTCTTACTATATGGAAAAGGTAGTATCACATCCCGTAAATAAATTAAAACCATTCTCTATCGATTTCCTTTCATCAAGGCTTTCAGATATTGAATAAACTATTTATTTCAAAGAAGAATAGTAAGGTACTGGAGGTATATATGGCCCAGCCGGTAATATGGCCCCAAGTCACCACTGCGCAAACTACAGTGTTTGGCAACAATCTGTCAACGTCGAATAGTTCCTTATGCCCCCCTTTACCAACGATTTTTTTCCCAGCGCTGGCTGACTACGAGGTTACATCCAAAAGCTATTGCGTTTCCGACTGCCGTGTGTTGACATGCTGTCGTAATTTTTCGGTCGAGTTAAAGTTTTCTACCTGAATATCTTAGTTATTAAATAGGAAAAACATTTAATCTAATTTATTTATTTTTGTAACTAGGATGCTTCTTATTAACATGTAGAATAAAACAATATACAAAAGTTACCTCCATTTATTTTTTAGGGTTTTTTGGTTGTGCGGGCCTTATAATCCGAATAGGTGGATAATATGGCCCAATTGCAGAGTTGGACATTTTTGAATATACTTCCAACAGGAATCGTTTTTGACCCGTAAAAATAGTTAAATATGATTACTGCTTAGTCACCTATTGGTCTGATGTAAAATTAGTTTCATAAAAAAATAAAGATTAAAAGTAAACAACAGTTTAAATTAAGGTGGGCCATATATACCTCCAGTACCTTACATCTAGAATGACGCCGTCGATGTCCACAGTACATTTTTAACAGAAAATACATTATTCTGAACTGAATCATGGTATGGAGACTGTACAAAAAAGTACCCAAATGTAGTGAATGATATTCCGAGGTCATGAATGTGTTACCAGCATTTACTATGACATTATAGGTAACCATTGAAACAGTTGTCAAGAAATTCTGCTTTCTTATTCGCATTCTACAAAAATCAGTCCAAATCCGAAAATAAGTCTTCTCATTTACTATCCAGATTCAAATTGAAATTCATAAATTATTAGACACAAGTACCTAACAAAAATATAAATAGGAATAAGTGATGTAAGAAGAAATATTTTAATATATCTAAAAACTGAATTAATACGTAAATATTTTTCTTAGGTCAAGATTTGTTGATTTATTAGTTTTTATTGCATTGTCTGTTTATCGTTCTTTATAATAGTTTCGTATTTGTGTTTCCAAAAATATGTATCATAATTGATTTCTTTCAGAAGGTAATTGATTTGCTTGAACGGAAGAAAAAGTTTATAATACTGTTCAAATTTTTTGTGTTATAATCGGGTTAACGCACTTGGTAGGTAATTATTACCAACTGTCATTTCAAATGTCAATAGATGAACTGGAGAAGGGGTTACAAATGCGTGGAAAATTTTTAAAACAGCTGCTATATACAGGGTGATTCACGAGGAAAGGGACAAAATGTTATGGTAGATATTCACTTAGGTGAATTAGAAATGACTATTGAAAAAAGCCTGAGCCTTTTTTTTATTGATCTACAGGGTGATTTATGAGTTTTGCCCAATAATTCTTAAGGTAATATCTTTTAAACTAATCACTAGAATCAGCTCGTATTGTGGGTATATAGTATACTATTAATTGTCAATTTACATGCATAATCAAAGACAGAAAATTGCAGGGCCGGCTCAACTAATTTTTATTTTTAGGGCTCCTATGAAAAAATTCACCCTGTGTACGCGATTTTTAAATTCTAATACTGAATTATGAAACTACATACAAAAGTGATCGAAAACATGTAGGTACTTTGTTGTTTTGCCACACTTTGGGCGAATTTTAAATAAACGATCAATTTTTACCAAAATCGAAGGTCTGCACAAAATAAATTTATAATATTACGTTTTCCTCTCTTATTCAAACTAAAATATTTGTTATACAAAATTTTGTGATTTCATGGTTGATCAATATGAAATAAATAATCAAAAATAAATTATTTCAACATCAGATTAAGTAATTTTTATTTCTAAGGTTTCTGTGAAAAAAATTAGTCTGTATACATTTTTCTCAAATTCTGATAATAAATTATGGAAGTACATTAAAAAAAACCGCTGCCAATTATGGGATCAAAACTTCCTTACTGTGTGGTGGAGTTTATACCAAAAGTAATTTTTGACGTCTTTTGTTTTTTGACGCATTTTGTTTTTTTTGTACGTATTTTGTTTTTTTGGCGTATTTTGTGTATTTCAACATTTGGACACAATATTATAATGAGTTGAATATAAGATCCTATTTATAATCTTTCATCCCGAAAACATTTTTTTGTAAAGTTAGAAATAGAAATGTTGGGGTCCGGTAGACCCCATTCCAGTGGACCGATTTTGATCATCAACGAACTCAATCTTTTCCTTGACCTCTAGAACGTGTGTACCAAATTTGAAAGCTTTATTTCAAAAAAAGAAAATTTTTGTGTTATGTCATAATTCGTCGAGAATCGTCCAGAAATGCAATAAAAATTTTCAAAATTTTTTTCACGAATACATATCTTCCTCACTTTTGGTGAGGAAGTAATTAACGAAATTGTTTATTTTTTTATCACAGTACATTAACAAACAGAACATTAATAATCCTGTCGTTATTAGGAAAGCCGTAGGACATTTAATTTTACGACAAAGAAAATGTAGGGAGGCAGAAGGCTTTCATTTTGAAAATAAGTTATAAGGTTTTATGTTCTGTGAATTTGTTGTTTATAATGTTCTGTTTATTGATGTATTGTGATAAAAAATAAATAATTTCGTTAATTTTTAAATGTAGTTCCACAATGTATTATCAGAATTTGAGAAAAATGTATACAGACTGATTTTTCACAGAAACATCAGAAATAAAAATTACTTAATCTGATGTTGAAATTATTTATTTTTGATTATTTAGTTCATATTAATCATGCATGAAATCACAAAATTTTGTATAACAAATATTTTAGTTTGAATAAGAGAGGAAAATCTAATTTTATAAATTTATTTTGGCGAAAATGTATGTAAAGCAGTCGGTCCCTTGTCTATTAAATGTTAGGAAAGTAAAAAATTCCTACTCTTAGTAAGATAAGAGGTTCGGCAAAATTTCCAGGTTGGGGGTAGCTCGTCTCCTGGCGTCGGTGATTGGCCCTGGTAGCGGAAATAGGCCGACGTTAAATAAGTGATTAAAAAAAAAAAAACGAGCTGATTCTAGTGATTAGTTTAACAGATATTATCTTAAGAAGTATTGGGCAAAACTCATAAATCACCCTGTAGATCAATAAAAAAAAGGCTCAGGCTTTTTTCAATAGTCATTTCTAGTTCACCTAAGTGAACTCTATCTACCATAACGTTTTGTCCCTTTCCTCGTGAATCGCCCTGTATAAAATGGTTTTCATTTTTAGCATTTATCTGAGATCTCTTAAACTGTAGTTATGAGTGAGTTAGTTATTCGTCGATATTTGTATCATCAATTGAGATCTATGAAAAATTCAAATTATTTAAGCACTATACAGGGTGTGCCAATAAAAACTCCCAGGTGAAATATTTTGGAAACTACTAGAGATATTTGAGTTCTGTAGAAGCCCATTGCTAGAACATATAAATAGCTTTAGTTTTGAATACAAATAGTTTTTCAATAAGTTAAGGGATAGATGGAGCTGCGTTACAAAGAATTTTTTGGATGACAGGAGCTTAGAAATATAGTGCATGTTAAAGGAGTTTAAAATTTATAATTTTTGAAAAACTAAAACCGCCGTAACTTTCTTTAAATCAATTTTAGACGATAGTTCGTTTGAAACTTTCTTCATAGGAAGGTAATGTGAATAATGTGGCTATAAAACTTTTTTTATTTTTTTTTTTATTTTTATTGGTATAACTCTTTAAAAGTTAAATTTGTTAAAGTAACGTCTTAGATTTTTTTATAAGTACTGGAATTTTTTTAGGAAAAAATGTAAATATACATACATACAGGGTGATTCATTGGTAAGTGTACATACTTTACCTGCATATGTAGGTTACTTGGGCGATTCCATATCACCTATGGTTAGTGGATCAATAATCCTTAATTACCTAGATACAGGGTGTTTTATTGATTTTGCGTATTTTTGTTTTGGACCATAACATTAGAACCACTAGGTATAATAAAGTAAAATTTGGTATGTATGTATATAAAAGATTTGTTTAAATGTTCCTCACCTAAATAATAATAAACTTTACTTAATAAAATTTTGAGGCATTTTACTTTAAAGTTTATTATTATTTAGTTGAGGCAGTGGAACATTTAAACAAACCTTTTAGAAACTATCTGTCAGAAACGCACTTGATTGTTTGAAATTTTAATTGTTTTATTTAAAGCCTACTTGTCAGAATTTAAAATTTTTAAAATAATGTGTAAATTTGTTGGTTTTAATTGAATGGTTGAATACTTTTCAGAACTTACATTGTATGAATGGTTTCTTATTGAATATGAAAGTTTTTATTAATTCGTAGTCTATTATAGAGAAAAAACGCTATTTTGTATGAGATAATCGGTTTTTAGTTTTGTAAAATTTCCTTTTATCAAAGAAAATAAATAGAAAAAAGAGGCGGGCAATTTGAAAATGTACTTTATTTGCCTTATTTTTGTACGCTCTTTCTGAATCTTAAAACATATTTTTAAAACTTTCGATACAGGGTGTTGTTTTTGAGATTTAACAATTCGGCTAATTTTTTCTGTCCGGTCCTGTATTTTGATTTTGCTAAATTGAGAAATCGATATGGCTGATTGAGTAAAACATACATACCAAATTTTACTTTATTATACCTAGTGGTTCTAAAGTTATGGTCCAAGACAAAAATACGCAAAATCAATAAAACACCCTGTATCTTGGTAATTAAGGATTATTGACCCACTAACCATAGGTGATATGGAATCGCCCAAGTAAGCTACATATGCAGGTAAAGTATGTATACTTACCAATGAATCACCCTGTATATTTATTTACTTTAAGTAGGAGTTGAGCATACCTATTGAGTAAGCTCGATTTAACTAGGTGTGCTCATGAACTAAATGTGCTAAACTTCAATTTCCGCAGCTTCTAATATTAATTCAGAAATAACAAAAAAATGGGTGAAAAACGAAATCAATTTATCATCACTTGTTTACTTCCAGTTCTTGACCTAATATTATCAATAATCGATTAAAGTAGAAGGTAGGTTCTAATTATCCTCTTTTCTATCAGTCAACCACCTAAGCGTTTTATATGTGAATTAGTGGTGCCCTTTTCTTTCCCACCATTACCTCTCAGTCAACAGATGCAAATATGGGAAGTTTGAGAGTGAGTAGTGGGAGTGTTATATTTCTTACCTATCAATGAGGATTATACAAAAACATATCATTATGCAAAAACATATCTTTGTGGACAGTACGACTTAAAAGGTAAACTATGTTACCTGTGTCTATTTAAAGTTACCTAAGTTATTATATTAGATAAATCTATTATATTCTAAACATTCTAGTTCAAATTACTGTGAGTACTTAGTCATCGTAATTTTGGTTAAAGTAAGTGCACCACATTGGAACATGATTCCGGGGTTAGTATTTTTGTTTTGGTACTCTCAATTTACCGAATGTTCATAAGATTTCAAACTGTCGTTAATCAAATTCATTAGCTTTATAGTCCTTAATCGAGATGAAGTAACTTTAGTGATTCTACTATTGGAACGAAATTCAATCCGTTTGTTGTAATTGCAATTGCAGTGTAGATAGTTGACCCTGGAGACATAGTTTGAGGCTTTGTTGGTATTAACTTATTTCCTAACGGCTGTGATTTGGTTTATCTTGGGCAGGCACTGGTCGACTTAACCGATACAACTGCTTGTTTATTCTGTTTTGCCTTGAACGAGGCAGAAGCGAATGGCAAACACTTCGAAAGATGATTAAAAATGTATGCGAGTTCAGTGTATGAATATTAATTGTTCTCCTACAGTAGCGGATATATCATTGAACATTATTTATAAATTTGATGTTTGATATGCAATAAAAGTATATATTCTTTAATATAACGTGTATTAGTTTGTTGAGATATAATAATGCAGAAGCCGTGTTCACATTCTGAAAGATATAATTAAACGGTTTGAACTTTCTTTATCCACCAGAATATTCATACGAGTATATTGAGTTCATATAGATCTGTGCAGTGTGCATGAAGTAGAACTCTATCTAATCGTATAACAATTTTTTTGAAAAACATGAATGATATCGAATATAAAGTGTTTTTTATTGTATTGACACAATCCAGAAAAAAATTAGTCCTACTTGTATATTTTCTTGACTTTAAAACTCAGATATCTTATTCAAAGTATCAGTTTATGTGATCTCTTTAGATTTAAGTGGGAGTTCGTATCAATAATAAAAACAAAGGTTACTTTAATAAGTGGATGTTTGGAAAATATTTTATATCAACTACAGGACAAGTGGTTATTTCCAACCTAATCTATTTTTCTTGCACCTTAAATAACGTTATGATGGAATCTCTACGATTAGAAAAATATTTTTATAAAAAATTTAGAGCAGGTGATAAATAATAAATAAATAAATAAATTTACCAATTACTTAAAATTGTGTAAAGATATTAAATTATTTTTAATGCATTTCATTATTATAAACTAAGAATAAACTAATTAGTTTTTTAATAGGTTCTTTATATGAAAATTTTAGTTCTGAGTAGTCATACAAAAAAATCTATTTTTATATAGTTATTAAAAACAACTCATAAAAATTTCATGTTAAAGACATATTTTAAGGAGTAAACATCGATGTGTCTGATGTTTTTTAAAGATGGGAGCTCCGAAGTCGGAAGTCTCTTGTATCGTATTACTGAATAAGTATCTGTGATTCAATAGAAATAATCTTAAAAGTATTCTCTACTCAATTAAATCAAAGTTGTCGAATGTCTTGTTTAAATTTGTTCGATTTGAGTGCGATTATTGTCAGATTATTCAAAAACGTTGGAATGTTATTTAATTTCTATTAAAAGGTGGTCAAAAAAATTTGACATGCATTTTATACATTTTATCCAAATTTGTTAATATTCCGATAGTATTAATTGCTTCTAATGTTTATAGCTATTAACATATCTAGGAATGTTATGAGTATCACAACTGCCGCAGATGTGGGTTTGAAATCTGAGCTCGTAGAGAGAAGATTTTAAAACATCTAAGGCTGTTGTGATTCATACCATGATTTGTTCAATAGTTTATAGGTTTCAGAAAATAAAGACATTATCAGTAGATATTATAAGAAGCAGGAGGCAGTAGTGATACATTTCAATATTTAATTATTATTGTTTGGAGTTTTCTGTCTGCTGGTATTAATAAATAGCCCTATAATAGTCTCATTATTTATTATTTCATCTGTTGACAGTTGTTGACAGATCTGGATTGTAATATTACCGTACAAGCTGTTGGCATGGCAATAAATATTACTGTACAACTTTAGTTATGACTTAATTACTTAATTAATATCCTGAAACCGATAATGGTTATTTATGTAATAAGGATCATAAAGACAAGCATTATGGTACTAGCCGTGAATATCATCAGACGAGGCGTTAGCCGAGTCTGATGACACGGCGTGTACCATAATGCGTGTTTTATGATCCAAATTACATACAAAATTTTATCTGGTGTGGCATATCAATGTAAAATTATATTTTTCTAAAAATTTAAAATTGTATATTTTTAAAACGATGACAGGTGCATTAATAAGTTATTTATTTAAAAAATAGTAAGTGACCTGTGCCTTACCGTTTCCTTGACAACGCATCAACAAATTATTTATTTAGCTGTCAAACACTGCTATAAGTTGAAAATTGAATATGTATTGAACGAATTAAAACATTATTTGGTGATTATGATAAAAGTTTACCCTCCGATTTGGAAGAAACTGCAGGAAATGTCGTGGACTCTCTTTTGCCTGAAAAAATCACGGCCTGTATATGAACCTGTGTTTGCTCGTAATGAGGAATGGTGTACCACTAAGAACACGAAGAATGTGATGATAAATGAAGGTTTAGTTTTAATTGCTCTTTTGCAATTTATAATAATTAGTTAAGTTAAATTGTATTTTGAATAAAATTTTTTGATCTAGCACATATATTTTCTTCTAAACTTATTTTATTGATGGTAAAGATATAGAATTTTTACACAAGTCAAATAAAATTATTGTAATAGTACTTTTTGAATCTCATTATGGCACTAGTGCTTTCTGTAATTTCATTATGATACTAGTATCATAATGAACTTACTTATGTCACTATAAACAAATGACATAATGATGTCATTATGATGTGCCACCAGATAAAATGTATTTACTCCATTTCTTGGCATGAATAGTAATTAGATTTATTAGAAAAACAGAAAGTGCCGTCGATGTGGGATATCGAATATTTAGGAACTTTGGGATCTTCGTTACGATTTGCAAATAAACTGAGGCGTGTGTATTCTGGCATGGAAAACCAAATATGGCCCTCAGAAATTCTGAATGAACATGATTCATAAACTTTTACTAATTTGGTTTAGTTATTTTTGTTTTTATACTTATATGATTTATTCAATTAATCGTATATATGACCTGACAAAAATTGTTCTAAAAAATTGAATCGATGCCTAGGTTTTTTAATAGTAATAGACAAAAAATTATAATATGTCGTTGAAAATAAAAAAAGAAATTCTGGCGCTGCTTGAAAAAAATCTTAAAAACAGTGACCCTGATTTCTTTAAATGATTTTCAATTTTTAACAATGGATATGTTTTTGGTTTCCTCGTATGGGGTCGAAAATCAGTTTCATGTTGCATATGATGAAGCATGACTTATAGAAACAGTGACGACAACCAATTTTTGATTGGTTATCTAAATCACGTGGTATCGGCAATCATATTATTATTATTTTTTTATAGGCGTCTTTGTGTCGGGAAAATCCCAACGGCTATATGTCGTTGCGATTATTTAAAAAGTTATTATCGTTTCAATACCCCCATATCGAAGAGTTTTGTAAAATTTGCGAAATTAAAGAGATACGAGACTAATGGCAGCCGGATGTGCGCACAGAACCGTTCAAATACCATGCGCGCGTAGGACTTGCCAAAACTTTTTTCGTTAAATTTTCCGTTAACGTCACAAATGTCACTTTTTAGTTCGGATCTGTTGACGTCAAAATCGCAACTGGACGCACAATTCATGATGTACTTTCAAGTTGGACTTTCGAGCTTGAAATTCTTGCCAAAACGGCGGCCTGTTGTCTTTTGGAAATCCTATAAGGTTTAAAATTTTCGTGTTTTCGCAAAATTCTCCAAAAAATCCATAGAGCGTCGGGTAGATTACACATTATAGTCGATCCAACGAAATTTAATGTTTTCTTAATTTCGGTCCTAGGATGGAACCGAATAGGGATCGACCGATATGCTTTTTTAGGCCGGTACCGGTATCGGCCGATTATCGGCCTTATTTCTAAAATTTGAAAATTTGCTATAAAAAATAAAAAATACACAGAGTGGATAAGAGGAAACCTTTTTTATTTCTCATTTTACGAGGAAAACTTATTCTTCATAAAAAGTTTTGCTTTTGTTAAAAATATTGTTGCAATGGAGTAAATTAATATATCACGTAGGTACAGGATGTTCAGAAAATTGAAAAATCTGATAATTATGTAAGAGTAAACTATTAGTTCAGTCAATAAAGGAGGTGTAGAGTGCATGATCAGGGACCTAAGCGGTTCCTTCAGAAACTTGTTCCGGGTGCTTAGGGAGTTAACATACTAAAAGTCCTGACGTATAGGAGGTGAGCCGGAGGAGGGGGGCACAAAGAAGATCCCACTTTTGGGTCTTTCGCTTATATCTCGAAAATGGTGCGTCGTAGGAAAAATTTTCTTATACCAAATGAAAGCTCATGAAATTCTCTACAACTTCATTCCATATACTTTTTTCGAATTCTCAACTGTTTTCGAACTACATGCTCCGGAAAAGTGAAAATTTTCAAAAAACAGATTTTTGCGTCACATTTTTCATCAAACATTCTTTCATTCCTTCATATCGTCTAAACTGTTCATCTGAGATAGAAATTCCATTTGAGGAAGTTGTAGAGAATTGAATTCCCTTTAAGAATATATATACATACCCAATCTCCAACCGGTTAACAGTTACACCAATTTTAAGATTTTTCGTAAAATTTCGTCATTTTCAGAAATAGTATATTGTTTTATTAGGAGTAAAAGTGATACTTTTGTGACAATTTAGTAGGTTTGTCACAAGAAGATTTTTCGCCCAATTCTACCAACAAAGTCAGTTCATCTCCTTACAACAGATAACGCTTCAGGAGAATATACAGACTCCCACCACCAATAATTCTGAGGTCTTTATCGTGAATACTTCTGTGTAATAATTCACTCGCAGTTCTGTGGCTGTCGTTGGTGAGGATGTGGGCCTCGCTGTCCTTTTGATAGCTTCCACTCCTCCCACCCACGACATCTGGCTGCTGAAACCCGGCCGAGGGAAAACCAAAACAGTGGCAC
The DNA here is from genome assembly GCA_963680705.1 of Rhagium mordax. Taxonomy (NCBI): domain Eukaryota; kingdom Metazoa; phylum Arthropoda; class Insecta; order Coleoptera; family Cerambycidae; genus Rhagium; species Rhagium mordax. Next base: position 44,268,014 of record OY796659.1, on the reverse strand, counting down.
TATCCACCCAAGAGATGCAGCAGCATGGATTTGAACACATCCTGTTCTTACATTCATTTACCGGCTGTGACACAACATCTGAAACTTTAAGGAGAAGCAAAGTGGGTTTCTCAAAATTGTACTTGAAGTCAGAAATAATCAAGGAAGCGACAGCGTTTTTTGATAACCCCTCCTCCATTCACGGCGAGGTTGAAGAGACTGGGAAGATTTTCTTCCTCAAATGGTATGGGGCACCAGTAAGACAGAACTCCCTCAACCAGTAGGTATCCCTTCCAGTCGTTCATGAGGTCAGTGACAAATATTAAGGCTGACATCAGCTCCCTTTCACCAGCTGAGAGCGCAGTTAAACAGAATTCCCGGCGCACCCACTACCAAGTGCAGCAGTGGCTCGGGAATGAGCTGCCCTCTCAAGAGTAGAGGTGGAAACATGTAGGAGACACCCTGGTGCCAATTACAACAGAAGATCCACCAGAACCGAAGATCCTACTGAAAACGATATTTTGCCGGTGCACAAAGGATTTTGGTAGTGGCAAATGTGGATGCCTGAAAGCAATGCTGAACTGTTCTGTGACGTGGCTAACCTGCCAAGGGAAGTGCCTCAACGGCGTGCCTGTTTACGACGAGGACGACGTAGAGCCGTTCAGCAAGAACCACTGACGATGAAGATGCCTCTCACGTCCAAAGAGTATGAAAACATGAATCCAGGGAAAGTTGAGGGTTTAACGTTGAGAAATTATTGACAGTGAGAACAATAGAATTATTGAAATCGAATAAAATTACTCACAATATCTGACTTTTTAAATCACTTTTAAAATACAATTTTCCATTATTCAGCTAAAAATTTATTTATCGAAAATTTTCACTTTTCCGGAGCGTGCAGCTCGAAAATGGTTGCGTATTCGATTTCATTTGGTATACGAAAATTTTCCCTACGATGCACCGTTTTCGAAATATAAGCGAAAAATTCAAAAGTGGGACCTTCTTTGTGTACCCCCCCCCCCTTCTCCGACTCACATCCTAGGCGTCGGACTTTTAGTAAAGATAGGGACCTCAGCATTATTGGTGGCCTGGGGAGTCTGTATCCCATTCTCCTGAATTTTTCCTACGACGCATCATTTTTGAGATATAAGCGAAAGACCCAAAAGTGGGACCTTTTTTGTGCCCCCCCCCCCTCGTCCGGCTCACCTCCTAGAAGTCAGGACTTTTAGTATGTTAACTCCCTAAGCACCCTGAACAAGTTTCCGAAGACACCGCTTAGGTCCCTGCTCACGCACTCTACACCCCCTTTTGGGACATTCGTTGACTGGACTATATGGTCAATTTTAACAATATGAAAAACTGTCACTAAGAAAAGAACTTTAGAATTAAAATTTATTTCGGAATCCCAATTTGTGGATAAATCTGCCTAATTCGACTTTTTACAATAGTTATTATATTAATAATGAAGTAAAAAATAGTGTTGTACAGTAAAATGACAAGTCGAGGATAAATAAATGTCAATGTCAACCACAAGCCAATTCCTCAGTAAAACCATTGCGTAATGAAATAATTATACCATTTGATGCTTCTGGAAAATTTAAAAAAAAGTCGCATTAGGCAGATTTATCCACAAATTGTAATTCTGACATAAATTTTAATTCTAAACAACTTTTAGTGACAGTTTTTCATATCGTTAAAATTAAACGTCGTTTACTTATGGGTGATCCGAAATTAGTGGTCATCATTTTACCCGCGTATTTCTCGATCGAAAATAAGACAAAAAGTTCCTACAAACATGGCCCCGAAAATGCTTTAAGAATTTTGAGCAGTTGTTAAAATAAATAAGAAAATCTTGGTTTGATTTGGCTCTTAAATTTTGTTTCGACGCGAAAAGGAAAAAATTTTAGTCCACGTACCTAATCATTTTAGAGCATGCATTTGAATATTAAAATGAATTTATCTCGAAAACGGTGCCTCCGATCGAAGTTGCTCAAGAGGGCATTTCCTTTGTGAAAAACTCTAACAATTTATAATTTGAAATCAAAACTAAAAAAAATTTACAAATAAAAAAGTTGCGGTAATTTTTACCCCCCACCCCTACAGTTTGACCCACCCTTGGTAAAAATTTGGAGATGATATTTACCTCATTTTGTTAGGCTTAGAAAGTTTAGTGGGTGTGCAAAATTTCATTACTTTAACTTAAACTGTTTCGGAGATAATAAATAAAAACCGTCTTCAGGGGCCCACATTTAGGGGCCTGTAGCTCCCTTAGGAAGTCTTTTCGGGGCCATGTTTATGGGAACTTTTTGTCTTATTTTTGATCAAGGAATACGCGGGTAAAATGATAACCACTATTTTCAGATTTTTTTTATTTTCTGAGCACACTGTACATGATCTGTTAAATTACTCCATGGCAATCATATTTTTAAGAAAAACAAAAATTTTTATGAAGAATAAGTTTTCTGCGTAAAATGAGAAATAAAAAAGTTTTTCTTCTCATCCACTCTCACTGTAGACATGCTGTATATTGGCTCAATATTATTTTTCAATAAGTCGTAATGTATTTAGCACCTCCACCAAGTAGCGTTTACTGCGACCAATTATTTTCTTCAACTGGTAACGTTTATGAATCTGCAAGAAGCCAATTAAATCCATATCGACCAGAAACTCTAGTTTTATTGCATCATAATTTACTTAAACTTAACATTAAATAAAAGAGTGACGTTTAATACGGTTAAATAATACAAGAGATAAGAATAATGCCGCAGACCCCAAAAAAGAAACATGATGTAGCTACGGACACGTGTTTCGGAGTTATTGCTCCTCATCAGCGTAGCGTAGCATTTGAGTACTGCGTACTGTGCTTTCTAACCTTTAGTTATTGTTCTGATCTTATTACACAGATCCATTGTTTAAGCTACGCTACGCTGATGAGGAGCAATAACTCCGAAACACGTGTCCGTAGCTGCATCATGTTTCTTTTTTGGGGTCTGCGGCATTATTCTTATCTCTTAACATTAAATATTGAATAATTAAATAAATATTAATATTATTCAGTTTTGAGTTGTTTTTAACCGAAAAAAAAATAAAAAGAAGATTTTTCAAACTTATTTTATTTATTTATTTATTTATTGGTAAAGAATTTCATGTACGACTGCAAGAAAAGCAAGGCGTGCGTACCTCCAAATTCCCACCTCTTTCATACAATCATGCGTAGATTCATACAAAGTGCGCATGCCTTGCTTTTTTTGCAGTCATACATGAAATTCTTGGTCAAAAAAGGAATTATTTTTTACTTTTTAGTACGACTTTTTAAGAAGTTCAAGTTAAAAAAATTATATATATTTTTTTATTTTCTACTTTTTAGTCATATTTTAATTAAATTATTATCATTAACTGTGAAATATTTTTTTAATTTATTTATTTAACGGGTAACCCATTTTATAAATTACAATCAAGCTGTTCTGTATGGAGGTAGAGATATCATTGATGAATAGATTAAACAAAAGAGGGCCACAATGAGATCCCTGCGGAACTCCAGATGGTACAGGAACATTCTTTGAGACTGAGCCACCATACTTAACTGCTTGAGTGCGTGAGGATAAATAGCTACAAATCCACATCAATGCTCTACCATTGACTCCGAGAGCTTCTAGTTTAAAAATAAGCAAGCTGTGGTTGACTCTGTCGAACGCTTTAGAAAAGTCTGTATAGACAGAGTCAACCTGCAGCCTGTTTTCGAACGAGTTAATTATAAAATTTTCATAAATTAATAAGTTGGTATTAATTGATCTGCCTTGAATAAATCCATGTTGCTCATCTATAAGAATATTATTTCATCATTTCATCAATTAATTGTCAGGAACGATTTGATTTCTCGCTGCAATTTTCACCCCTCGCCCGCTACGTGGGGATATTTGCAAAAGTAACGGTGGAATATTGTATAGTCTGTTACGATCTAAAATCGTATAAAGTGAGGTCCAGGGTATTACTAATCCTTTATCGAGAGCAATAAAAGTCGTGTTTTTAAAAAAAATTATATAAACGTTTATTTAAAATTTAGCTTGGATTATTCCCAAAAATATATACAAAATTACACTTGTGAATTACCCACAAAAAAATAAAGCTTTTAAAAGAACAATTAGTCTAGGGTAGATTTTAAAATACAATAATATAGTCTGTATTAACAATAATTAAGTAATTAAAATAGATCAAGACAAATATCTGTAAGGAAGCAAATATTAATAAAGTTACAAGCAACTAATACAATATAACAGCTGAAATTCAAAAAACAAATGTACAAAAATCAACTTAACTTAATGAGAGTTAATCGGGTCCAGAAACAAGATTACTTACGCCTAGGGAGCCTTCTGAAAGAACTACAGTCCTCGTTGGATATAGTATTTGTCTCAGGTCTTAGTTACTGCTCGGTTACTGCATAATATGATGTTCACAAAGGTATTCGATAATAAAACCGCTAGGCTTATCTTCTATGTAAAATAATATACCAAAATCAAGTCCCCAAAAATCGCCAAAAATATCCAAAGTCCAAAAAATCCAACAGTCCAAAAATACTCAATTTTCAGTACGAGCTGGTGGTATCGCTCAAATTACACCGTACCAAAATCGTCTAAAATACATTACATCCAAATTATTTTTAAAGTTAACCTATAAAACACGTGGTCTTTTAAAAGACAAAAAAACTACTAGAACTTACCCAGATTATTCTGGACGATTAGTTTCTTACAAAAATCCGAATCAATCGAAAGTAAGTTTAATCTACAATGTATTAAACTAACCAAACATGTAGAATTGTGTTATATTCCGGAAACTAGCCGAAAGCAACCAAAAGTGCTTTTACCACAATTATCACACAACGAAACTATCGGTTCATTAGTTGATGAACAAAAGAGAGAAATTCCCTTATTTTCAACGCGTTTTATAAAGTATTTCATTAACAAAAAACACATAGCACATAGCTAGTATAAATCTAGCAGAGTTGCCAACTTACTATGTTACACTAAAGAAAAACCCTATATTTCTGGACCATTGAATATTTCGATGCGATGGACTATTTATAAAGTAACTATGTTTTTTAAAACAATTTCTAAAGGCTAATATTTACACAGCATACTTATTTATCAATGTTATTCCAAACGAATAATAATTAATTGTTGGTAAGGTTGAGAGAACTGTATTATCATTGACCGTCGACAGACTTCAGATGGTTCACTGAATCAGCTGTGAGGGTACGTTCCGTATCTCAACTAGCGATCGGTTATGTTCAGTGGAAATCTTCCACAGATATTTTAATTATTTTTAAGCCGTAATCCTACCAAACAACAAAAAAAATCTGAAGGATTTTTTTTTTAACACTAGTCAAATAGGTATGCATAGTAAAAGATTACAAGCCAAAATTTTCGGTGAAGCCGAGAGTTTACAAGAGAATTCAGTACATTGTAGTATGTACCAAACTAAAATTTTTATTATCTCAAATTGATCAAAACTGCGTTTTCTAGACAGGTCTAATTTAACACACCAGACGGGTGGAAGCAAAATTACACAACGGACTAGGTTCAAAACATTCTTAGGTTAGACTTTACATCAATTCAAACTAGTTATAGCTCTAGCAGACGGTAAACAAATTGTATGAAGTATTCTGCAGACCTACACTCAGAATAAATCAACAGGTGCTTCCCTTCAACCACAACTACACTCTCATTCATACGTTTCCCATTCATCTACTAACAATCAAGACGAAAGAACATAACTTAAAACTACGGTCTATTGTAGCATAAACCAAGCTAAAACTAAGAATTGAAGAATCTTAGAAATCAAGTTATGGTACTTGCAAAACCGAAATTTATCGTGAAGCGACAAAAGAAAAAAAATTTGAAACACCAGAAAGGTGAAAGCAAAAGGACACATCAGACAAGGTTCAAGGCATACTTAGGTTATACTATGCATCAAATTACATTGGTTATAGTTCTTGCGTCAGCATTCACTAGCACAGACTGTGGACAAGCCTGCAATACTCTCCACAACAGATACCTTCACAACAACTACTCCCCTTACTCGCTCAATCTCTATTCATCTACTAAACAAGTACTACGAAAGACAACTTAAACTAAAGTATTTTATAGCAAATAAGAGCTGAAACTAAGAAATGAGGTTCCTTAGGACCAGATTATGGCATCTGCAAAGCCGAAATTGTCGTGAGGCGACAAGGAAAATGTTTGAAACACCATAAGGGTGAAAAAAAAACACAAAGGACAAGGTCCTTTCAAGCTAGGTTAGGTTTAACAATTTTTGGGGGCTAAACCGGGATCGGTTATGTTCAGTGGAAATCTTCCACAGATATTTTGATTATCATTTTTTTCGAGAGATATTTTATTTGTAGAGTGTAGACGCGTATTATCGTGCTCGACATTTTTATTAGTAAAACATAGAAAACTATTATATTATTTTACGATATAAAATATGTCTGCTAAATGCAAAAAGTGTAGTGAAGGGCCCATAAAAGATTGTGATAGAGTCTTTTGTGACATATGTAGGGAGTCGTATCATACAATCTGTGTAGGACTCTCAAGGCAAGAAGCATTGTGTCTTCGTGTAAATGATAGAAGAATTACATTTTTCTGTGGAAACTGTAATGTCCTAGACACTATTAAGCAATTAAAAAATGATGTTGAAATCTTGAAAAACGAAATTTCTAAACTCAAAGAAGAAAAGGATCGTCAGGATCAAGTGAACTCAAATATAAATATAAATTCCGAATCATTGATAACTGAGATAGAGGAAAGAAAAAAACGTGCAAAAAATTTAATAGTTTACAATATGAACGAGTCTAAAAAAACAAACAGTGCAGAAAGGATGGAACAGGAAAGAAATATTGTGGTTAAAGTAATTTCAGAAGTATGTGATGTAGACACATCTAACATTAAACTGGGGAGAATTGGAAAATACAACGAGGAGAAAATAAGACCTCTAAGGATTACTTTAAAAACTGATAATGATATTATAACAGTTTTGAAAAAAACAAAATTAATTTAGACATTAAATTGGCTTCAGATAGAACAAAAATGCAACAAAAAATTCTTCATGATATAATAGCCAAATTTAATGATTTAAAGTCTCAAGGAATTGTAAATAAAAAAATTAAATACATACGGGGCGTCCCGACTATTGTTGATGATCCAAAAAACCAAAGCGTAAACATCTAGTTAAATATGAATTGTGCAAAAATTTGTTTACATTATATTACCAGAACGTCCGGGGTTTAAGGACAAAAACAAACCAACTTTATTTAAATTCCCTAAATCTTAATTTAGATGTTATAATTTTCACCGAAACATGGTTAACCGATAATTGTGAAAATTCCGAAATATTTAGCGATAAATACATAGTTTATAGAACAGACAGAAGTGAGAGAAACAGTATACATGGTCGTGGTGAAGGTGTATTAATTGCAATTCACAGCTACAGTCGAATAAAATAATAGTGCCAAACAACGATATAGTAGAAGAACTTTATGTATTAGTGTCAGTCAATAGTGCAGCAAGTTACATATTTTGGGGCAGTGTACTATCGCGGCCGAAAAAAAGTAATCGACTGATTTTCCCGTTGTAATTATGGTTCTATTCAGTGTCGCATCAATCCCAATATTTTTTTATTAGTGTCAACGTCATTGTCATATTAAGCAAAAATTAATTTTGTATTATAATAATCATGCCTTATCATGTTTTGAGTGAAGAAGAAAAAGGCTACATCGAGGGCTACATCATCGCCAAACTTGGAGAAGGGTGATCTCAACAACGCACAGCAAGTGAAATTAATTGCAGCAAAAGCACGATTCAAAAACTAAACAAAAAGTGGAAAGAAACTCATGATCTGAGTAGGGAAGTGGGTTCTGGGCGGCCAAGAAAGAGTTCTCTAGAAAACGATAATGAATTTAAACCCATTATCTAATTCTATTGAAGCCAAAGAGCAAACTAACTTCCCAGCGTCTGTTAGGACAGCAAGAAAACGGTTGCGAGAGCAAGGTCTATTTAACTGTGCCAGTCTCGGTGCCAGTGATAAAAAGCACCGACTAACAGATGATAATAAAGAGGCAAGAATGCAGTTTGCAAATACTTTTATTAATGAATAAGATCGTTACTGGGAGAGAGTGGTCTTTTTCGGCGAAAAGATATTTCAGTCCTGCCACAATGGTCAACTGCGAGTTTACCGTCCTAGGGGTCATAAGTTTGATGGAGAATATTTGTACAAAACAGATAATAGCGGAAGGTCTGTCTTTTTGTTCAGTTTTTGAATTGAGCCTTTGCTGCAATTAATTTGACTTGCCATGCATTTTTAAGACCACCCCACCCTTCTCCAAGTGTGGTGATGATGTAGCTTTTTTCTGCTTCTCTCAAAACCATACTAATTGATTGTTTTCTTATAATTAAAAAATATTAACAACTTATTTCTTATTAGTTTTTTTTTAATAAATACGACCCCACCAATGATTTCTTGTCAAAATAATTTAATTGACATAACTGATGTAAACACTCCCATTTACAAAGGAAAATTTTTCGAAAAAACATACTACTTGATAAAAAATCGATTACTTTTTTCGGCCGCGATAGTACATTTCTCCTACATCTGAAGTAAGTGTGTACGAGTATCATACCAGGTATGTTGAATATATTTTTGAACATTATCCCGAGATCAAACTTTTCATTATGGGAGATTATAACTTTCCATCTACAAAATTTTTAAACAATGATGAAGGAATATTAGTTACGGAAGGTGAATCAAACACAAAAACTGTATTATTAAGTGACTCTTTTAATTATTTAGGTCTGCATCAGATAAATAGATAATTATTGTTCTATTCCATTCTGTCCATCGTCTGGCGTCCCTCAGGGGTTTTATTTAGGTCCACTCTTATTTTTAATATTCATAAACGACATATTATCAGAAGTAAAATGCAAAGCACTATTATTTGCGGATGATTTATAAATATTTATTAAAGTAAAAGATTATTGTGATTGTCTATAATTACAAAACGATTTAAATAAAATATTATCATGGTGTGTAAAAAACAAAATAGAATTAAACATAAATAAATGCAAAACGTTAACTTTTTCTAAAATGAAATCTCCAATATTATTTAATTACAACATAGACGGAATGGACCTTGCTCGCGTTAATATTATAGACGACTTACGGCCATTCTCACCGATTACTGTTTAAGCAACCCTTAGTTGCTTAAATATTTAAATATGGTTTAACTTTGTTTGCATTGCACCGCAAAATATTTAAGTCCGCTTTAATAAGTATAGATTTTATTGTAATACACCTACTTTTAGGTCATTTGTAATTTGTTGGCAACTTCGTTACGTTCTTTGTTATGTCATATGTCATCCATTATTTTATTCTGTCTGTACCTACATCACGTTTTGTATTTAGAAAATAAGAATAAAATGGAAAACCCGAGGAAGATAGTGAGGTCCGCAAATTTTACAAACGATGAAAAGATCCTCCTCTTGAATATTATTAGTAACTATAAAGGTATAATTGAAAACAAAAAAACTAACTCTGTATCCTGCGAACAAAAATCTTACTTACGTACTGTACACTTAAATTATGGAAGGGAATATATTTTAACACATACATATCACTGGGGAACTCCAAATTGGCTTCAATTAAAGTCAAAATATATAAAACAGTATCTTTACGCAATCTAAACCGCCTAAAGAAAGTTAACTCATCTAATTCAGCAAAATAATTTCTTCTCACATAAATTCTTCTGGGAAACTCGAACTCGATCATTTCCAATATATCAATATCGTCCTCAAAGATATCTTCATCATCAGATTCCATTTTCTAATAAAACAGGTAATTTAAAGATTGAAAATTGAAATCAAAATCAAATAAATGTCAGTAATGACACGTAATTTGTAAAAATGCGCATGCTCAGAACTATTCTTAAATTTAAACCAGCTTTAAGCCACCATTTTTCAGGGCTTAAATTTAAGGAACCTTTAAGGCGATTTAAGAACGCTTAAGCAACGGTGCAACGAAAAATTCAGATTTAAGCACGCCTTATTGCTAAACCTTCCTTTAAAACTACGGTGAGAATGGCCGTTAGGAGTTATATTCACTAGCGATTTTAGCTTTAACCAACACATTGACACAAAGATTAAAAAAGCATATAAGATGTGTGGATTTATCGGTAGGCACTGTACTGATTTAACTGATATAAATTCAATTTTAATATTGTATAGAGTATAGATCTTTAGTACTATGTGGTTTGGAATATTGTTCAGTAATCTGGAATCCTAAATATATGAATAGTATTAAAAGAATTGAGAATTTACAAAATAAATTCGTCAAATTTATTTTATATAAATTAAACATCAACTATAATGAACTAAATTATGAAGAAAGAATACATATGATTGGTTTTGATACTCTAGAAAAACGAAGATTTGTAAATGAGATATTTTTTTCTTTCAAAATTATAAATAATATGTATAAAGTACCTGAATTAAGGGAATATTTCCCACTACGGGTGGCATCGCATGATACAAGAAGTCAAGAGCTGTTGTATATCGAACATCACAACACAACATATGGACAACATTCAATGAAACACCGTTTATGGCAAAGTATAAACTATATATCTTGTGACATTGATATATTTAATGTTACTCTAGAGCAGTTGAAAAGATTTCGTAAGCATGATATGCAGTACTAGATTGTTATTTTCATTACTTTTTCTTATTGATAAAACAAATTTCCTCATTTTGAAACACTGCAACATTTATAACAACCTTACTTTATATATAATTTCTATTAGGTTTGTTTTTTATGTTTATATCATTTTTGTACTATTTGGGTTTATAACCTGTTATGTATTATACAATAAATAAATAAATTATTTTTAAGCCGTAATAAGTCATCCGACCTTAGTAACTGTGCAAAATTTCGTCAGTTAATTATGTCAGGGAAGTGTGTTATATGAAAATTGCAAGATTTTAACGCAAACACTCTGAAAACTGAAAAAACGACATTGCGATTAAATAAAAGCAAGTAAAAATTAGAAAATAAGAATTTTTGACCGACATCGATATCGCGCCGTTATTATATACAATTTAATATCGACCGATACCGATAATCGGCCACAACGCCGATATGACCGATATACCGATATCAATATCGGTATCGGTCGATCCCTAGAACCGATTACAGTTTTGGATTCGGGACGAATTCAGAATCCTGAAACAATTTTCGGTTTCTCGATAGCGTCTTTCCTTCACTTTGACACATAATTGTATTACGTGTACAAAGTAAATTTTGTGCTTCAGAACTTTGTAAGGACTATACGCTCATTTAGTGAAAACGTCATTTGACAGGTAATTGGATGCAAACAATGTTTGAGGTTTGGAAAACCGACAATAATTTAATTATATTCAATTTAAATCTAATTGAAAACTAGTAATTTTTTATCGTACCTAATGCATTTGTGAGAAATACCATGCAATCGAAATGTATTGCTTTTTAGAGTTACGGGCGAAATGCCTGGTTGTGCAGCAGTCAATTGCAGTAACTCTGCAAAAAGGGCTTTGTAATGAAACGCTTCCCCAGAGACCCAACAAGGAGAAAAGAATAGTTCATCAAAATGAAAAGAGATAATTGGAAATTTTTCTCTTTGCTTGGTTCGTTGCATAAGTTAAATTTCAGAAATATATCAAACTGCATATTTTTGTCATTGTTGTATTAAATATGGAAATCTAGCTTGTGAAAAACTTAATTAAAGGTACAGTATATAAATAAAATAAAATATATTAATTTTACTTGAATAATCAATTCACATAAACAAGTTTAAAGGATCATGTATTTAACTGTATAAAGTTACATCCTGAAATGGGTACTATTTAACTGAAAATTACCGTGTAATGGTTTTCTAATTCCTTGACATCTGAAAGTTCTTTTTAAGCGTATTTTGTGATAGAATCAAAAGATAGCTGAAAGCAAAATAAAGCTGGAATTTCTGGGCAGTGGAGAATATAAAGGCGCATCGGAAATTGGGGCCTGATTTCACGGTTGGCGCCCTCGAAGACCGCGGAATATATATGAGAAAATCTCGACACCACAGCTCACAGTTCAAGGCTTACACTGATACCAAGGGACAAACAAAAGACGAACAGGAAACGCAGGCTTAATATATAAAAGGGATTGCGCGAATCCTCAGACCTCAAATTCTTTTACAATATTCGTCAATATTATGAAAGATCTGGGAATTTTCCCCTATTTGTCGACGCATTAGGAGATCACACAATGATATAAGATATTTGCTCTAAATTAAATAGAAAAACATGTTCTCTAAAAGTTACATTTAGTTATCTTAAAAACTTCATACTATATACCTACCTATAATTGTAAGGCACTTTAAAATGTAAAACTACTGCAATTCACTTTCATATGACTTGTATAAATAAAACCACCTGTTGGGGTAGTTTCACATGACTATTAATTCTGCCAATTAAAACGTTACGAATTCCTGTCGACATTGTAGGTACCTATTCCTGAAGAAGGGTTGGAACCTATGGTGTAGAACTTACACTTGGAGTAGTTTTCCACACACACCAAAACACTTTCGCACACACTCGACGCGCGTTTCTCCAACCAAGTTGGCATCATCGGGAGATGATTAAAACTGGAGATGATTAAAACTGAACAGTTTTAATCATCTCCCGATGATGCCAACTTGGTTGGCGAAACACGCGTCGAGTGTGTGCAAAAGTGTTTTGGTGTGTGTGGAAAACTACTCCAAGTGTAGGTACCTATTGTTATTTATTTGTATTTTGGTTAGTATTTTTGCAATGCTTTTGATAGTTCCTATTCCGTTATATCGTATATTAATTATGATTTTAATCAATATGTTTGCAAAATGTAATAGGACCTATTGAGAATTTACTGACCTAATTTATCAAACAAATGCGAATTTGTAATATACCTTTGAAATCAGAATTTCGTAATGAATAAGAAAGCGTAAAACATAAAAAGAAAACGTTGCATCTAAAATAAGAACGTTGACGTCACTTACAGTTAGATCAGAAGTAGTACTTTGTGCACAATTATTACGGATTCTGGTTTTAGTGACCTATTAGCCACATTTCAAGTTTTAGAAAACAATTTTTTATAATAACCAAATTATTCCGTATTCAATACATTCTTGGTCACCCGGTATATAGTTTTTATGGCTATTTTTATATACCTACCTATATTTTGAACCAGAAGTCGGATATTTTTATCTCAAATCAGCCAGTTATTTTACTGAAACTCTAAAACCGACATTTTCACTCTGTAATTTAAGAGGATTCATCGACTAACGATATATCTACTCAATCATTGTTTTATTATACAGGATGTCCCATTTAAAATGAAAAACTTTTAAGACCGGAAGAATGGTTTTGGAGAAAATAGATGAAGCAAGTAAATTTTTATAATTTCTGACATAAATTGAGTATTGACTAATTTCGCTCCCTACCATTACTAGAACCTTTAAAATTTAAAATACGATTAGGGACTGGTAACCTAACATTACCTTTTAGAACTCTTCCAAATTTCAAGTGGAAATGGAAATTAAAAAAATTTATTGGCCACTGCTGGCTTACTAAATTCAATCTTATTATTTTTCGCACTGCATTTGTGATGCTAAATGATGACCATAGCGACACGTACCTGCTTTTTAAAAATGGAATGCTATGATTTATAAAAGGCAAATACTAGTACCTATTTGTTACTAAATATTAAAAATATATAGTCAATGATTCTTCATAATCACAATAACTATTTCATTTATAAAATTTTATAATTAAGAAAATAGCAATCAATAATATAATCTTTATCTAAGTACCTATACTTTTTATAATTTTTAGTTAATGCCATGGGTAATTTGCCCTTCTGGTATAGATAAAAACCTATTTCGCCCATATCCGGCTTTTGTTTGATTAAGCAAATATTAAACTCATTTAACTTTAAAATTTCCAAAGTAATAACGTTAGAAGTGGTTCAAATGACACAATGTAAGATTCCATTAATATTCATGCTAACCCGACGCTTAAACAACTTTAGGTGGCTTTGCATTAGGATTACGTACACTGAGTGACTTGTAAATATACTTATTCAAGCAAGTTATTTTTATGGTTCACTCTTTAATTCAGAATTCTTTAACAAAACTATTTTCTAACTAAATACTTTTTATTATTTATTGGCATTTCATGGTTATAGAAACATAGGATTTAAGAAATTTATTATATTTATTTTTAAATTAGATCAAATTCATATTCAGACCTACAATAGTATTTTATTTACCATATACATTACAATAACTACATACACATTAAACACTATAAATATGTATGTAAAAATATCCGTAGGAATACATAATATATGGATACGGTTAGGTAAATAAATATTGGAAACGACAGAAAGTAGAATCCGTGTTGCTAGCATTTATTCTTCATAACCAAAATGTGTGAATCTAATTGGGTTAGTTTATCTAACTTTATGAAGAACCATACCGGATGACCACGAGATGAGGTTACACTCTATAACTTCTTTGTTATTAATTTGAAATTTACAGGTGAGGCATAACATCTAAATGCGCAACTTTTGACACTTGGTGGCTTTATTTCTTACTTCCGATTTAGCCGGAAGTGATATTAACTTTATTATTTTAAATACAACTCTACCTGTTTTTGTAATGTATCTTATTCGTTATAAAATTTACAATACAATGATATGTCACATAATGACATTTCATTTCAAAATGACCGAAAAATTAATTTTTTTCAAAAATATTAAAATGTCAATTAAAAAATATTGAAAAATAATTTTTTTCCAAAGTTGGCCATGAAATCAAAAGAGTAATGAATTTGACATGTTTAATTTTTAATTTGTACAAAAATTTCGTTTTGGCAGAAAGATATTAGGAAAATAAGATAAATATTTTTCTGCAATTTTTAAATACTTAAAACTATTTTTTTTTAAATACACCTACCTGACTTTTTTTTAAATTTTGCAATTGCCTGTTTCTTCTCTTTGATTTAATGCCATTAACGTACCGAATTATTCACAAAATATAAAAATTAAATAAAAATTTCTCCTAATATTTATTTTATTTTTCTAATATCTTGCCGCCAAAACGAAATTTTGATGCAAATTAAAAATTAAACATGTCAAATTCATTACTCTTTTGATTTCACGGCCAACTTTTGAAAAAAATTTATTTTCAAAATCTTTTAATTGACACTTTAATATTTTTGAAAAAATTTAATTTTTCGGCCATTTTGAAATGAAATGTCATTGTGTGACATATCATTTGTATTGCAAATTTTATAACGAATAAGATACATTAAAAAAACAGGCAGAGTTGTTATTAAAATAAGAAAGTTGACATCACTTCCGGCTAAATCGGAAGTAAAAAATAAGGCTACTAAGTGTCAAAAGTTGCGCATTTAAATGTTATGCCTCACCTATAAATTTAAAATTAATCGGTTTAATAACAAATAAGTTACAGGGTGTAACCTCATCTCGTGGTCACCCGGTATATTAATCTGTGTTAAAAATGGTAATATCTAAAAGACAAACTGATACCACGTAATGCGTTGCATTCATTAATGTTCGATATCCACACATTTTTAATCTTGTACATAATTTAAATTCGTAGTTTTGGGCCCATCAATATAAAGATGTATTATTACTATCATACTTATTTGTAATTTATCGCAAAAATATTATTACTACATATCATTCATGTTCAAATTTCTATTTTCTAGTTATAATTTTATTTTATAGTTATAATTTTATTATAATATATAGGTATTAATTGGGTTCCTGTAGGTTAAGTGTTAGAATAGCTGCTGGCTAAACTTCGCCTATGTACCCTGAAATTCATGCATTTTCATTCAATAAAGACGTATTTATTATTATTATTATTAAATATTTTGTAATCAATTACTTTATGGTAAATGAGAAATATTAATTTGTGTTGAAATTAGTCAACATGGGTAAATATAAAATTATTAATTATTTTATAAATATAATATGGTATTTATAAAATTAATAATAAATCGTCTTTATTAAGATAAATGTATAACACTACTCGGTGGCGTAGTGGGCTAAAGCATGAGTGACAGTCATATATGGCTCTGTCCACACTGCGTATCGTGTCCGGATTCGAGACCCGGCAGCGGCAGATGGAAATATCGGTGGGTATGGATGTTTGTCTGCGTTTTTTCTAATGTAGACCCCTTTCGGACAGCCTTTGGCTTTTGATTAGGGGGTTGTCTAATATCTGTGGTGAGTTTTATGTTTATGTTTATTTTCTTGTGGGGCAAAGATTAGCCAAAGTGGCTACTCTTCCATTTAACCCCGTATGGAATAAACTATTATATTATGATATAATTTGTTCATCTAGAAAATAATAAAAGAAATAAAATGGAAAAAAATATGGAATAGGAATATGAAATATAAGTATGGAACTTAATAAGTAATGAAACATATTTCAATCTGTCACTAACAAATTTTATCAGGAGGAGAGCTAAAAAACATATTATATATTTCACTCAATAAAATTAATTTTAGTCTATATTATAGCGAAACGTGTTTATTTTATATAGTTTTAAATTATTTTTTATTTTGCATGAAAACGATCTCTGAAATATAGTAGTAGAGTGTTGTGGCCGAGGTTGTGGCATTGTAAGGATATTATTGGCCCTTATATTGATATCCTGAATCTTATTTCGTGACATTAGCATTTCTCTTAGATAGGTAGGTGTGGAGGTAGTAAGCAACAAAAACAGCAAAATGCAATTTCCAGGTAGCATCAAGCTTTAATGAACCGAACTATTAGGTAAATGGTCGGTATTTTCTCGATACGTAATATTTGGTGGATATGTATTTTTGGTCTTTGAAAGAGCTATGTTTTTTTTTAAATTCTCTACAACGGAACCATTTCAGCAGCAAACGATCACAGGTGCAAAAAAGATCATTGACTAATTGGGATTATATTGATATTGAGAAATGTTCCTTTTTATGGTGATTTAAAATAATTGTACAGGGTGTCAACTCTAATTTTGCCCCCATTCTATTTCCTTATTTGTGAAAATATTTTAAAATTTTAAAATGTAGTCTTATCAGACATTTACCGAATTTTTCAAATATAATATTCAAAATTACATAACTCCAGTATATACAGGGTGGTGAAAAGAAAGTTGATTTTTTTAATTGGAACACCCTGTATATTTCTTGACAGGTGTGTAGTACTCTTTGAGCTGATTTATAAAATGTATAACTGTCTTGAGTTTGGATCAAAATCGGTCGAGATATTCAAGGATAAACATGAGAAATATTTGTTTTCACACTTTCGAGGTGGCTTGGCATTCTGACTTAATTGTTGACTTTTAGCTGTCAAAATAATGTTCCTTACCTTAGCAATAAATATCAAATACTTAAAGATCTCTCTAAGATCAAACATGTATTTTATTAACAAAGAAAAGATTTTTAAGAAAATATAAAAATAACAATTAACAGAAAAATAAACTTCACATAATTTAACAAAATACAAAACAAAAACCACCATGATTTACTCGAAATTTATTATACACATTTTTTAAAGGGACCCGAAGTCTGGGGAGTCATCTAACAAATTCCCTATATGCTGCAGCTTAATTTTTATTACACAAAAGATACATTTCGACCATTGCACATCTATCTACAGAATATTCCATTTTGCCCGTTAATTATATACAAGTTAAATACAACAAAACATTATACATATATATAATATGAACAATGTAAAAATTACATTCACAATAACATTCACAGTCAATTATTTTGACAGCTAAAAATCAACAATTAAGTCAATGCCAAACCAACTCGAAAGTGTGAAAACAAATATTTCTCATGTTTATCCTTGAATATCTTGACCGATTTTGATCTAAACTCAAGGAAGTTATACATTTTTGAAATCAGCTCAAAGAGTACTACAAACCTGTCAAGAAATATACAGGGTGTTCCATTTAAAAAAATCAACTTTCTTTTCACCACCCTGTATGTATTGACGCTAGGTAATTTTGAATAAAATATTTGAAAAATTGGGAAAATGTCTGATAAGGCTACATTTTAAAATTTTAAAATATCTTCACAAATAAGGAAATAGAAGGGGGGGCAAAATTAGAGTTGACACCCTGTACATGATAAACTTAAAAAAAAAATGATGGTGGTATGTAAAAAATATGTGCATCATGGATACTATCTGTAGAATAGGATATATATTTAAAAAAATTAAATAAAAGACCTCTATTATGTGTCGTCTATAATAATTTTGTATTTATTACAAATAAATAGTATGATATACCGGGTGGCCACGAGTCAATGTACGCCCCCAATTTATTGGTTGTTTTTGAATTTAAAAATTTCGTTTTTGGTATACGTGAATAAGACAAAAGTGGGCTATTTTTAGACTAACAGGAACGAAAATATCACTTCCGGTTGAACCGGAAGTGACATCAACTTTTTTTTCTTAAATGGAATGACCATGTTTTTTTTATGGTGTTTTATAAAACATGAAATTCTAATTGCAGCAGTTTTTTCGAATTTCAAAAATTCCAAAAAATAAGTGAGATACGAACGATTTTTTATTTTGTACAAAATGGCCACGTCAGATGAATGCGATGTAAGAAAATTACTAAGTAGGCTATGGAAATTATTAGCAAGGTAGTAAGCTTGTCTGTAAATAATAAAATAGTTATTTAAATTACTGATAGATACGCCTATTTTTAGGTTTTTCTCAAAAAACGGAATTTAATTTTCACTTTCATTTCCGTAGGGGTCCTATGGAAAATTTTTAAATGGGACCGTACTATTTTTTTTTATTATTCGGACATAATGATTCATAAGCTTTAATTTTTTCACCAATAATAATTTCTTAACGAGATCCTTTGTAATAATAAAAGTGTTTTTAAAAGGTTCATTCAAATTAATTCTTGTTAAATTTGTGCTTACCTTTTGAATACACTTTTATTATTACAAAGGATCTCGTTAAGAAATTATTATTGGCGAAAAAATTAAAGCTTATGAATCATTATGTCCGAATAATAAAAAAAAATAGTACGGTCCCATTTAAAAATTTTCCATAGGACCCCTACGGAAATGAAAATGAAAATTATATTCCGTTTTTTGAGAAAAACTTAAAAATAGTCGTATCTATCAGTAATTTAAATAACTATTTTATTGTTTACAGACAAGCTTGCTACCTTGCTAATAATTTCCATAGCCTACTTAGTAATTTTCTTACATCGCATTCATCTGACGCGGCCATTTTGTACAAAATAAAAAATCGTTCGTATCTCACTTATTTTTTGGATTTTTTGAAATTCGAAAAAACTGCTGCAATTAGAATTTCATGTTTTATAAAACACCACAAAAAAAACATGGTCATTCTATTTAAGAAAAAAAAGTTGATGTCACTTCCGGTTCAACCGGAAGTGATATTTTCGTTCCTGTTAGTCTAAAAATAGCCCACTTTTGTTTTATTCACGTATACCAAAAACGAAATTTTTAAATTCAAAAACAACCAAAAAATTGGGGGCGTACATTGACTCGTGGCCACCCGGTATAACAAATTAAAATTTCAGTTTTACCCATAATATCATATACCTTTCCACTTTCTATCCCGTGCTATACCTAAACAGTAGTGACCTGTATCAATGAACAAATCCACCAATAAATAATAACTATTATTAATGACTTTAACTCTGCATGTGACTTAAGGTTTTTGAATTACTTATTTACTGATAATAATAAATATTGTTACATTATTGTAGATTTAAAAAAAATAACCTCTGTCTTATCTATCTAGATCTAGACGAGGAAAGAAAATATGAATTAGCCTGATTTTATCGAATTATTTTAGAAATGGAAATCATATCTCTACAAATAAGACGAAAAAATCCAATCTACCAATATAATCATGTTTAGTAACATTTAGCCTTATAAGGAATAATAATTTTATTTTGCTCACTAATAATAATAATAATAATAATAATTTATTGGTTCAATAGATCATTTACATGATATAGAACATGTCAATATAATTACATATATATATATATATATATAATCTTATTCAAATAAACAAAAACAATAAGAATAAAAAGTTTGTAAAATAGTACAATTATTATTACATCGTCCATTGGTAACACACAACACATAATATGTATATTAACAATAACATCATACTAACATACATATAATAAAATTAAAGCCTATCGTTAAGGTATTCACTTAAAGAATAATAACATTTACTTCTGAGTAAACATTTTATTTCCATTTTAAAAATTTTTTCGTTCATGGATTTATATGATTCAGGTAATTTATTGTATGCTTTAATAGCTAAATACTTTGGGCTTTTTTCATATAATGCTAATCTGTGATAAGGAATTTCCAACAAATTAGTATTTCTTGTGTTATAGATGTGATTTGAATTAAGGGTAGTACCGTTCAGTTGGGATTTAGCATACAATAATAAACTAAGAATAAATAAACAAGGTAGTGTAAGTATTCCCAACTCTTTAAAAATATCCCTACAACTAGTACGCCTTGTTACTCCTACTATAGAACGCACAGCTCTTTTCTGTAATTTAAATACTCTCACCATATCAGGAGAAGAGCCCCAGGCAATTACAGCATAACTGATGATTGAATTAAAATTTCCATAATAATAAGTAATTAATACCGGCTTACTAACAACCTGTCGTAGCTGATTAATACAATAACACATTGGGGCTACTTTTTTACATATCGCATTTATATGTATTGTCCAGGAACAGTTTTCAGAAATATGTAAGCCTAAGAATTTAGTGGATGCAGCCTGTTCAATAGATCTTTCATTAGATTTAATTAATAGACTGTTGTCAGCATTTGAATTAGAATAACCCGCGTTAAAGCGAATAAAAATAGATTTTTTATTATTTAAGATTAGGCTATTCTCAGTGAACCAATTGTGAGCATCACATAATTGTGTGGATCATAAACTACATTTGTGATAGTAGTTTATGATCCACACCGATACACACGTGACTGGTTCTAAATGTTACTCCATTTATAAGTTTTAAGGGAATGACTGAGTATAGTAATTTATTGTACTTTTCTTTATTTTTTGGGTATTATAGACCTTACGTGGAGGAATTGTTATTGTCAGTGACAAATTTGGACAATTTCCACGTCCACATTTTATCAGCAGTTGCTTAATTCTGTGCAATGGCACAGTAAAACAAAATGAAGGAAAGTGAGCTGCAATATCCTTATATAATAAAATATTGATGGTTTACTCAATTTCTTATTGCTGCAGTTAGTGGCTACACAAGTTTGCATGCAATTTCTTAAGATAATTTATTTACCTTTTGGTTTTCCATCTACCTACTGAAAATTTCATTATATATATCATCAAGCATCAATGTTATGTTTCTAAAGGAATGTTTAGGGAAGTTTAAATAAATTGCATATACATAGGTAGGTATACACAAGGTGTCTTAGGTCAAATTGCAGTCAATCCTACCAAAAATTAAGGCCAGGACCTTCTAGCGACGAAGACTGATGAAAGAAGAAAATTTCTGGGGTCTCATTATAGCTTTGGTGCACTATAATTTTTTTAAAGATTTCGGTGTATTTCGGAGTTAGACAGAATTGTTACCTTTTATTGGAGAACCCTATGCCACATGACTTAATCAATAAATTTATGGAAAATAATACCGAATCAGAAAGGTAAATAAAATTCAGTTAAGTCCAAGCCAAATCGTACTAATAGAGGCCAACTCTAGTTCAGAAGTAATAGTTATTAAATTATATAGGTTACCTATGTGGTCGAATTTGTTGTACGCCGTCGTATTTGTTGTATTCCGACTTGAGACACACTGTATAATATTATTGAGTAAAGAAATAATGTAAAGAGGAGCAACCAAGCAGGTTTCAAGATTTTAGTATTGTATTTTTTGCCATTGTATTGGCATCAGGATTATCATCAATTTTTAAGCTACAAGGAGGTACTTGTAACTTAGTCGCGTAGTCCAAAAAATTAAAGACAATCCCGAAGCTATTGGCAATACTAAAATCTCAAAATCTGCTCGGTTGTGCCTCTTTGTTATTCTTTACCAATGTACTTTTATAATAGATACAAAACTTTCAGTAATTTTAAATTATGGCGAAGTCGCCAGGAAAAACATGTACACAATAATGTTTTGAAAATCAAAAAAATTTAGAGAATTTTGTTGAGAATTTATTATTTTTTAAAATTACAACAATAGGTAGGTAAATACTCAGGTGGGCATATTTTTATAAAAAATGTGTCGTAGCCCACATCTGAAATTCGCAAAAGAGTTACATCCTTGACATACGCATCACACCATTAGAAAGGTAAGTGTACTAGTATGATATGAAAGAAATGTTTAACGCCATAGAAAGACAACCATATAAATAAAACAAATGAAAATTAAAAGGAAACGTTTAGTTTTAATTATTCGTGTTAGTTCTTTTCCAATAACCGTCAATGGAGAATGTTGGATATTGGAGTTGAGTATAATTCTTTACAGCTAAAATTAATCAACAGAAAAGCTTTCAAGCGGAGATGCCTGTGCCCTTGAAAACATTTTTAACGTTACAATTATATATCTATTTTTCAATTGTAAGGTTTTATATACTTATATAATTCTTCAGTCTGTAAACTTGAAGTTTCTAAAAAAAAAAATTATGAAGAATATTTCTACACAACCTTTTTGATATTATTATGATATTTCCTCTTTCAGTTTGCATATTTATCTATTAATCCAGAAATAACTACTTTGTGAATCTTTTTATAAAATGTAGTAAT
The DNA here is from genome assembly GCA_963680705.1 of Rhagium mordax. Lineage (NCBI taxonomy): Eukaryota > Metazoa > Arthropoda > Insecta > Coleoptera > Cerambycidae > Rhagium > Rhagium mordax. The sequence goes on along the minus strand of OY796659.1, from coordinate 44,245,111 downwards.
TTGTTTTGTATTGAAAAGTCACAAATTCATTAATGGTTAATCAGCCCTGAGGAAATTTGTGCGTAATAAGCAAAACGATGGCGACTTATCGTAATGTTTGTGAAAATTTTAATCCATAAAGTACTAATACTTGCTGAAATATATATGAATCTGTCTTCTATAGGTCTAAATAAAATAGAAATGAAATCCAAAGAAGTCAGAAATCCATAGAGGTAAATTTTTAATAAGATAAAATAGTTATTTTAAATTTTACTATTTACGTCAAAGTGTGTTAGTCCTAATCCTCTAATGTCTTAAAAAGACATAAAAACTCTTTTCAGAGCTTATTTGCTAAAATCTACATTTAACTGATGAAAATCCAGTACTACGAATGTAGAAAGCAAATAATTTAATATTGCAATAAGCCCCACCAGACGGATTCATCCAAAAAAGGACTCTGTTATCAGGCAGCACACGTCACCATCCCATGGACCGGTATTGTATAATCGCTTTACTGGTTTTTAAGTTATTTTCACTTTATTATGGATACGTTGAAACAAAAGCGTTACTTTATAAACTCATATAATAAATAAATAAATGGAATTAAATCAAAAACAAAACAAAATATATGAATTATTAAAACAAATTACGTAACATTTTCAACATTAACTTCGATAAACAACGTTTAATAAAATTCGAACGTCCAGACCTTAATTCAGTAGATTATTTTCTTTGGGGATCGCAGTAGAGTAGTAATGGCGGAGCTGGGTCTCCCCCCACCCTTTTTTTTTGTGGTGGGGGGTAACTAGGGTAATTCGAGTAATGTAGGTAATTAGACTGATGTAATTGCAATAGAGGTAATTAGAGTATTGCAGGTAATTAGCCTGATGTAGTTGCAATAGAGGTAAGTAGAGTAATGTGCAGTAATTAGACTGATGTAATTGCAATAGAGGTAATTGGAGTGGTGCAATGCAATTGTAGTTGTAATTAGTGTATGTACCAATATGTGTATGAGTACTCCAAGTAGTGGTGGTGGGGTAGCTCAGCTAGACTGCTATAAAGAAGATGTAGTCGCAACACAAAATCATTTCTATCGTGTTCTATCGTGAACCATCTACAGCTAACAAATCAGCCTAGTGCAGTCAGTGACTTCAGTTATTTCAAGTGAGCAATATCTTATATTACTCTTTATAATTCTTTCATTATATTCATTTTAAATATGGCAATTTCCGAAGTTGACTTATTAGCACTTAATGAGCTAATAAATCAAGATATGCAGGTTTTAGAGCAAAGATCCATTTCAGCGTTAATTTTAAATAAACCTTATATCATAAAAAAAATATCTTTGGTTAATACAAGATTTGGAAAATCAATCATAGTAACTTTGTTTGAGGAAAGTTCAATTACGACTTTTAAATCATTTTTACCGAAACGGTTTGTGGAAATTATATGTGAGAACACTATCGATAAAATAAATTCGTCAAATGGTAAAGTTACATTGACATATTTAGGACAAAGTTCTCCAGCTTATCCTGGAGCAAAATCTAGTCCATTAATAAGTTTCGGTGTTTAATTCTCAAACAAAAATAATCGTAAAGTATTTAAGTTAGCTAAGTTTAAGTATTAAGTAGAAATGGAATATTGTGGAAGAATGCTAGGAGTATTATAGAATAGTATCACTTGTTAGCCTATAAAGATTCTGATATATCTAAATTGACATTTGTACAACATATTTTTACTTCGTGTACACCAATAGCTCAAACGTAAGTCCATTTAGTGCTGTTTTTTATGTATTTTTTTACATTTCATTTTTTATTTGTAGGTACGCAGCAAAGATGTGGATGCAATATTCAACCCAAACATGGACCCCTGCAGAAGACATTAAATCTGCCATTGAGAGATTGTCTTGTAAACTAGATGACTTAATAAGGGATGCATTGGTTTCATTAAATTATGATATGAATATCTGCTTCGACGCTGAAGAAGTTCGACGGGTTAAAGAAGCTTCTAAAGCGTATAGCATTGGTGTAAATCTATGTGGTAGATATTCCCGTGGCTTCTTAAATTTGGATGAGTTTTGTGAGCATATGGACAGAGTGGAACTAAAACATTTTCTATACGAGATAATGGAGTACCTACCTAAGAATATTATTGAAAAATATCAACTCGACCAGTCTGATGTAGAAGATAACAATGTAGATACATAAATAATATTCATCTTCTATTGTCATATTTATTACACCAAATATTGTATGTATCTGTAGTAAACAATATTCTGTATTTTATATTATATTATAAAACTGAATAAATAAAATACACATTAAAAGATTACATTCATTTTATTTCATATTTCTTATTACACAACAAAAAATACAATCATAGTATAATTAGAACAGTTTTTATTTTAATTTTATATTTAATTCTACAATTACATTCTGAGAAAATAAACAGTTGCAAGTACATCATGATTATTGTTGATAAAATTATCCAGATATCTTGATAGAAATAGGTTGCACTACTTAATTCCACAATAATAAATATTTTCTTTTTTTACTTGACATCGAGAAAACCATTCTGAACCGAGCCATCTAATGCGTTATAACTTAAATATGTATCATGAAGTATAAGTGCATACACTCGAGTTTGTTCCGGAAATTTCGCTTTTCGTGTTTCAAATTCTATTTTTATGTCGACAGTAGATGATTTCACTGCAACAGGTTGGTGTGAACAATCAATGACAAACAAAGGATTCTTCCTGAATTCCCCAAGATCCATCATGGGTTCGCTCATATCTTTATCATAGTAACTACGTTGGAAGTTCTCATAAGCATAATATGCTGCAGAATCGAGCTTCTTATCGAAATCTAAATTCCAACGTTCATATGGATATACTTCAGAGTTTAGAAATAGTCGAATATTATTTATGTCTGCGTGTTTGAACTGTGTAACATCCTTTGTTCTATCATTGGCCTGATCAGTGCCTTGAAAGCCAAGAAGGATGAAAAGTGGGCTTTCAAGACGGGTGGAGAGTTTAAGAGCCCATATGTCATAGGTAGTATCGCGTAGACAGGGAAGCTCATAAAAATCCCACGCACGGTAGACCATCTTAACTTTGGTATTATTACCACTTTTATTAATTCGATTCAATAATTTTAACTTTTGTCGATCTTCAGGTACAATGTGCCTTATCTTCCACTCAATTTTGCTGATTTCCAACTCTGCATCAACCTCACCGATATAGGAGTCTTTAAATGAGCGTGCAATTATCATAATTAATTCTTGCTTCACATTCAGAATGCCTTTGGTATAATCTTCTGCAAAACCCATAAGGAACTTAAGGGGTAGTTTGCCACTGAACACGTGACTGGTGGTATCTAAAATATCTTGTCTCTTTTCAGTGAGACCCCAACCTGTTGTTATTAATGAGCGTGCATGCGTTTGCCCATACGACACCATAGTTTTCATTGTGGTAGTAATACCAGGTCTTCTGACTACTGCTACTTGTTCACCACCCATTTCCAGTCGTATCTCTTCAAAGAGAAATGCTAGTGCATTATTTGATAAATAACAACGCTTTGTGGTGTCGCTAGGAGTAAATTTTCCCTCTATGTATATATAACTTTCTGAAATGTCGAGTATAACATCTTGAAAATTGATGGGAATACGTATTTCATCAGAGTTTCTGTAATATGGGGATCCATATGGTTTATATGTATGCTCATGTAGGCTAACTAGGGAATGATCTAACACAGGTTCATCAAACACCTCAAGTTTGTCACTAGTTGCAGTAGCCACCATTATTATGACCAATTTTTCGCAGTTTTAATCCAATAGATTTTAAAAAGGCTTGATCCTCAGCTGACAATCTATGTCTTAACTGTTTAAGGTATAGACTTTGAATGAATTGCTTTCCACATCTCCCTTTCTTTTTATCTATACTGTTGTTCGCTACAGTATCATACTGATGGTGATGTACTTGCTGTCGCTGTTTATATCTAAAACCCATTTGGTTGGTGATATCCGACTTTCTTCAATTCTAGCCTTACAATAATTTTCTCACCTCGAAAATCGATCAAATCACCGTTGTCGTCCAGTATGCGTAGTGTGATGTTGTCTATTAACTGACGCCCTTTAGGTCTAACAGGTAAATATATGATATTTTTGGGTTCTCTAGTAAGTTTGTAGCCAGGCTCAACGTCTATGTCAAATTCAAAGAGAGTGTGTGACTCTTCTGCATTCAGATAAGCTCCAGAAATAATATTGCAATCTACGCGTATCATCCTTACTTTCATAATATCAACAGGCTGTGTTGATTCGTAATTTTTATTTGGTTGTAAATATATTGGTCCAAATCCCAACAGACTTCCTATTGAATTTGGTTGTCTAAAATCTATTTCATACTTTGACAAAATCTCGCACTTTAAGGTATTGTTGTTTGCCCTTAAAGTGAATATTTGCGTGTAATCCTTTCCATCAATATTCATAGCTTTCAACATTGCAGCATAGATTTCATCAATTTCATAAGCCCCCAGAGGTATGTGAACAGTAGTGAATGTATCTTTAGCACTAACCCTATATTGGAAGATGTTATTTGTTTCATCCACATTGTATATGGAGTTGTAAGAGTAGAATCCAATTAAACCTAACCCATGACGACTGCTCCTATCCAGTTCAATGGGTGGATCAAAGTTGACACTTAGCTCACTTAAGCGGCTCGTGTTGACACTTAGCTCACTTAAGCGGCTCGTTAGTGTGAACGTGTACGACATGACTGATATAATTAAATTGTGTTACCCAATTTATTGTGGATTACAGCAATAATGGTATAATTTCCTCTTCTTAGAAGTTGATGGTAATATATTTACATTGTTATTGGATGCCACATTTACATCGTTTACCTTACAATAGCAGCAAAACATTTTTCTAGGTGTTGGACCATCATTTACGTCAACATTGCTTTCATAATCATTAAGGTAATGTTCTGTACAATATTGATATTTTAATATATCGACATCGTTCTGAAGATGTGTAGGTAGCTTATCCCATACTAATGCAATTTCATGTGAAGCCAACCCAATCATCACCTCTTTGGGCATATCTGCTAGTTGTTGTTTGCTCATCTTCAACAGACTACGCAAACGGGAGAATGCAATTAGTGAGTGACCCATTCGCTTGATACCTTCTCGATCTATTGCTGGGGTCATAGATTTCAGTTCCATGGCGTTTTATATTTGTTTCGTAGAGAGAAACTTTAAACACAAATGTCCACACAACACTGTGTTAAAATTCTGTACACGTTTGTAGTTATAGAATATTTGGTTGGCCCTCCTTGAATCGTTATTGAAATATGTAACTAATTCTATAGGTGGGGGTAAGTCGCCAAAACTATCAAAATAATTTACTAAACTACCTCGTTTTTTATATGCCACCCAATGTGTCCCAGGACCATATATACTATCCAAATTGATTATTGCGGATTCATTGTAATGTGGCCCATGTCTTGGTAGTGAGTCACGCATAAATACACCTCGAAAGTATGCTACCTTCATTTTATTAGCATAATATTTAAGATCAATGTCGGTAAGAGGTCTCCGAGGTAGGGAGTCTATTAGTTTTTTGAATTCTGTTTTAGATAAAGACCCATCCCCTTTCGGTATGGCTTCATATACATCCCCTTACCACTTTTCATAGCTATTGCTTCCATACTTCTGTTGTGCCGATTTGCTTCAGCTAATTCTTCTCTACCCTTTTTCACATCATTTACAGCTTTAGCAATACCAGCAGCCGTACCAGCCAAACTACCCAATGCAGATAATCCAGCAAAAATGGGTATTAGAGGTAAAATACCACCAACTTTTGGAATTGGTATAATTCGAGGTGTTTGAATATTGCGTTTTCCACCGGCCTGCTTTATATATCGACGTGCAGCTTTTAGAGCAATTTCAACCACCTTCTTTTGGTCTTTTACTTTTTTGCCTCCAGCATTTCGCAGTGTGTCACGCACTTTTCGTACTATCCCAGATCCAAACGCTGTCTTTTTAACATTCTTCTTACCTTTCTTTGTTTTCTTGATGATTCGTTTCCTTATTGGATTGCGAGATATTGTTGAATTACATCCCATACCAAGACGTTGTTTTCCCTTCATTATAGTTGTGACTAACCAAGCAGCTGCCTTTTCTCCACGTCCTGCGTCTTTGGATTTCACCCGTTTCCACGCAGCCTGTTCAAGCTGATAGTCTGCTTTATGGCGGGCTGCTTGATTACTGCTATTTTTGTCGTATGCAATATCGTGTTGCTTACACGCTTTATCGAGCTGATTTATGCCAGAATCACCTCGTGCTAACCTTTTATTTAAATCTGTGCCTGGACCACAAAATTGATAACCTGGCAAATGCAACTCGACGGGGAGCTTATTAATCAGGGAATTAACTAATCCTCCACCGCGCTTCGTACGTTTTTCACGTGTGTATCGTATCGTAGAAACCATTTAAATAAGAGTT